>JAOANR010000001.1:740786-985668 GCA_030278955.1 Hygrophila difformis | reverse complement strand
TATAACGAAGAATCCTTTTCACAGCCCGAAGGTGAGATTCCTTAGGATCAGATTGATATCGAGCGCACACACCTACACTGAAGGAGATATCTGGACGACTAGCAGTGAGATATAAGAGACTTCCAATAATGCTTCGATACATTTTTTGATTAACAGAAACCCCAGATTCATCTTTGGTAATCTTGTCATGCTGACCAAGGGGAGATCTGGCAATCTTGCAATCTTCCATTTTGAATTTCTGAAGCATGGTGCCAACATACTTCTCTTGATTAAGAAAAATCCCATCAGAAGTTTGCTTAATCTGTAACCCTAAGAAGAATGTGAGCTCACCCATCATACTCATCTCGAATTCAGTTTGCATGGAGTGTACAAAAGCATCTCGAAGATCATCTGAAGTAGAGCCAAAAACAATATCATCCACATAAATCTGTGCGACCAATAGATGGTTGTTTTTACGTTGTACGAACAACGTCTTATCAACATTACCACGCACATAGCCTTTATCCAAGAGATATGTAGACAAGCGTTCATACCAGGCACGTGGAGCCTGTTTTAAACCATAAAGAGCACGCTTGACCTTATAAACATAGTCAGGATGATCAGGGCATTCAAAACCAAGGGGCTGAGACACATAGATGTCTTCCTTGATGTAGCCATTCAGAAAGGCAGTTTTGATGTCCATTTGATACAATTTAAAACCAAGAGAGCAAGAGATAGCAAGAAGTAATCTTACAGCCTCGATGCGAGCAACAGGAGCGAATGTCTCATCATAATCTAGACCTTCAATCTGAGTAAAGTCTTGTGCAACTAAGCGAGCTTTATTGCGAATGATTTTCCCATGTTCATCAGTCTTGTTGCGAAAAACCCATTTAGTGCCAATGATATTCACACCAGTTGGTTGTTCCAACAACTCCCAAACATCATTGCGTTTAAATTGTAGTAATTCATCCTGCATGGCAGCTATCCAAAACTCATCTTGCAAAGCCTCGTTAGCATTCTTAGGTTCAATAGATGAAACAAAACAATGCATAATATGAAATCACATATTTGCCAATTCAGAGATGTTTAGTTGATGACCTCGAGTCTGTCTAGGACCAGAGGGATCGCCAATGATATCATCCTTAGAGTGATACTTAGGTGCTCGTGGACCACGTTTTGGACCTCTCCTTTTAGGAGAATCTGGAGCTGAAGGTTGTTCATCAATTGTATCAACAACCGGATCACCGTCTTCAGTATCAGAAACATCAATAGGATCGGAGGGAGGCATTACTTCAGGAGTTGCACTTGAGGAGACATGAGGAATAATCCGAATTGGATCATCATCATCATCATGAGGAGAGACTGAGCCTACAGAGAGATTAGCATCATCAAAGACAACATTAATAGTTTCAATAACCTTTGAAGTTCTCTTCAAATAAACACGGTAGGCTCTTGAATCCACGGAATATCCCAAGAAAATAGCTTCATCAGATTTGGAATCGAATTTTTTGACAATAGTTCGATCCTTCAAAGCATAGCACAAACTTCCAAAGACATGAAGGTGAGAGATGTTAGGAGTCTTTCCTCTCCAAATCTCATAAGGAGTAGTGGTTGTCTGAGGTCGCATGTACACACGATTAATGATATAGCAAGAAATATTGACAGCTTCAGCCCAAAAACGTTTCCCAAGGTTACTATCATGGAGAAGAGATCGAGCCATCTCCTGTAGAGTACGGTTCTTACGCTCAACCACGCCATTCTGTTGTGGAGTGTGGGGGGCTGAATATTCATGAGCAATACCAAGGTTGTTGCAGAGTTGTGCGAACAACTGATTTTCAAACTCTTTCCCATGATCAGATCGAATACGCCCTATCTTGAGATCCTTCTCAGCCATGATCTTTAAAGATAGCTTAAAGAACACTGACACGGCCTCATCTTTGGATTCTAAGAAATCAACCCAAGTATAACGAGAGAAATCATCAACGCATACAAAGATGTACCTCTTACCACCTAGGCTAGGCACTTCTGTTGGTCCCATCAAATCCATGTGCAACAGCTCAAGGCACCTTGTGGTCTGAATTGTATCCACTACTTTGTGAGAGGAGTGAATTTGTTTACCCTTAGTGCAAGCACCACAGACTACCTTGGCTTTGCTCTGTAGTTTGGGCAACCCTCGAACAACGCCAGATTTGCTTAGTTGGATAAGAGATTTGTAGTTCATATGCCCACACCTTTGATGCCACAACTTTGTTGTTTCAACCTGAGACAGAAAGACTGATTCCACAGCAGGCTTTAAGACATAACAATTGTTAGATGATCGAACTCCCTTAATAACACAATTGTATGCGGGATCAATAACCATGCAATCCGCATCAGTGAAACCCACAAAAAATTTCTCATCACAAAGTTGGCTTATGGAAATTAGGTTTGTAGATAGATCAGCAACATAGTACACAGTAGTTAAGAACCCCATGTTTGCACCTTTTGCTTTCCCATATCCACAAATTTTGCTACGAGCACCATTTCCATAGAGTACTTCCCCACAATCAGATTCAACATAGTCAAGTAGAAAATCCTTTTTACCTGTCATATGTCGAGAGCAGCCACTGTCAAAGTACCACTTACCATCATTGGGTCCTTTCTGAGCCGAGAGTACAACGAGACACATCTTGGGGACGATTTTGGATTTAGGAATCCACATCATAGTAAGTTTGACCTGCTTCTGTAGTTCCAGCGATGGCCAAACAACCGGGCGACCACCAAGAAGATCTTGGGTAAGTCTTTGACAGAGTTGAACAGGATGACCCTGGAATTTACAATAAGGGCAGTCTTTGCTCTTCTTGGGGGACTCTGGACAATCAATTTTTTCAGGAGCTTTGGATGAGCTGGTCTCAAGTGTACCTGCACGCACAAAGGTAGGTGCAGCTTTCTTGTTAGGTCTAGAATTGCGCTTGTACCCAATACCTTCTCTATTGGATGGTGATTTTCCTTGACTAATGATCTCATCCAGCTTGTCTTTGCCTTTAACCATGTTATCTATTTTCTGGGTCTTGGCAAGCAATGCAGTGTTTTCCTCCAATAGAGTATCTCTCTCAGTTGTCATAGTAACCAAAGATTCCTTGAGACTTGTAATTTCAACATCCTTCTCATCAATAAGAATCAGTAGATCTCCCTTCTGATCAAGCAATTTCTTGTTCTCTGCAACAGCAACAGCATGATCTTCTTTCACCGATTCATAACCTGCAAGAAGTTCATCGTAGTCATATCTACTAGCATCACTGTCGGATTCATGAGACTCTGTATCAGACAAATGTTTGGATAGAGTGTCATCGGTTGTTAGAACAACGTCTTTCACAGTGAAGGCTATCATCTCCTCATTCTCGCTGTCATCTCCTTCCTCCTTGGACGAACAACTGACCTTACCATCACTTAAGGTAGCTTGAAGAGCTTTTCCAACCCTTCTCTTAGCAGTAGGGCATTCAGAGGCTTTATGGCCAACACCTTCACAATCGTAACACTTTAAATTCTTGAAAGTTTCAGGTAATTCCATCTTCTTATAACCCCTCCTCTTATCATAGGAGTTGTCTGACTTATGCTTGGAAGGTTGTTCACGGGATGATGAAACACTCGCTGATAACGTCCTTTATCATCTTTCTTGTAGTTCAGCTTCTTGGCTCTCTTGTCCTGTAACATCCTTGCCAACTTCTTGGTTAGGTAAGCCTTCTCTTCATTGTCAATGCACTGAATCTCATCTTCAACTTTGAAAGCTAGATTACGTGTAGGCTCCTCTTCCAAGTAGTTCATTTCAAAAGTCTGAAGTGAACCAACCAATGCTTCAAGAGTAAAGGATTTGGTCTTTCCAGTTCTTCAAGAGTTGACACCTTAGATTGATATCTACGAGTAACTGTTCTCAGCATCTTCCTAACAAGCTTTGCATCATCATACTTCAACCCAAAAGATTGAGCTCCGTTTACTAATTTCTTGAACCGAGCATGATAGGCAGCAATATTCTCATCCTCTTGCATCCGAATACTATCAAAAGCAGATTCAATTCTCTGAAGCTTTAAGGCTTGAACATCAGCAGATCCTTCATAGGCTGCTTCCAAAGCAGTCCAGGCTTCATAAGCTGTCTCACAGTTCGAAATGATGTGATATTGCGATTCATCCACAGAATTGAATAGACAATTCAACGCCGTGTTGTTCCCTTGTTCCTTGTTCTTCTGAGCAGCTGACATTTCTTCTTGAGTAACAGGAACAAAAGTAGTAATGGCAGCAGAGGTTTCAGTAGCAGGCGTGCGGATCTCTTTCATAGGTTGTTCCCAGGGTGTTAGAACAGCGTTCCAGACATCTACACCAGTGTGCTTAAGAAATATCCTCATTCGATTATTCCAGAATGGATAATTCAAACCATCAAACAGAGGAGGTCTCGAGACAGAGCCACCTTCTCTATTCATATTGGACCGGACTCAGCTAAACGTTAGAGCCCTGCTCTGATACCAATTGACAGGCCCAATCAGAATATGTAAACCCTGTAAGAGTTGTTTGAGCGATGTCTCAACAACCAGCAAAATACAACCAGAGGCAAACACAAGAAACAGAGTGCGGAATGAAAATAGAAACACAGGGAATTTGATCACCCAGTTCGATCCACTGATCTACATCTGGGGGCACCAAGCCAGGGATTCCACTAGATCTCCACCAAACTGATTGAACGAGAGTCAACCACACCTTACATACCCTTACATTCCAATGAACTCTCCTATCTACCCAAATAGACTAGGAAGAACACAAGGGAGCATCAACCATCTACCCAAATGCAAGCAATTCACCGGC
This sequence comes from Hygrophila difformis, assembly GCA_030278955.1. NCBI lineage: Eukaryota > Viridiplantae > Streptophyta > Magnoliopsida > Lamiales > Acanthaceae > Hygrophila > Hygrophila difformis. Next base: position 980,856 of record JAOANR010000001.1, on the reverse strand, counting down.
AGGTACTAAGGTGGTGTTTGATGAACCTAGCTAATCAATCAAATTAAGCTTAAAGGTGCTAAGACACCTACAATACACACCGATTGTGTTTACAAACCAATGATCTAAGAAATGCCTAAACACAATCCTAATTACCCCACAAAGAATGTAGAAGACACAACAGGTAAAGATATACCAGCAGCAGGATGGTTGTTGGTGCCTTCTGCAAACAACGTAAACCAGGGGATTTTCCTTCAGCAGCTCTCAAAACGCCATAATCACAGCTCTTGAATGCTGTTAATCCTCTGTAAACTAGACTGTGATTGCGGCTCTTCACACACAGACACCCTCAAGGACGAAGACAGGTATTTATATGGGTTTAAGGCCCATCTAAAACCCTCTAAGGCCTGCTAGGGGAAATGCCACGTCACTGTACTATCCTGTGCTTTTTCCAGTGAAGATAATAAAGCGTTGTTGACATGATGTTGCAACAACGGCCAAAATGACGAACATCTTCACAATACTAAAAATATCCCTAACAGTAATGTGTTGCACGGGTAATGGTGGAGTGTTGTCAACAGCACATACTGACAAAAATGTAATGATAGATACGCATAGAAAAATAATGTCAGAACAATAAAAAATGATGAATGTGTGAAATGATGTGTGCACATGAAAAGATGATGAATATTATAAAATAAGCAAAATCATTTTTCATGGAGCTAACATCATTTTTCATAGTGGACATCATTATGTAGGTGCAGTCACATCAACCGCCTGTACAGAAATCGGATTGGTGTTGCACATATACCGGAAAAAGTGTTTGTTGAGGACTTGAGGTGCAAAATAATTTAAGCTATAATTTATTCCTTTTGAGTTATCTTTTAGATATTAAAAATTGTTCCACAATAGTTATCATTTTTAGGTAGTTATAGATAGTTATGTTATATTATTATTATATTGTCCTTTATTTTACATAAATGCTGTTTATTGATATTTATTAAGAATGAGTTTAGTTGAAAGATAAAAATGTAAATTTACGAGTTAATTAATGCAAACATTTATTATTAAAATTGAGTTGAAAGATATACTCCCTCTGTTCCTTTTTAGTTGTCTTTTTAGAGATTGAAAAATATTCCAAAATAGTTGTCATTTTTATATAGTTATAGGTAGTTATGCTATATTTTTACTGTATTGCCCTTCACTTTACATAAATATTATGATTTGTTGACATTTATTAAGAATGAATTTAGTTGAAGGGTAAAAATATAAATTTATGAATCAATTAATGCAAACATTGGTTATTAAAATTGAGTTGAAAGAAACAATTATTTAGGAACAGAGGGAGTAACTATTTAGGCAGACGAGGGAGTGCATCCATGGCCAATGGCCATATAGTCTGACACAAATTCGGTCTTTTTGAAGTCCACTGCAATCGAAAATTGAATTGGCCGGATACCGTCCCGCGAGATGTGGCCACTTTATTTTGGGCACGGTAATTTAGGTAGTGGGGTTTAGTAGTTATATTGGTGTAGGCATTTTATATTTAAAATACTAATGAATTTTGATACTGTTTATTGGTTAACTTTAACTTAATATTATGTAATGATATAATTAGAGGAAAATATTTAAGTGTGATCTTGTTAGAATCGTGTAATCGTATAGTTTGATACTCCCTGCGTTCAAATATAGATGTCGTTCTAGACCAAAACACACTTACCAATAAAATACAGTGATTACACTCTTTTTTACATTTTTGCCCTTACTTTATAAAAAATAAAATTGAAGTGAAGAAAGATTGCACAATATTCTAGGAGTAATATTTATAAAATGATAAGGGTAGTATTGGAAAATTTCCATTGAAATACATAAAATGACAACTATTTTGAAATGCTTTTTGATTTCTAAAAAGACAACTAAATTGGAACGGAGGGAGTAATATATATTTTATACTATAATTTTTGTTCGTACCAATTTTGAAATATTAAGAATTAAAGAAATACTAGGAATTTTGTGTAGAAAAGTAAAAGTGCATTGCAATTTGTACAGAATAGTAAAATGAACACTTTTAATGTAATTTGATAATAATTAAAATTCTAGTTTATATTATTTTAATTTATCTAAAAATGGAACATCTCATAAACAAAGAATAGTGACAGAAATTTGGTGGGAATGGAGGGAGGGAGTATTTGGTATTCGAATGACTCTGGAAGAAAAATCCCTGGAAGCGATCATCTTCTTGGGATGTTGAAGTAGAGAACTCTCTACATTTCCATGGGTGGGAGAGTAAATGCCTCTTGGCTCTTTCCCTGCCACTTTATACTCTATTCATTACTTACTTTCCCGTTTTAAATGAATTATTATAGTGCTTTATAATCGTAATAATAAAAGTAAAGCATCTCTCTCGATGTTGCCTCCCCCTTTTCTCATGCTTCCTTTTCCTTTATTGCTCTTTTGCTTTTCATGTTTTCTTTGATACCCAAAACACTAAAACCCTCTTTTTAAATCAACGAAAAACAATGAAATAATCACGAAAAGATGTAGTAGTAGAAAAGAAGAAGCTCACCTTGACCCCGATCAGTATTTTCCTTGGATCTTCTGTCAACTGTTTTTCTGTCTAAAAAAATGTTGATGCGGACTGTTGAGTCTGAAATCTGCACGCTTATGAAGGTTTTGATTTCACATTGTGTTTTTCTCTTTGCACAAATTTAATTGGAATATGGAAAACACTCCGATGGCAAAGCCTGTACTGTGATCAGAGAGCAGAGGTGGGTTCTAGTAAGAATTTTATTTTATGTTGTTAATGCTATGTTAGTATCAAGTTTTGTTAAGGAACATGTGCTGTTTCTTAGCGGGAAGCCAATTTGTTTTATTTAGTTTGTCCCTTGTTTTGATGTCCTAATTTGGGCCCTTGGTATAAATCCACCATCCACACTGGATACAAATTGGTTTTAACCTGTGATTCAAACTGGATTTAGTTTGCCAAATTTCTCTGTGTGTATATCTTTGGCATCATATTCTCTGGTTTTCTGTTTATGTTTTATTAAGAGAATGATAATCTTGACTGAGAAAATAAATATTCTTGCCGCGAAAAAGGTTGCATTGATTTATTGAATGTGTTGGGAGTAGACTTGAAGGGGGTGACAAGTTTGGCAATGCCTCTGAGTAAGGACCTTATCTTCTTGATCTTGCAATTCTGTGATGAAGAGAATCTCAAGAGGACTGCTCACACGTAAGTTTCTAGACTTGTGGTTCCACTTGCTTTTGTTTATGTGTTGGTATATAGGAGGCAACTCAATTTACATATACCCATTTCGTAATGCAGGCTTGAGCAGGAGACGGGCTATTTTTTTGACTTGAAATATTTTGAAGAGCTGATTCTCCAAGGGAGCTGGGAAGATGCGGAGACATATCTCTCGAGTTTCACGGTGGTTGAAGACAACAAATATTCAACAAAGATTTATTTTGAGATTAGGAAGCACAAGTTTCTGGAGGCCCTTGACAAGTAGCACTATTCCTCTTACCAATGATACATGATAATCCTAAACTTTTTGCTAACATCCCTGATCTTGTTGGTGCTATAGGCATGAATATTCTGTGGCTCTAGACATTCTCATAAAAGATCTTAAAGGTTTTGCACTATCAAACAAAGAGTTGTACAAAGAAATGGCTCAGCTTCTGGCGCTAGATGATTTCAGGTAAGAACATGGAAATGAGTACATGAATGCCACCAAGTATTGTAACATTTTATTGTGCTGCCTTTAAGGCAAACTTGCAGTTTGTTAGTTTGGCCATCATTTTTGGGACAAACCACCCAAGTCTAACAACTGATAAATGAAAATAATTGAATTGTGCCCTTAAAAGGTGATTTATAAAGTCGCTAACAATGGCAACGTTAATTCATTGTTCAATACAAAATGAACTAATAGGGAGCACAGTTCTCTTGCCCACTATGGAGATGCATTGTCTGCAAGAAAGAGGATGATAAATGAACTCAGGGCTATAATTGAAGCTAATCCCCTATTGCAAGGAAAAATAAAATTTCCCCAGATTAACAGGTCAAGGTTAAGGAGGCTAATCAACCAGAGGTACACTTCTGTATCATTTCTTACGACTGTTATTTTCTTGGGTTGCCTATATTTGTTAATTATTTTGAGTAATCTGGTTCTGAATTTATTATCTGCAGTTTGAACTGGCAGCATATTCATTGCACACATCCTCATCCACAACCACACATTGACACCCTCTTTACAGATCATAAGTGTCCAGGACCTGATAATATACTGGCTCAATTGATAAATGAAAGTTCATCCGTAAGACATTCTCTGTAACTCAACTTCATTCCCATCTCTCTTACTTTTTGATCTTGATAAAATCTTATTGTGCTAATCTAATATAATGTCCAATTGAATACATTTCCAGGACTCCTCGTCACCTTCGATGGGAAACACAACTTCTTACGGGACTGGTGTAACTGAGTCTGCGCTTACTTCCACTTCTGTAAATCTTAGTGAAATGTCCATAAAAGGTGGTGCATCCTAGTTTGTTTTGCTTTGCATACAACTGAAATATTATTCGACTCGTTCTAGTTATTATTCTAATGATCAAACTTTGTGGCCACATTTCCATTAGTTTCACCTTCAGTAGTGATCAACACTTCCCGTGATACCTCAAAGTTAGAGACTGTGAAGTCTCTTGAAGAGGTAATCAGTCAACATTCTATTAAGCACTATGTACTTTGCTTCGGATTTCTATTAAGATCTCTTTTTGAGTAAGATCATTGCAGTTACAGAATAATAGTGTGCAGGTAGCATCATCATCCAAAAATATACCATCATGTGGCAAAAGATCAGTAAATGCACTTCCTAATAAATTTCCGAGCACTTTCAAACGAGTTTTAAATACAGGATCTTCTTCCCCTACTACCATGGATTTTCACCCTGCTCTTGAGACTTTGTTACTAGGTAAGTGATGCTGTAGTAAGTTTTATATTTTCCTATATACTTCGAGCTCCTACATATTTCTAATTCACTGTTGCAGTGGGAAAAGGTGATGGAGGGCTAGAACTGTGGGATGTTGGCTTGGCAGAAAAGCTGTTCAATAGGGAATTTGCGTTATGGAAAGCAAAGCCTGTCTCAGGAGAAATACTGGTATAGACTTCTTATCTAGTCTGCTGATTTATTGGCATCTGCTCTCCCTTGATCACAATAGAAGATAGATTGAGATGCTATTTCTTGTAATCAGGAGAGCATGGAGAAGAACCCCCGCAATACTGCAAATCGTGTGCGTTGGAGCCCCGATGGCTCCATATTTGGTGCATATGGCTAACTATATAAAACTTCTGTTCATTTTATTCACCATTCATGTTTATTTGTTTTGTTTAACAAGAATGCTGTTGGTTCACAGGTGTTGCATACTCCAAATGCATTATACATTTATATTATTTTCTTAAAAGTGGCAATAGCTGTGTGAGACACTTGGAGGTATCTCCAATTTAATTCTCTTAGCTTATGTTCCAACTACTTTCTCTCTTTTGATCTAGTTTCTCTATTCAGATTGATGGCCATGATGGCAGTGTGAATGATCTCACATTCTCTAAACCAGATGACAAACTCGTGGTCATAAGCTGTGGCGATGACAAATTAATTAAGGTGCGATTTCATAGCTGCATTCAAAAAGTTCATAAGTGATAAATTATGACCTGGCCATATATTCTTCGATTCTTTTCAAAGGTCTGGGATGCAGTTACGGGAGCCAAACGTTATACGTTTGAGGGACATGGAGCTCCAGTGTACTCATTGTGCCCCCATATGAAGGACAATATTCATGTGAGAATACAATCAATGCATTGGCCTTGTTTTTAAATTTTCCAAAGGCATATGAGCACGTACATGTTAACTCTGTCCCGTTGTATGTGTTGCAGTTTTTGTTTTCCACTTCAGCAAATGGCGAGATAAAAGCATGGTTGTTTGATAACATAGGATCAAGGGTTACATACTATTCTCCTGGTTACTGTTCCATGAAAATGGCGTATAGCGCTGATGGTAAAAGGTATTAACTGAATTACATAATCCTGTGCATTTTATTTTATCCTCCCTGCTGAATTTGTTAGAGAATATTCTCAGGCTATTCTCATGTGGGACGAACAAAAATGGAGAGTCTTACATTGTCGAATGGAATGAAAGTGAAGGTTTCATTATCAGAAATTACAGTGGCCTTAGCAAATATTCTTCATCTATGGTTCAATTTGACACAAGCCACAACCAATTTTTGACTGCTGGTGACAGCCATTTGATAAAAATTTGGGATGTGAACAAAGCTGAAGTTTTAGCAGTCATTGATGCAGATGGATGTCTGCCTGTATGTTTCCTAGCTAGCTACTCTTATTTATTTTTCGGTTGTTCTAGTTAAGCATCATTAGGCTTAAATCACTATATTTATTGTGTGGCTGTTCCTTAAATTTGTATAGGTCGCCCCAAATATTTGCTTCAGCAAGAACGGTAATCTGCTGGCTGTTTCTGCTAATAATAATCAAATTAAAGTATTGGCCAATGATCATGGTCACGAGCTGCTGCAAACTTCTACCCCCGTTTCGGAAACTCATTCAAAACCCCTCGCGGAGGTCAGCATCTAAATCCTTATCCAGTTTTTACCAGTGAATAAACATGTCTACTTATAGGTAATGTGTGCAGATTTCTCAAAATTGGGTACCTGTTTCTTGCAAAGATACAGTTCTGGGAGTAGATACCACAACAGAGAGTTGTCCTTTAGGCACATTTCAGTTTATTGATCTATATAATTTGGGATTACAACATATTTAATTGAGTGAAATCTATATAATTTATTTACTGCATGCTCCTAAGTTGGCAATAAATATTGGTTCTCTCTGATATAGGAAGAGTCTGTGGATGTATTGGAAGGAACAAAGTCCAAAGGGATGACAACAGAATCTACCAGTGTTGAGATTCAAAGTATCTCGAAAATTGTTGAAGTTACACGCTGTCAATCCTTGCTATTGACTTCTGCACTGAAGGTTAATATGGTATGATTAATGTTAAGCCCCTCTCAATCATCATAATGTTGCATATAGATTAGGTTTGATTGTGATGTTAACTAGCACACATCTCATGATATTCTAATTCTGCGTCCATTGCAAACTTCAAAAGGTTAGTAGAAAACAAGGTCACGAAGGAATTGAAAAACTAATGGTTGACTGTGACACCCTGGTTTTGAAAATCCATTAGGCGGGAAGTGTTACTGCCAAATATCTTAATTAAGCTCTCCTACTAAAATAAGAGATGCTAGGCATAGTTTGAAAAGTATACCTTTAAGAGAGCATTAACTTACCAGAAATCAACATCCTCAAATTCACACAAAATCAACTCTTAAATAAAGCTCACACCTAGCCACTGGGTAGGGAAGATTCTATATTAACTTAATCATTACCTACTCAAAAACCATGGTTCCAACCTCAATTATAGCTAACATCCTTAGCGTCATACCTTAAAAATGAGGTAGATAAATTCGAAGGACATCTGAAATAGCTGCCAAAACGCGTCCAAGTTGCCAAACCGCGTCCTATACACCATAGTTACAAAAGAGATCAAAAGGAAAGGATTAGGCTCGTCACAGGTCACACATTTCAAAAATACTATGAAATAGTAAACCTTTTTTTTTTTTTGCAGTCCAGTATCACAATCAATTTTTCAGGACCATAGTTCACACCACTATCGTTAATTTTGTTTTGCAAGTCAGCACAACTTGAAAAATTAGATGCAAAGCCAATTTCTAGCACAATTACCTATTTTGAATCTTTTGGATATTACGTACCTTCCCACTTACGAACATTTGAAACTCAAAATGTTATGTAGTGGGCAAGGTACGATTATTAAAACATAGGTACTTTAGTGTAGGATGGGCAAGGTATGACTATTAAAACATAGGAGGTACTTTAGGATGAGACTCGTAGATTCATATTAGATTCGGATTTGAATAGTTTTATCTTATAGATTCCTCCTTTTTCCATGTTGCCTCTTCTTGGCCTTGTCGGGACCACATCACTTTCACCATTGGCACGTGTCATCGCCACTGTCTAGTATAGGTATCAAAGATACGAAATTACTGATAGGGACTTCTTCATACTCCATTCTGGGCTCTAAGTCAATCGATTTGGGAGTTAAAGTTTTGAAGGATCAGATATGAAACATCACAACTAAGACACATGAAAAACATTGCAAACTCCCGATAGATCTTCAAGTAATTCTAATCTATGAGCTCCCCATCCTACTTGTTTAGTTTTCATAAAGGCCTACAAATCTGGGGCTTAACTTTTCTCAGGTCCTGAATTTTCTAACTCCTTTAGTAGTCATACTTGAAGTAGCATCGGGTCTCCCACTTTGAATTCTTTGTCTATGTGATGCATATCGGCAAACATCTTTTGTCTATCATGGGCCTCTTTCATTTCGTGCTAAATTAGTCAAACTTGTTGAGCAGTTTGTTAGATCAAGTCAGGCCCCACAATCACCCGTTCTGCAAAATCATTCCAATACAAGGATGTTCTGCATCTACATCCATAAAACACTTAAAAAGGTGCATGGAGAATGTTGACAAGGTACTCCAGTCTATCATGTTCCTTGCAAGCTTCTGTGTGTTCTTCCCATAAGGGCAATATTTAACCTTAAGGTCCTCAAGTTTAGCCTTAAGCATGGCATTTTCTTCCTCTGTAGCTTCGAGCTTTTCATAGGTCTCACCATATAGATCACAGAGGCCTTCAACACTTTGTTTCCCTTTCCTGTCAGATGAAGAACTGCCGTCATGAAAAGTAACTGGATTGACAAAGTTAGGAAGGTTACCAATGTCAGACTCAACATCAGAACTCGAGTCTGAATCCCAATGAGTAGTAAGTGCAACAACATTCCCATCTTCCTTATCACTTGAGTTGTAGTCATCAGTGTCACTTAGAGTAGCACAATAAGTCTTTTGGGATTGTTCTGGCTTGTTCTCGAGGTTAGCACAATCAGCCTTAAAGTGTCTATATTCTTCACATTCAGAGCATTTGGGACCTCAAGAGTCAGAAACAGCTTTAGTTTGATCTTTCTTTCCCATGTCATTCCTTCTGTTTTCAAAGTTTCTTATGGATGATCCTTCTCCCTGTTTATTTCCATATTGTTTAGACCCTTTGTTCTTAAGGATTCTGGCAGTGCGTTTGGAGTTTGGACAACATGACCAACTCCTTCATCCTCTGGGCTCATCATCTGGTTTAGACTCCAGTTTGAACATTACACTTTTATAATTTTACAGTGATCCATTTCTCACGGTCGTAGGATTCCTATGAGTTCATCCACCAGTATGGTAGCATAATCTTTCTGCAATTCAAGGGCAACAATCTTGGGTTTGAACTTTTCTGGAAGAGTACCTACAATTTTTCTTTCTATCTCCTGATATGTGCAGACTTTACTAAGCTGATTTGCTTGGTTGGTTAGATCACGAATACTATATGGGCTGATAACAATGTATGATACTATATGACATGTTTTGTGTGTGGAAGTGTGGTACGTATTTGTTCTATGAGCTTCTTATGACCTTTCACAATCTTTTATTTTATAAGATTGTTTACTTATTTATTGTATATTGTGTGCACATTTATCTAATACATAAGACGATTAATAATAATACTTTATAATTTTGGAAGTTCTAACTGAGGCCAAACCTTCATGGAATTTACCAGTATTCTTCAAGCATCATAAGAAGTGGTGCACGCTAGGGGTGATATCGAGTCGAGTCGAGCTCGAGTATCATGATACTTGAGCTTGAGCTTGACAACATATATTCGAGTTCGAGCTCGAGCTCGAGTATCATCAAGTCGAGTTCGAGCTCGAGTATCATCGAGTTCGAGTTTAAGTTCGAGTAGTTGGCGTGTTCTTTTTTTGCTAAGCTCGAGTTTGAATTTGTAGCTTAAGTATGTATTTATTTTATTTTTCTTAACATTTGATTTAGAATTTTTAACCATAGCCTAAAAGACACAATTTAATTTGATACTTGAATATTGTGTTGATTATCGTACAACTAAAGTTAGAAGTAAAATTCTTTAAAAATATATTTTAATTTTTTAGAATGACTATTTTTCCTTGTTTAGATAGTTTAAAGATTGCTACGGACCCACCCAGCACGAGACGAGACGAGACGAGACTGAAAATTCACAGAATGACTATATTTCCTTGTTTAGATATTTTAGAGGAAGTAAATTCTAAAAGTTCGATACTTAAAAACTACAGGACGAGACGAATCTAACAAGATCTCACTTGGCTATATTTTAACTTATATAACCATGATAAAACTTTAAGTCAAAGTATATGAGTGAACAGTAGCAAAATGTCAAATGTAGCTAACAAAAAAAAAAAAACGGAGGAAGTATATTTTTTCTAATAGAAAATAGAGTGGACTGTGAGGGAAAGTATGAAACGAATATTAATTAAAATGTGTGTTAATGGTGTTATCGAGTCGAGTCGAGCTCAGTCGAGCTCAAATACTCGAGTCGAGTTCGAGTCGAGCTTGACTTGATGCGAGCTCGAGCTCGAGTTCGAGCTGGGTCGAGTAGCGATAGTCGAGTACGAGTCGAGTTTTTTTCGAGCCGAGTCCCGAGTCGAGTACGAGTAGCACTACTCGTTAATCACCCCTTTTTCGAGCCGAGTCCCGAGTCGAGTACGAGTAGCACTACTCGTTAATCACCCCTTTTTTCTCTTCATTCCTAACCATTTCTTAAGGTACTTGCACAATATGAGTGTCAGAAATTATTTTTTGGGTTGCCATAAATCCTTAAAATTCACCAAGACCTGTCTTAAGCGTGGGCACATCTAATGGGTTTGGGCAAACCTGCCAAACTTTTCTATCCTTTGTTAAAAAATTACTAGTCCTTCCATTCACTACAAAAAAATATTTAATTAACAACACATAAAAAGCTTTAAAAAAGGCATTCAATAATCCCTTTTTTTAAGTATTTAACACATTTTGTAACACCTGTGGAAGCATTACAAAAATAAAAATGAAGAAGTAATACCTTCAAAGCAGAATCCAACCAACACCTTATTCTAGCCATGACAAGGATTCGAACTGGGTGAAGAAGCAATGTATGTTTTGCGCGTATACCACCTTGCTAAATGCTAACCAATCATTTAGGTTCAATAACCATTGTCAGTATTATACATTAGGAATGCGAACAAAAATTACCATTAATGAAAATTAAACAAAGTTAAATAATTTCAATAAAAATTTCATATAAAACATAATAATTAATTAAATTAATTGTTGTAGTAAAATATGAAATAGGCAAATGACTTGATAGGACTTCTAATCGCAAAATGCTTTCCGTATACTTTATTTCGACCCTATAATGTCTTGGGTTACACGAAATAAGTATCGGAGATAAGAAGAAGCCACACTCAAAGATCAAGGCAATAATCTTGAGCAACAATGTTGAAGCTTTGTGTATTGAAAAATGTATCGAAGTTGCAGAGACAAGGAACACATATGTCTGTCATAAGGAGCCTTATAAGTCGATCATATGGAACTCATAAGTCTTTCTTATGAAACTCACAAGTCTATATATTTCCTCCTCTGCCAAAGATTAATATATATACTGAAGGGAAAATAGTTAAAAGTGAATGGTTACAAACTTTCATATCACAACCGACCATGACCATTTGAAATCAAATATGATGATAAGGTTACATGGTTTCATATCACAACAGACAATGGCCATTTGAAATTCAAATTTCAAATCAAATATGTTGATATGGTTAACTGCCAATTAATTCTAATGAATTAATAGATACACAGTTAATCATAAAATATGCCGGCTTTATTTATTTCCCTTCTTGACATTGGATAAGCTCATCCGGGCTTGTCTTAACTTCAATATCCATTAGTCTTTGAGCAAAACCCCCATTGCTCCAAAATGTCAACATTAATAAAACACATACAGTAAAATAAATAACTTCAAATAATTAATATTAAAGAAAAGCAAATATGACTAAATTAAAAATTATAATAAAAGAATAATAACAAAAAAATTAAATTTTAAAATATTAAAATAAAATATCATAAAATAAATTAAATACAAAAAATTAAATTGAATTCATTTATAATTAAGAAATTAAATACGAAAGTTTACAAAATAATCTAGATAAAAAATTAAATTTAAACAAAACTAAAATTAATAAATCAAAATCAAATCAAATTTGAAAGAATAAAACAATAAAATAATGTCTTTTACAATACAAATAAATTGAGAAAAATAACACAAATTAGTTGTGATGCTCTTTTTTTAAAATCCATTTCTTCAATTTATTTAGTATGTCATACAAAAAGTATTAGAAATTACGTATTTCTTAAAAAAATTTAAAAATTTGCAGTTCTTTCGAAAACATTACCAAATTGTGTTTTTAAAATCCTTTTTTTTTTCTTAAAAAAATTGTAATGCATGTGAAAAGAAATTACAAATTAATATTATTGAAGTTATTCTTTAATAAAATTGTAATGCCTTAGGGAAAGCATTATAAAATTGTGTTACCGAACTCATTTATTTTTAATAACTTTCAATGCTATTGAGAAGGCATTACAAAATAGTGTTGCTAAAATCAATTTTATATATATTCTTTTTAAGAAAAAAAGTTGTAATGCTTTTGAAATGGCATTACATAGTAGTGTTTCTAATGCCGTTTTATTAAAGATTTTGTAATGCCTTTCCAAATGCATTACAAAATTTTATTACTGAAGTCACTTTTTATAGTAGTAATGTTTTTACATCGAAACCTGACATTTCACTTTGCAATATTCTTTTCCCTTGTTAAAATAATTCCTCGCTTGCCATGATGGTTTTATTATACTCCCGCGTGTTAAATTTTCACATACTGAAATAATATTTTTACTTCTGAATTTTGCGCCCGACCTTTGTTGCTTCCATATTTTGGCCATTGATTTTCCTTGTATATTTCTTATGGGTATTTTGGGGTGTCACGTTCACAGTTTTTATGGTTTCAGATTCGAAGACTGGCATACACTCATTCGGGTAACAGTATTCTGGCCTTAGCAGAGGATGGCACTCATCTACTGTGGAGATGGGTGAAAAATGGTTCTAATATAAATGGCCAGGTATAGATGCTTTTTGCCCTTTTGTTTATTCCTTGGTCATTCCTGATTGAGGAAATACAATCCATTTCGTCATGTATTTAGTCCATTAATTTTCCTAATTATTAAATCCTTGTTTATATACAATAATCCAACTGATTTGATCGTTTTTCCCTTTATGAGTTTAATTAGTGTACTCATTAAGGGGCTAACTTTCCTTGAATCAGAGGATTGAAAATAATGTTGTAAGACTAGTAGAAGATATTGAACAAGGAAAAATCAAGGGGTAAAAGCCAAAGCTATCAATAGCAAGACATGAATTTGAGATATAAACCATATACCCAGAATATATGAGTCATTTTCTCCTCCGTTCTCATATGTTAGTGTTCCTATAATTTGAATCACTTTCGAAACCCAAATGGGTGATTAGGCGAACGATTAATCACAAGGGATGAAAGCCATGGGAGCTCTCAAGTGAACTTTTGAAGAAGAAAATATTTGATTTAATTAAAGCAAAAATTGCTCACAATAGGTGGGGCATCCCTTAATTGCAAGCAATAATAAAGCCGAAGGGCATCCCTTAATTACAAGCAATAATAAAGCCGAAACTATACTTCAGAGATAATTCAACTACTAGCTATTACATTTCAACAATATTAAATAAAATGGCAAAGTTCACATCTTCCATTGGCGTGAGAGGGTAAAATTAGCGTGTGCCTTGGTGGTGTTGGGAAGTAGAGGTCAGCAAAAGAAATGGGGAGATCAGTGTGTAAAATGTGAGGTTGGCTTTTTCCATATAGGTTGGATTAATCATGGTTGGATAAAGTAAGTGAAGGCATCTAAAGAGGAGAGAGTGTTGAGGGCTAGCGTGTTCTTTGGGTGTAAGTGTACTAAGAACGCGCTGGAACTATAGGAGGCACTAAAGAAGGAGTTAAGGGACATGAATAGGTGACGAAAAGAAAGGAAATGGCTAGCATGTCTTCATGTTAGCATGAGGGATAGGACACGCTAAGGGGAGGCACTAATAAAAGTGGAAAGGAAAAGGGGGTGCTTCATCGTGTCCATTGATTGGTGTGTGCTAGGACATGCTGATGGGAAGGAGAACACACTATTGAGCCTTCAAAATGGAAGGGAATGGTTTTGAGAGGATGTTGATGTGAACTTCTCTTTTTGGTGTGTCATGGGGATGCGCTGGCATCGCAAGGATACGATGACAGGAGGCAAAAGTTCGCTAAGGCATGAACTTTCCTTATTGCATAGCTCAGATGACGCTTGAGAAGATGCTCTTGGTCCAGACACTTGAATCTGCATGCCGAGTATGACGAACCCATGTTTCGAATTTATGGGCTTCCCACTGGATTCCTCGAGCTAGATTTGTATTAATGTAGTTGGACTGTTGTTTCCTCCTGGATCAGCTTCCTTGTTTGTTGGATTGGTTCCTCTTGAATAGTATGTTAGTCTTGGCCTTGTTGAATTGGATCCATTGAGTTCAGGCCTAGATCCAATGGCTAAGGAATCTGCTCTATTATTCTCTGGATCAAATCCTTCAGTTTGGATATTCTGGCGCAGTTCGTTTGACATTCGGCTGATTTGGACTTTCAGGGTATAATCACCCTTATTAAGTTGCCAAAAGACCAAAACGATACGATCGGTATACTTGGGGGTGTATTTAATAATTAGAAAATTATTGGACTAAACTGATAATTAACGGTACACAGGACACAATGAGTTATTATTCCTTCATGATTGATGGATGATTTGTTTTGAAACATGGCTATGCTTGCATTTTCTATCTTCTCTCACAATTCTGATCCTATGCTGCAGGCAACTACAAGGTGTGCCCCCCAACAATGGCAGCCCAAGAGTGGACTACTAATGATCAACGATCTTCCCAAGAACGGACTGGATGCCATTAAACCTTGCTTTTCGTTGTCCAGGAACGATTCCTATGTTATCTCTACATCCGGGGCGATGATTTCTTTATACAACATGTTGATATTCAAGAAAATAAAAAATGTTATGCAAGCACCACCTGCTGCAACATGCATTGCCTTCTATCCTCCAGATAATAATATAATTGCAATAGGAAGGGATGACTCCACAATACTCATCTACAATATACGTTTGGATGAGGTATGCCATACTATGCCTGATCAGATCATATCATTTTTAATGAATTAACTATAGTGGGAACATGCATCGTGGACTCTTTTTATGCCATTCGATTTTTCAGGTGATAAGCATGCTTCAAGGGCACTCTAAACAAATAAGTGGGTTGGCTTTTTCGGTCACATTGAACGTTCTTGTGTCTTGCAGCGTAGATAGTAAGGTTTGTTTAAACACAATTTCATAAAATATGAGAAGAGTAGTCGTGTGCTCAATCTTTGATTCACCTTCTTTATTACAGATTGTAGTGTGGGATTCTGTCTCATGGGGAGAGAAGAAAAGTGGGCAGTTGCAAATTTCAGCAGGGTTCTCGACATCATCAGAGACGAGCATAGAGCTCGATAAGCATGAGAAGCACTTCCTTGTAGTGCATGAGACCCAACTTTCAATACATGAAACAATGACGTTACAACGTGTCAAGCAGGTCATCAAAATTGGTCAAGTTGATATATACTATATCTGCAATGGCTAGCATGCTCGTTAGCTATTTCTTGTTATTAAAACTCTTGAAATTAAAGTTGTTGCTGTGGCACCATAGAAATTTAGCAAATGGCAACAAGAAGGTTAAGGGGATAGTCACTTTACGAGATGAGGGATTAAATCTATCATACAACTGAGATGAGGGATTAAATCTATCATACAACTAGTTTACGGAGATTAGTTATCTATAGCTCATTTGTACCGGGCCCTTGCATAATTAAGGACCTTAATTGTTCAAACTCAACTTTTCTTTAGTGTCCCGGCAAAAGCCAAGCCAACACTGCCAATATATACTTGTCTTTGTGTGTGTGTGTGTGTGTGTGTGTGTTTGAGCATTGAGTGTACGTTGTCTGATTCATTTTGTTTTAATTAATCGTTCTGTTGTTCCCATTCGACATTGCAGTGGACAATCGCAAAATTTTGCACGCGGATTTCCCATGCCACGTATTCATGCGATGGACAGATGGTATATGCTGCCATGAGAGGCGGAATACTCTTGATTCTAAATTGTAGGGGGCAAGAGTTGGAGCCAAGATTTGAGATAGATCCCTCAGCGTATTTGCCCCCACGTCTCAGGTACAACTGCTTGTGTTATAATTCTTACATACACACATATTTTCAAAAAGATAGAATCATGAGATTATCGACTTGACATTGGACTGTGGAAATAGAGGAGGTGGTGTGGCGATGATTGCTGCTCATCCACACAAGGCATGCCAATTTGCATTGGGGTTGTCGAATGGTGCTGTGGTGGTGATCGAGCCCCTAGAGATTCAATGGGAAAATCGACCCTGATCGACTCAACTAACTGCACCTTGTTTTAGGAGAGTAGTTAACACTATAGGTAATTGGAAATTAGGGAAGAAGAGATGAATAATTTGTTCATAAGAAACATTATTTGAACAAATTACTTCATTTCTTAGCAATCCACTAATTTTCAATTACTTACATATTAATTACTTTCCTAAAGGTGTTCCCAAACCGAATATATCAATCTTTCAAATACTGAGGAAAGATTATGGTTTTGGTTCCTTTGTTGTATGTATGAGCATTCTTTATTTACTTATTCTTTATTTTTACTTTTTTTGGTTTCTCTAATAAATATATAGTACCTTTTACACTTCCTCTATAGGCCAAGTCCCCTGAGGAGTTCGATTCTCCACCCGACCTCATATCCCATTCATTTGTTCCCTTTGTAATTCGTGATGTTCATAAAAAAAATACTAGTATCGTTGATTTTGACTTTTGATAATGTGGAGTAGTTGACTTTCACATAATTTTATCACAATTATATGAAAAATGAATAGCCAAGTTAGAGCTTATTAGATTGGTATAATTGTTATAGTTTAAAATATGTACTATTTCATATGATGTTTACTTGGAGTATATAATTAGAAATATTAATTGTTAGGATAATACTCCACATTAGATAATGTGTGCAAAAAGAAATGAGAGACCATTAATGGGTGGGTCGAATTGATTATTTGCATGCACACAAATGCACGGTAATTTGATTAGGTTGGAGTGGAACTTGGGGAGAAATACCGGCCACTAAATTGGAAGCAGTCAAACAAGTATTTATATATGTTCCAAATAGTAGAGTTTAAATCACAAGCAGAAAAAGGGACAAGGGCCAAACGGGGCCAATCTCGTAAAATGAAATTAGAAAAAGGATGATAAGCAATATTGAGCCGAGCCACCGTAAAATGAACAGAATTCAGGGAGGGAGGTGTTCTCCAGTCGGCCATCTTCTTGCGATGAACAATTATTTATTGTTTTATGGACGGACCGTGTGTATTAATTCAGCCATGGATGATTGTGCATAACCTCCTCCACTCCACTTGGACCGTTTTCCTGATACCTACTACTACTACTTACCTAGTAGTCTGAACTGTGAATCCCCCAACTATGCTCCTTAATTAAATACGACAAACTTTGATCATTTAGAAAAGCCTGCTATTTGGTTTCTAATTTTTGAATTTACTAGTATTACCCCGCCCAAACGGGCGGGTGCAAAAAATATAAATAAGAAAATTAAATTTAACAAATAAAATTATTTAATTTATTATGTTGAGTATATTCCCGAAGCTCCTTAAACTATTTTAGCATTACATAAATACATATATACATTGTACAACAATCGAGCAATAGATAATATGCCACTATCAATAATTTATACTACTATATTAGTACAATTTAAAAACTTTCTACTTATGGCTCTAATGCAATACATAAGCAATAAGTACATAAACTTACAGTTGCACACGATAATTGATTATTAATATTGATTCACCATAAAGTATTACAAAATTAAAAATTTCACAAAGATGTAGATGTTTCAAAATTAAATCTAAAAAATATAAGAAAATACTATTGTGAATTTAAATTTGGAAATGATTATGCAGAAAATCTTATTGAATGTATCATCTTCACGAATTTCATATTGATATAATTTTGTAGAATGTATCTATATAATAAATTCTGAATACTTTTTGGTCTGTGCAGACTCTTTTGTCCTTATTAAAATTAATTCATCCTTCTTAATTTTAAAGGGTTAATCAGTCATTATATGCTAATTTTCAGATCAACGGTCCTTATAAAAACACGTAGGCAGACTGATAGCTGCTGAGTAATCGCTGAGTAATGCCATGTCATCTTCCACGTCACCAATATCTAAGTTTAGAAAACAAATCTATCTATTAATATAACAAAATGGTGAGAAAATCTTCATATATATTTAAAAGGATATTGTAAACACGTGAAATTTATTCGCCACTAAAAATGCGACACGTGCAAATTTAAATATTAATTTAATTAATTTTAAGCATTTTAAATAAATTAAATGCTTGAAATAATTATTAATATTTATTGGGCCATTTGGATCCATCAAGCCAAATGGATTTAATTATATTGGGCCAATGTGAACAAGTCCAAATGAAAGACCCACATGCCTATGATCCAATAGACACTTAAAGCAGGCCAGTCCATGGAAATCAATCAATGTGAACAAGCCCAGATGAAAGGCCCACATGCTCACCGACCCAATAGAAATGTGGATTGGACCAGCCCATCGATTGGTCCATCATCCACAAACCCTAGGGTTTTTCCTCTATAAATAGAGGCACCCTGTCACATATTGGGGGACGACTACACTTCCAGACATACATCTTCATACCCCAGTCACTCTCAAGTCTCAAGCACTTGAGATCTACAGCAACAAAACGCTGCAGAAATTCCAAGAAGCCGAAGAAGAAGCACAAAAGCATCTTGACGTCTTCAAGGTTGGAGGAATCAAAGGAGTAACAGAAGTCGAACACTCATATCGTTTGATCTTCACATATTTCTTTTAAATTCATTGAAATTCTCTGTAATTGTTGACATTTCTTGTGAAATTAATAAAATTATTTTGCAGTTTCTGTCTACGCATTTTTTGCACCTACAGATTTTGGCACGCCCAGTGGGACACTTCTGCCTTTCATCTCCTCCAGACATCGTCAACGAAATCCAATGGCTTCAAGGAACACCTCCAAGAGCAACTCTTCAACATCCGGTGCCGCTATGCCCAACGTCACCACAAGAAACATGAAGAAAGCAATGGAGGCCGCTGATGCTGCGCGCGGAAAAGAAGTTGATGCGGATATGCCGCTGCTGGAAGAAGGAAACGACCATAGATCGGGATCTTCCACGCCGTTGTCAAGCCCGCGGGGAGATCAAGAAGAAGCATCCGCCCTGCATCATGCTGCTGCAATGACAACCTAAGCCAGCACTCTTGAAGAGCAAATGACCAACCTGACAAAGATCGTGGAAATGCTTGTGAAGAGATCCGAGTTGCAAGATGCACGCATGGAGCAAATGATGAACAGACTGGATGGCTCTAACGGCGGCCAAGCGGTGAACAAGCCCGTAGAGATCCGCGACGATGGAGAGACTTCCCGGCAAGGCGCTTCGGCAAAAGGAAAAGCAACCGCTGACGTCCAAGTCACTCCTGACGGCTTCATCTCGGCTGATCAACTGAAAGAGTTCATCACGGGAACGCTGAAGGAACAGGTCTCGGCAGGATCAAAATCCTCCTTGACGTATCTCAAGCCATACAGCGCCCGCATCGACTCACTGAGGATGTCGGCAGGCTATCAACCGCCCAAGTTCCAACAGTTCGACGGCAAAGGGAATCCCAAGCAACATATCGCCCATTTCGTAGAGACATGCAACGAAGCGGGTACGTTTGGAGATCACCTCGTCAAACAGTTCATTCGTTCACTAAAGGGGAATGCGTTCGAATGGTATACCGACTTGGAACACGGCAGCATCGACAGTTGGGATCAACTTGAGCAAGAGTTTCTGAACCGTTTTTACAGCACACGGCGTACCGTCAGCATGATAGAATTGACGAACACGCAACAATCAAAGGGCGAGCCGGTGATCGACTACATCAACCACTGGAGAAGCCTGAGCCTCAACTGCAAGGATCGCTTGTTTGAGACGTCGGCGATTGAGATGTGCATCCAAGGCATGCAATGGGGCCTACGATACATCCTGCAAGGCATTCGTCCCCGGACATTCGAGGAGCTTGCAACTCGTGCTCACGATATGGAGCTAAGTTTGGCGTCGAGTGGAGCCTATGGTCCGCCCGTTCAACAAACTCGTACAAACAACCGAGTCGAATGGAAGAAGGGAGGCAAGCTACAGTCGAAGCCACCCACAAAGGATGCAATGGCAACAAGCGCCGCTCTCGTAAAGGTACGCGGGAAGGAGCCGGTGACAAACGACAAGCCAAAGCCACCACAAGCTCAACGTCAAAAGTCGTCATTGGAAGATAGACGGGCTAAGACGTACCCATTCCTTGACTCCGACTTACCAGGCATCTTCGATGACTTGATGAAAGAAAACCTCATCGAGCTACCAAGGATGAAACGTCCCGAGCAAGCTGGGATGACCAACCACCCGCTATACTGCAAGTACCACCGTTTGGTGAGCCACACGATCCAAGATTGCTTCGTTTTCAAGGACAAAGTCATGGATCTCGTCAAACAAGGCAAAATCACCTTGGCAGACGAAGCAGAGACGGCCAACACCGTTTCCATCCAAGTTGGATCGATCGAGATCAAAGTTCCTCACAATTCCACCACCTGCAACACCGTCTTCGAAGTTGAGAGCACGTCGAAGCAAGACCACACCAAACAAGTTGTGGATCATTCGCATCTCAACGAATGCATGCTGTCCATCACATTCAATGACGACGACATGCCGATGGAGCTGGAAAATTCGAAGGCTCATAACCGACCATTGTTCGTCGTTGGATACGTGAACAACAAGCGAGTAAACCGCGTCCTGATAGACGGAGGTTCTGCCGTCAACATCATGCCACTTCACACCCTGAAGGAATTGGGCATCTCGGAGGAAGAATTATCCAATAGTAAAATGTTGATACAAGGCTTCAACCAAGGGGGGCAAAAATCCCTTGGTGCAATTCGAGTCCGGCTGCAAATTGATGACATGGCTGCAAGCACGTACTTCCACGTTATTGACGCAAGGACATCATACAACATGCTTCTTGGTCGGACATGGATCCACGAGAACGGCGTCGTCCCTTCAACATGGCACCAATGCTTCAAGTACGTGCACAACGGCGTCGTCAAAAGGGTTATCGCCGATGACAAACCATTCGCGGTGGCCGAGTCTTATTACGGGGACGCTAAATACTACCTTGATTCGCCCAAAGCTAAGGCACCTTCGTGCGGGGAAGAAGAACGTAAAGATGATCAACCAGTCCGTGATGATAAGGGAAAATCGATCCTGGAAGAGGCATTCGAGGGGCTTACACTCCCACTAACACCCATTGATCCTGGCATGTCGCGGAAAACGGTGAAAATTCAACTCAAAGGTAGTGAGGCACGCCGGCTAAAGAACGATAAGGAATTCGGTCCAAAGGCATTCAAGCTGCTCACCAAGTCTGGATTCAACCCAAATGAGCCATCGCCGTTGGGAAAGCTCTCGGACAACAACCGAAGAAAAGGTGACCGGAGTGGACTTGGGTATGTTGCGGAATTTGACACGGCGCCCCAAGCATCGAAAGCGCCCATATTCTTCAAAGCGGAACAAACAGTGAAGGCACCGGTTCGTATCGTTATAAAACGAGCTACGGCCAATTACATCACCGAAGAAGCAAATCAAGAGGATCATGCTCCGAAGGACCAACCTGCACGAAAGTCAGCATTTGATCGCATCGGTAGTCCGTCAAAAGGAGAGCAAAAACAAAGTGTCCATGATAGACTTGGCTCAACGGAGACAATCGAGCACAAAGAATCCGTCTTTCGCCGGCTTGGAGCAAACAAAGAAGTGAAGCCAACTGTTTTCGATAGGCTCGGGGCTGTTGCCAGAGAAGACTCTGCAAAATCCGTCTTCAAAAGGCTAGGTTCTACAAAACGCCAATCACAAATCAAAACATCGGCTAGCAAAGAGCGGTCTCCGGTAAAACAAGGGATATTGGACGACCCTAACTACGGCAACAATGTGAGAAGCACCGTACCTTCCCGCATGAAGCGTCAAGTTGAGTGGACTGTCTCATCCGACGAATGGCTAAAGCTCAAGAAACGGACCATCATCTTCACAAAGCATGACGAAGATGATCAAGCTGACAAAGTTGACATTCATCATATCACCATTGACTGCGGTGAGCCAAGTGGAGAAGACGCCAACGCAGCGCCGATGCAACTTGAGGAAGAAATCAAGGTCACTGTGGATGAACTGCGTGAGGTGAACTTAGGCGATGAAAAAGATCCTCGCCCAACATTTATCAGTGCCCAACTGACCGTAGATGAAGCGGAGAAGTACGTAGCACTGCTCCAAGAATTCAGAGACGTCTTTGCATGGTCCTACAAGGAAATGCCCGGTCTGGACCCCAAGATAGCCGTCCACCGCCTTGCAGTGAAGAAAGATGCACGACCCGTGAAGCAAGTACAACGTCGGTTCCGCCCTGAGCTTCTCCCACAAATTGAAGCTGAAGTCAACAAGCTGATTGACGTTGGCTTCATTCGTGAAGTGCAATATCCCACCTGGATCTCAAGCATCGTCCCGGTGAGGAAGAAGAATGGACAAATCCGAGTCTGCGTGGACTTCCGCGATCTCAACGAGGCTTGCCCAAAAGACGAGTTCCCATTGCCGATCACCGAGTTAATGATTGATGCCACCACGGGACATGAAGCATTGTCGTTTATGGATGGGTCTTCCGGCTACAACCAAATAAAGATGGCGCCCGAAGACGAAGAGATGACCGCGTTCCGGACTCCAAAAGGCATATACTGTTATAAAGTTATGCCCTTCGGCCTGAAGAATACGGGGGCAACATATCAACGTGCCATGCAAAAGATCTTCGATGACATGCTGCACAACTTGGTTGAATGCTACGTTGA
Source organism: Hygrophila difformis (assembly GCA_030278955.1). Lineage (NCBI taxonomy): Eukaryota > Viridiplantae > Streptophyta > Magnoliopsida > Lamiales > Acanthaceae > Hygrophila > Hygrophila difformis. The sequence goes on along the minus strand of JAOANR010000001.1, from coordinate 957,697 downwards.
CGATCTCGTGGTAAAGACAAAGGAACGAGTCAATCACCTGCAAGACTTGAGGACCGTGTTCGAACGCCTTCGCAAGCATCAACTGAAGATGAATCCGTTGAAGTGCGCGTTTGGCGTGTCCTCTGGAAAGTTCCTCGGCTTTGTTGTACGGAATCACGGTATTGAAATCGAGCAAGCCAAAATTGACGCAATCTTGAGGATGCCGGAACCACGGGATATCCATGAGTTGAAGAGCCTTCAAGGTAAGCTCGCATACATCCGGAGGTTCATTTCCAATCTTGCTGGAAGATGCCAACCGTTCAGCAAGCTCATGAAAAAGGGTATTCCGTTCGAGTGGGATGAGTCCTGCAAGAAAGCGTTCGACAACATCAAAGCGTATCTGATGAAGCCGCCAGTGTTAGTTGCTCCAGTGATCGGACGACCGTTGATCCTATACGTAGCTGCCCAAGAAAACTCTGTTGGCGCCTTGCTGGCTCAAGAAAATGATGGGGGCAAGGAAAACGCACTATACTATCTAATTCGGATGATGACGCCGAACGAGCTCAAGTTCCGCCCAATCGAAAAGCTTTGTCTAGCATTGGTCTTCGCCATCCGCAAGTTGAAGCATTACTTCCAAGCTCACACGGTACATCTCGTATCCAAAGCAAATCCTCTCAAACATGTGTTGTCTCAATCTGCTCTCTCTGAAAGACTTTCACGATGGTACTTGTTGTTTCAACAGTTCGAGATCATTTACGTACCACAAAAGGCTATCAAAGGACAAGCCCTGGCCGACTTCCTAGCTGATCATCCGATACCTGCTGAATGGGATCTCTCTGACGACCTTCCGGACGAAGATGTGATGCTAACTGAAGCTAGACAACCATGGAAAATGTACTTCGATGGAGCTACCCACAAGGAAGGAGCTGGAGTAGGAATCGTCTTCGTCACTCCAACGGGTGAGATCTTACCTCATTCAATTACCCTCACTAGAAATTGCTCCAATAACGTTGCTGAATATCAAGCCCTGATCTTGGGACTCGAAATGGCAGTCGACGCCAAGCAACTATATCTTCAAGTCTACGGCGACTCCAAGTTGATAGTCAACCAGCTACTTGGCGAATATGAAGTCAAGAAACCAGACCTGGTGCCATATTACAAGTACGCACGTAGGTTGATGGCATATCTCCATGTTATGTCGATTGAACATGTCCCAAGAAGCCAAAATCGGCAAGCTGACTCCCTCGCAAAGCTGGCGTCAACACTTACCTCGCCAGAAGACAAGATGACCATCACGCTGACTAGGGGATGGGTGATGCCTCCGATTTTTGAAGACGATGAGGAGTTCGACGAGAATACGGCCGTTGAAGTGTTTGAAATCGACGAAGAAGAAGATTGGAGACAACCTTTGGTAGACTACTTGCAGCATCAGAAGTTACCCGAGGATCCGAGAAAAAAGGTTGATATCCGAAGACGTGCTGCCCGATTCTTCTACTTTAATGGCACCTTGTATAGAAGGTCGTTCGAAGGGGTTCTACTCCGTTGTTTGGGCTCCACTGAAGCTGTTCAAGCATTGGAAGAAGTACATGCTGGGATTTGCGGCGCACACCAATCGGGGCCGAAGCTACATTTCCGCATCAAGACAATGGGATACTATTGGCCGACGATGGTTAGAGACTGCATGGAGTTTGCTCGAAAATGCCAAGCCTGCCAATTTTACGCCAACTTCATCCACCAACCTCCTGAGTCGTTGCATCCAACTGTGGCATCATGGCCGTTTGACGCATGGGGCATGGACATCGTTGGACCGCTGCCAAAGTCTTCCGGGGGGCATGGCTATATCCTTGCTGCTACGGATTACTTCTCCAAGTGGGCTGAGGCTGCACCCTTTAGAGAAGTCAAAGGGGAACATGTTGCTAGTTTCATCCGAATCAATATCATCTACCGTTATGGCGTCCCGCGTTACATCATGACAGACAACGGACGATCATTTGTCAACAGCACCATCACCAAGTTGTGTGAGAAGTTTGGATTTACTCAGCGAAAGAGCTCTGCATATTACCCGCCGGCAAATGGACTAGCGGAGGCCTTCAACAAAACCTTATGCGGATTGTTGAAGAAAGTTGTCTCCAAGTCAAAACGAGACTGGCATGAGAAAATCAACGAAGCTTTATGGGCATATCGAACAACTTTCCGCACACCCACCAAGGCAACGCCATACTCGTTGGTCTATGGAGTGGAAGCCGTGTTGCCGCTGGAAACGCAAATCCCGTCGTTAAGAGTCGCCATCCATGAAGGACTCACTGAAGAAGACAACGCCCGACTGCGTTTGGAAGAATTGGAAGCCCTTGATGAAAGAAGGCTCGAAGCACAACAAAGGTTGGAATGCTACCAAGCCCGCCTCTCGAAGTTCTACAACAAGAAAGTCAAGGTTCCAAGTTGGAGATCTCGTCCTCGCCATCCGGAGACCCATTGTCATCAACTACCGCAGTGGGAACAAGTTCACCTCCAAATGGGATGGACCATACGTCATCACGGAAGTCTTCACAAACGGAGCCTACATGATGATTGATAACGATGGAGTGAGCATCGGACCGATAAATGGGCGGTTCTTGAAGAAGTTCTACGCTTGAAGAATGGACAAGGAAAATGCTCCTTGACGCACGAGCCTAAACTGCACGTCACAAAAAAAAAATGCAAAAAAAAAATGTAATACTCCTGGCCCGCAAGAGTATAAACTGTGTACGGCTCAAAATAAACAAATTCAATTTGTTTTGAACTACGTAATGGCTTGATCCCTTCACAGGGTACGTAGGCAACTTGGAAATCATTTTTCTAAGTTCAGTCATAAACAAAAAAAAAATCATCAATCAAGTAATTGGATTAATTATGTTGGTTCATTACTTGATGGAAAAAAAATGTAGTTGGGTTAAGTTAATCCATTACAAAAAAAAAATTTAAGTAAATGGGTTGATTGAATTTGATCCATCACTTGCAAGCAAAAAAAAATGGGTTGATTAAATTTAATCAATTACTTGATAGAATAAATTTGAGCATATGAGTTAAATTCAACACATTGCTTAAAAAAATGTTGAATGGATTTATTAAATTAATCCATCACTTGGTTTGGAGAAGTTATGGCTACATGCACTAAAGCACTTAATTTTAATTAAAGTGTTTTAGTATTCAAATTTGAAGGATGGTGTAAAGTTTTGCATCGGGGCTTGCAAGTGCATTCATGATGTAAATAATGAAGAAATGAGAGCTTTATTTCACCAGGGGATCAAGATACAAATTCCATGTGAACTAAGCAATGAAGAATGCGAAAAACAAAGAATAAAGAACAAAAGAATGAAGAAGCTAGTAAGGTTGTAGATGTAGCAACTCCTTTCGGGACCTCTCGAAAGCCGTTTCCATCATCTTCAAGTTGGCGGAATCTTCGGCGGATGGGCCTGGGGAATTCTTGATCTTCAAAACAACCGCCTCTTGAGATGCGCGAGCCTCGCTAAGAACTTGCTCCTCTCCTGTAGCTCGCTGAAGAGATGACTCCATTTCTACCATTTGTTTCTTCAACTCTTCTAATTTGGCGCCTAACACTTTAACTTCTTCCGTCTTGGCTTGCAACTCACTATCTCTCTTGGCCAGCTCCGCTTCGGCTAGTTGCAACGACTCTTGCGACTCCACCCTCGTACGCAAATCCTGAAGCATCGCGGCCCCATCGAAGAAACGGTGCAATGATAACTCCAGCCGAGATGTGTCCTGCTTGCAAGCCCTCATGGAGCCAAGAAACTCATCCGCTGCAGCTCGACCCCTCGCAAGCTTCTCCAAAGGCGCCTCCTTAATTATGTCTCTCACTATCTCCCAAAAATAGTCCATTACCTTCCAGCTTGCTCACCTCTTCATTTCATCAGGGGTAATAATAGTTGTTGCAGGAGTAGCCTTCTCCAAGGGACGCACTGCCGGAGATGCTGAGTGGGCAATAGGATCGGCCATTGCTAAAGGAAGGGCGGGTGATGGCACTACATCTGCTCGGGGGACGCGCGGGGCACGTGTCAAGGGTATAGGAACACTGGCACTGCTTCCTGCATCATCATCACCATCATCGGGCGCCGATGTACTGCCCAAGCCCACAACCTGAAAGGAAACAAGGAAAGCATAAATACAAGCGAAGAAACCAAAGAAAGACAAAATCAAGGAATAGAGCAAAGACATCAAAACTTTCATTTAAAAGTCCTGTTAAAGGTGCTTCTTCCTCAAAAATGCATGAAGGGATACTAAGATGGTCTAAGTTAAAAACCTCATCCCTCCCTTCATCAGAAAAAGATAAAGCGGAAATTACTTCTTTGTTTTTCAACAGAGGTTGTGCCGGCGAACGCACTACGTTTAGGGCAAAGTTGGGCGATAGTGCTTCATCATTGCTGACACGGACGGCGGAGTTCGAATTGTTGCTAGGCGGATCATGACAGCGGGACCACCACTTGGCATAATCACGGGTTGTCGAAAGAATGGAACCCGATACACCAGGATATGTAAGAGACGCCTTCGTGAGAAATTGGGTGCTCACCAACCATAACCGGTATAACTCGCTCGGATCTCCAGAAAGGATCTCTTCCTTCAATGGCCCCGGGATGTGCTGACAAAACCCGAATCTCCGGCTAAAACGATGTGGACTGTATGCCTCAACAATGCAAGAAGACCCGCATCTAAACGTCAAGTAAGCCGAACGTACACAAATGAGAAGATCCCTTCTAGAGGAATTGATAAGGAACTCATTGTCATGAAAGGTGAAAGGAGCCGTCACAGTGGTGAATCGAAAGCACAGTAAAGAAGGAGGTGAGATGTTGGTAAACAATCTCTGGGCGGCAGTATAACTGATACGTCTAAAGGCATCTACACCCGAAAACCCCACCATGGGCGGGTTCCCCGCAACCTCCAGCCAATCATGGGTCGGAAAGTGTCCCGCAAGCCACGGATAAACAAAGTGAAGAGGAAAAACCGCATTGCACTGCTTCAAGTCAGTGGACGTGCATATCATCCTCAAGCCTCGGTATATGCTCGCCAACACGGGGATAGCCAAGGAAAACTGTGTGCCACGTGCCATGCGACTGGCAACTCGAAAGACAGATGGTCGAACCATGCCTACACGGCCATGGGGGAGCGCAAATCCACACACAAAAAAAGGAAACAAAAAAAGAAACATACTGCTTGTTTCATGAGTTTTATTGCCCAATTTGTGTATTACTAGATTCTTTATATCAAGTCATCAAGACACACAAAAAAAGGAATAATAAAGAAAAAGGGGGAAGAAACAAACTGAATGCAGCATGGTAACGTTGCTTACCAAAATTTCTGATCTCTTTTGTCTGCGTGAAGCTGGCCGCCCAGGGTATGCCTCGGTCCTGATTTTTCTGTTTTCTCTCTATTAAGAGTAATTGGGCAATATGGATGTTTGTTGGGTTGGAAGTTTTAGACGGATTGATGAAAAGAAAAACCTGCTATCCTGTTTCTTGCTGCTGGGGATGCGAAATTTAGATGACATGGTTTTAATTTATAGAGGCCATCTTACATCTTCTGAAGATTTACTCAGGTTGCAGTTTTGATATGAGTTCAAAGATTTAAAAGATATCATTCATGAAGCTTCATTGGATATAAGTAAATATTGGATGTTTATTCAATTAAATTTGGGATAGGTATAAAATCTCGTTATAGATACACTGTTTGGATATGAAAGCCTTGAAGATCTAATCAAGGAGCGATATAAAGCAAATCCGTTCGGATACGACCAATACATGCCACCTGAAGAGCTAGAAGATCTTGGGCAGCGGAGATAGCTGGAAATAAAAATAAAAAAAAAAAAGAAAAGAAAAAGAAACGTTTGAAGAAAAAAAGAAAACAAAGGAGAAACGGGCCAAACAAAAAAAAGGGAGAAAAAATTGGCCCACAAGGAAAAAAAAAAGATTTTCATGAGCCCAAGCAAAATTGGGTAGGCATGCAACAAATATTTCGAGACTCGTTTACGTCTCAAATATTTTATTTCGCCCTAAACAAGTCTCGAGGGGGCATCTGTAAACACGTGAAATTTATTCGCCACTAAAAATGCGACACGTGCAAATTTAAATATTAATTTAATTAATTTTAAACATTTTAAATAAATTAAATGCTTGAAATAATTATTAATATTTATTGGGCCATTTGGATCCATCAAGCCAAATGGATTTAATTATATTGGGCCAATGTGAACAAGTCCAAATGAAAGACCCACATGCCTATGATCCAATGGACACTTAAAGCAGGTCAGTCCATGGAAATCAATCAATGTGAACAAGCCCAGATGAAAGGCCCACATGCTCACCGACCCAATAGAAATGTGGATTGGACCAGCCCATCGATTGGTCCATCATCCACAAACCCTAGGGTTTTTCCTCTATAAATAGAGGCACCCTGTCACATATTGGGGGACGACTACACTTCCAAACATACATCTTCATACCCCAGTCACTCTCAAGTCTCAAGCACTTGAGATCTACAGCAACAAAATGCTGCAGAAATTCCAAGAAGCCGAAGAAGAAGCACAAAAGCATCTTGACGTCTTCAAGGTTGGAGGAATCAAAGGAGTAACAGAAGTCGAACACTCATATCGTTTGATCTTCACATATTTCTTTTAAATTCATTGAAATTCTCTGTAATTGTAGACATTTCTTGTGAAATTAATAAAATTATTTTGCAGTTTCTGTCTACGCATTTTTCGCACCTACAGATATAATTCTTTTTATATAAATTATTTTGATTGCATATATAAATCAATCTATTAAGATAAAAACTTTTTTGATACATACTTCATATAAATTATTTTTTTGGTGACCTATATATAATATTGAATAATATTGTATCAAATAATATTGATACATATAATATAAATTATTTTCTGATACATATAATATAATTTTTTTCATGTATACTTTTTTATACATATAATTTTGTAAAAAATAATATTATAATATTATTAAATGGATTTAGTTAGGTTAAAAATTTATCTCTATAAAATATATAATCATGTATCAATAAAAGGAATATAATTACCATATTTTTAAAAAAAATATTTCATTCAAAATATATATTGAATAATTAAATTTAAGAAATATTGTGAACTATAAAAATTTAATAAATTTTATATGCTAATTTTTTACCTGGCTTAATATTGAAATTAAACAATATATATGAAGTAAATATATATTTTTAAATTATAGTAAATATATTTATCATATCAAATATATATAAACATAAAATTATATAATATTAATTGTTTGATCAAATATATAATAGTATAGGAGTATTTAAGAAATATTAACAAATTATAATATTAATAAATAAATATAATTAGGTTAAAAATATGTGTTTAAAATATAATCCTATATCAATATAAGGAATTTAAAATAATAGATTTACATTTTTAATCAATGACATATTTTAAATATAAATATTTCATTAAAAATATTGTGTAAACATTAAATTGACATTAAAAAATTGATAATAATATAAAATAACGAATCACTTAAAACTTCCATACCATTTTAGCCAAATTCAACATAATTTTTTTTCTTTCTAAAGAAGAAAAGAAAGAAAAGAAAAAGAGACTAAAACGTATCATAGTTTAATTGTTAAACATAATATCCTTAATCCTTATTTATTTCAATATAAATATAAATGTATATGAAATTCAAAGTAAATTTTTATACAATTTTTTTATATATAAGTAATTTGTATTGTAAAATGATATAAGAAGTATTTTAGTATAAACAATTGTAAAGATTTGTGGGAATCATAATTAGTTTTGGATTGTAGCAATATTTTTACCCAAAAGCTCTAATATTTTTTTAGGTGATCATGACGTTCAAACATGATACAAAACATGTGAATATAAACTTTTAATCAAACATATTTACCATTTTATTTTTCACAAAGAATAATCTAAAGTGAACATTTAACATAAATAAAAATATACAATATTAAACTTATCAAGTTTTCCACTTGCTCTCATTATTTTAGATATGAAAGCGAAACTATTTATATTTAATTTTTTAACAGTAAAAATAATTTATTTTATGTTATGTTCATTTGGTTATGGCTTTGAATTTTTCTTCAATCCTCTTATTCTCTCATTTATTTCCCTTTTAAATTTTTATTACATGCATTCCAACCAACATTTTAAGCAAAAGCCTTTTTTTTGTGAACAAGTCTGAGAAGGCGGGCAAAGAGAAAAAAGGAAAAGAAAAATCGATAACATAAACAAAAGAATTGAATCTCATGTAATTCAAAAAGAAAAAAAAAATTATATTCTCATTTTATATCCTCATATAAGTTCAATCATTAAACGCCCATTTTTAGATCAAATGCTCTTATTAAAACATGTGGGTAGATTGATAGCTGCTGAGTAATTGCTGAGTAATGACATATCATCAAATACGTTATCAGCAAAAAAAATTAAACATCAATAAATTCATCTATTCTTTTCTATGTTCCTCTCATCATCTGTCCTCACCAAACGATCCGAGGTTTTCTCCACTAACTTTATTTCAATGCCAATAGTGACTCGCTTCAAGAGCTATGCGGATTGCTTGGGTAATTCATTCTGGTTGTGCATGCATACTCCCGATTTTTACACTTAAGGGTATTATATTGGCATTCCTATCATTGTGTTTGATGTAATGCCCCAAAGAACAACCTCTTAATTTTATTCAGAACAATAAAATCAAAGAATTGAGTGGAACGGAGATTCAAAATCTGAGGAACTTTCTACAAAAGATGCAGCTTCACCATTGGAGTCATGCTCGACAAAGTAGCTACATGTTAATAGTGAGTTTCCTTGGAGCATATAAACATAAAATATTGGATAATGTAGTAATTCTAATTTCTACCACCCTCTTGCACGAATATAATTTGGACAAAGAAAGGTTGAGCTCTACCAATTGCTTGGTCATTATTTGTTGCCCAATGGAGCAAATGGGTAAAAAGTTTTCTTAAATGCTAAATTGACTATTTCTTTTACATCTAAAGGCATTGCAGCAGTGTTCACTTCTGTTGTTCCGCCGATTGAATGGCCAAATATTCAATTGATCATGATGAAAAAATTGAGGACTTAATTTATAAGGTGTGTGCCAAATCTCATTAATGTAATTATTGATTTTTCTTTTATCATTGGAGAGTTGATGATTGTCATTCACACATAATTCTCACTAACTATTACAAAAACTATACTATTATTACAAGCATAACTTGAATTGCTCTACCTGGAGTGGAGATAGGATTTAGCCTATGTTGAGAATTTTTGGTAGCCCTGATGATGGTTTTCACTAAATATCAACTAAAAAATATTTATGATATGGAATTGTATTATTTAGGAATGATAATGAATGTTTTGTTGATGGCAGGTGGATGAGTTGGACAAAAAGCTCTATAAGTTGGTTGAGAAAATACTTGGTTCCCACTTTCAACCAAGCAAACTGGGTTTCGAGTTTATGTAGCTTTAGTATTGTGGAATCGAATTATTGAATAGATCATGTGGATAGGAGAGGGAATTGAATTATTAGAAATTGTTATATCATTCAAGAAAATTCACATAATGGGAGGAGGGTCGAGAGATAATGAGATGTTAGAATAACTAATTAATAATAAATATGTTTCATTTTAACAATGAAATCCTAAACTCGATTGTTAAATCATAAACTCTATTCCTCCTTAACTTTTAACTTTAGATCTCTAAACTCTAAACCATTACTCAAAATCATTATAATTTAAAATTATCATTGACTATGAATTTCAAACTGTATACTTCTACGTATTTATTTTGTTCATTCAATTAAATATATATATATATATATATATATATATTAGTTCTATTCATAATAAGAAAGAAGGAAATACGCCCGTGCGCAACGCGCGGGCCATAAACGCTAGTAAGCATAGTTTAATGAACTTATGCAATTTATATAATTTAGTTAATCTATCTAATACAAATATTTGTTATCCATTGATAAATATATAATATCAATGTAGAAAGTATTTATTAAAATTTATTATCATATTATATATAGTTTAAATTCATAAAGTATTTGTTAGAATAATAATAAATATTTAAATGAAATTTAAATAATAAATGTACCCATAAATTATACTCTTTGGTAGTATTAATGAAATTAAATTATCTAATACGAAATTTTACCCAAATTTAGTTATCTTGTATTTTGCCATCACTATTATAATTTAATATCAACTCATAAATTATAAAAAAATACTACTAGGGCCCATCACTATTCATAATAGTCCATCACTATTCATAAGCAAAACACTATTCATAAGGGCAAGAGCTTTTATATTATAATAGATTTCCCTCAATTAGTCATTGGGCTCATCTTGAAATTTTAAAAAAACACTACAAACGATTTAGTTCTAACCTCTAGAAAGGGAATAGAAAAATGGTTGTTGGCGTAAGCAAAACTAAAGGGGGTGGACATTGGGCCCCAAAGGCCTAGGGTTCGGAAACTAAATAGTGACTGGTTTGTTTGATTTTTGATTTTCAAAAAAATGTGGATGAACTGTTGAATTTGATTATATATATGCATCTGACTTATGACCATCTCCAATATCCAACACCAAACTCAAACCCATTTTTACAGTAAATGTCACATTAAATAGTAATTTATCTCCAACCATTTACACTAAACTCAAACTCAAAAGAATATTCTCTATATATTCTTTCTCATACAAACTTATTTATCTTTTCAATCATATCTATCATTTTTTATAAATTATATATAATCCCACATAAATTCAATACTCATTAATTAAGAAAAAATTACATTATTAGAATACGAATTACACTAAATGGCGGGACACACTACAAGAAAAAAGCAGTTTAGCGACCGTCATATGCGGTCGCTAAACAGAGAGACGGGTCGCTAAAGCGGGCGTTAGTAAATCTTTGGCGACGACATGAGGATGCGGTCGTTCCGGTTTACGACCGAGTCAACGACCATGGAGGCGGTCGTTAATATTTACGACCGCATGAACGACCCGCTTTTCCGGTTGTTAGTGCCTGAACCGGTCAATGATCCAGTTTGAGCTTGCGACCGGATCAACGACCGCAATCGCCGGTCGTAGCGACCGTCCCAGCGACCGTTCTGACGGTCGCTAAAACTGCTACTGACCAACAGGCCAATTTAAATGGCAGTAAGCTCCATGTTTTACATTTCCCTGTACAACACAATCCATTCCAACCATTCTAAATAACTCATTCAAACAATACACCATCAAATACAAATCCATTCCACCATATATATATGCTGCGGGATTCAAACAAATACATAATTAAAACCATCAAAGCTTTCTCCATTGAACGTTGAACATTGAATAGCAACTACATTATCATGTACATGAAATCTAAAATTCATAAGTTCTTTCATCTAAAATTCACAAAGTGTCACCCAACCAAGTAACTAAGACATCATCCAAAATGAATCAAACAATCCAAAATATATCCAAAATGTATCCAACAATCCACATATATCCAAAATGTATCCAATAAATGAACCCACTCACGCAACAGTGATATCACCACCTCCAAATCCATGACCACCTCCATGGTCATCATCGACCGAGCCCAGAGAGTGAGGTCTACGTCCTCCCCGCATCCTATCTAACTCCTCTATCACAGTCTCCCACTTTTGCCCATACCGTTCCAGCATTGCCTTCAGCGCTTCAAACTCCTCCCGACTGACATTACTAGCGCTTGACTGTGTAGTATCGCTATTGGCCGTCCCTGTAGGCCAAATTTTTTTAGCAAGTGATCCTAAACAGAATAATTGACTCAAAATTAAGTAATTAAAATAAGTTATGAAACTAATTACCTAGTCCGTACACGGACTTCCGCCTATCGTGCCCACCAGCAACCTCGTAAAATGCACAGTTTGGATCGAAAGGAGCTTGGCTTTGTGTAATAATCTCCTTGACAGCATGGTACTCATCCTGTTTGAAGTGGCAAAGAGATACATAAAAGTGAATGGAATACTTTTTAGATATGTAATTTTAATAAACTTAAACAATTGAAATTTTGCCAACATACATGGACCTCCTTTGCTTTGGGATCAACCCAGGCATCCTTCTAATGTTTTCTGGTGTGTGTGTGCTCGTGCAACTCTGGATATTCAATTTCCCTACCCTGTTCTTCTATCTATATTCAAATAAAAATTTTAATTAATGATGATGAAATAAGTAAATGTGAATCTAATTAGAATATATTAAGTATGCAAGTCATACCAAATGATTGAGTGTCGCCGTGTGTGATTGGAACCTGCTGTGTGCGTCGGCAGGGCTGGACCGTCCGCTTGACCACGCTGCCTGTTCAGTTTGTTCCTGGTTTGCGTGGCCTTGAACTTTGCCGAAGCCCAATAATTCGCCCATGCCTCAGCAACTTCTCTGTCAAGTGGAAAATGTTTTTTACCACTTCTAATATCTAGAGTGTAGTCCTTGTACCTAGAACATCATTAATATCAAGTACACCGTTAAAGAATAATTCATTGTATATATTCATAGTTTACTAACATATTCAAAATATTGCAAACACGTACCTTTGTACATTCTTTCTCTCCCACTCTTTCTTCACTTGCACTTCGTGAGCAGGATCCCAGCGAGCAACTTTCTGATTCACCCATTTGAATTTCATTTATGACATTTATTAATATTAAAAAACTATCAAACATGTAAAACTTTAAGTGAGAGCTAGTCATTACATACTTGAAATTCACCCCAATAAAAGTCTTTCGTCCTCTTCGTTACTTTCATCCACGAGATCCCTTCTTTATCCGACCGCATGGGATAACAATCCCACATTTTTTTCACTAGTGCACCCGGGATGATGATACTTAACAATTAAACAAATTACTCATCAATTTGAAAAATATTATGAAATAAAAGACAACTATGAAACAATTATATGCGACAACTTACACGCCATCCTTAGGCTTAAGCTCTGTCCTGTTCTCTATGGGTTGGGGGGCTTGTGGTGCCTGCGGAGCTGGTGGGGCATGTGTTGTTTCTCCTGATCCTTTAATTTTAACATATATAGGGAAGTAAATTTAATGTTTAACTCGATGTTACATTATATATTTAATACCTGGAGTTCGTGGTGGGGGAGTCTCTGGTACCACAGAGTCGGATCCTGGTGTCTGGACGGGTGGATCCTCCTGGCTTGAAGATTGCGCTACTGAATAACATAGATTCAAAGTTATGTACATATACAGAGAGGATAAATATGTTGAATTACACGAACCTGCCAAGTCTAGAGGCCATCGCTCGCGTGCCTCTCGCACCAATCTGGCAGTCTCAGCGGGCGTAGGCAGACGTGGTGTAGGCTCTGACTGTGATCCAGGCCGGCTTGGAGTGCCCGAAGCCGAGCCACCCCCCTGTTGAGACATCTGTAAACAACACAAGATGAAGTATAAGTGAACAATTCATATATGGTGAATATATGGACATTATGCAACAAGTAAGAGACATTTGTGTTACATGTTAATTTTCAAACTTGGAAATCCTCATCAGATGTCTCTTCTGATGATTCATCCATGTCAGTGTCATCTGATGTAGACATATTGTCTGGGGATTCTTCTGAGTCACTATCCTCATCCTGATTTAGATCTACAAGTTGGACTACATCGTCTGTTAACCGCCCTCGGCGAGACGTAATGGTTGCAGTTTCAATACCTAGCTGTTCTGCAACATCTACTTGGAATGCCTCAACTTCTTCGCCCATCTTTACAGTAATCACACCCCTAGGCTTAATTTTACATACAGCCAACCAATCACGAGTCCTAGCATTTGGTCAGTTCATTGGAAATGGAACATAACACACTTGTTCAGCTTGGTTGGCAAATATGAATGGGTCGTAGTAGGGCAGATTCTTCGTCTGATTCACCTCAATTAGCTTGTAATTCTCATGAGTACGCGTCCCAATTCCCTCGCGAGTGTCAAACCATTTACATTTGAATAATGGGATTTGCTTTAAAGGCAATGCAGGGTACTCTAGTACTAAAATCTCTTCGATGATACCGTAGAAATCCCGAGATTCGCCCGTAATGCACACTCCACTATTGTATGTTGTTCGACTTCTACCATGGTTCTCGGTGTGAAATTTCATCCCGTTAACAAAATACATGGGAAATGATTGAGCTTTTGGAAGTGGTCCTTGTGCAAGTTCGAACAGACTTGGTATATCGGGCGGATGTCCCGATATGTAATCCTCAAACCATTTCGGAAAGTGGTCAGACATGGCAGCTGATATCTCAAGAACAGTAATCTGGGGATTAAAAGAATGCATATGTTGGTGGAACAACCTATAATTTAAAATGATGTTGAATTTAGCATATAGAAAAAAAAATGTTGGTGGAACAACATACAATTTAAAACGATGTTGAATTTAGAATACATCAAACGATACTAACTCGATATACGGTTCTGTTTCTGTGCAATTTAGTAGCACGTAGTTGTGGGCGGCCTTTAACTCTTGCTCCGTCATCTGCCTTTTTTTGGCCCTACCCTGTGCATGTCCTCCTACTTTGAAAATACTAATAAGGCCATCATCATCGAACGGGCAACCACCATCGTCATTCCTAGGCACATTTCTCTCACGGGTGAACACATGCTTCTCAAAGTAATGAGAGCAAAAAAATGATGCTTCTTTGACCAGATAAGCGTTGCAGATAGACCCTTCAACGTGTGCCTTATTGCGCACCGTACGCTTCAATCGGTTTAGGTACCTGTAATAGATGATCAGTACAAAAAAGGTCTCTGTCATATTGGAAATGCTATAATATCTTTATTGTACTCATTCATTTATTTCTGTGCAATTCGTACCTTTCATAGGGATACATCCATCTGAACTGAACATGACCAACAACACTAGCTTCATAGGGTAGGTGAACAGGAAGATGCTCCATACAATCGAAGAATGCAGGTGGAAATATGGTTTCTAGTTTACAAACTACTACTGGAATATCTAACCCCAACCTCTCCATTTCATGTACTTTAATGGTCTTTGCAGTTAAGGCACGAAACACATTACTCGATTCTGTTATTGCCTCCCAACGGTCACAGGTAGTAGTTCTCTCCATCCGATGGGAAGAAGACGTTGCAAGAATACATGGCAATCGTGGCTCTTCATACCAAACATCCTGTGTTTATTCGTGTATACACATCTCCCCAAGTTCGACATACACCCATCTGGAAACTTCAAGCCTCCCATCCACTTCAGAAATACATCCCTCTTGTCCTTGTCCATTGTGTGTATAGCCTTTGGATATCTTCCTGTACGGGCATCCCTGTGCAATTCAGGTCTGTTACACAGAGTAACGATGTCCTCACGTGCTTTAGCATTGTCCTTCGTCTTCCCTTGGACATCCATCACAGTGTTGAAGACATTCTCAAACACATTCTTCTCGATATGCATTACATCCAAGTTGTGACGGACCAAATTTGTCTTCCAGTACGGTAGGTCCCAGAATATACTCCTCTTTTTCCAACCACAAGTCTTGCTGATGACCCTGTTTGCTTCTTCACTACCCATTTCAAAGACACACCTAAGACCATGTGTATCTATGTCGGCCAATAACTCTTCCCCACTTCTATTGGTTGGCGGAAGCCCTTGCTCTACCCGATCCTTTATAAATCTGGTCTTATGTGATCTAAATGGGTGATTTGTAGGAAGGAACTTCCGATGCGAATCAAACCACGATTGTTTCCCACCCTCCTTCAATCGTATAGACTCAGTTCTTTCCATACAGACCGGGCATGCAGTTTTCCCGTAGGTACTCCAACCGGACAACATAGCATAAGCTGGAAAATCTCCTATTGTCCACATCAGTGCCGCCTTCATCTGAAAGTTTTGTTTACTAAATGTGTCGTATGTGGTGATCCCGACGTCCCACAACTCCAGTAGCTCATCAATCAAAGGTTGTAGGTACACGTTAATCCTTTGTTTTGGACTCGATTTGCCAGGTATTATGGCTGTCAAGAACATATACTCATCCTTCATACACATACCCGAGGGGGAGGTTTTATGGTGTCAATAGAACGGGCCAACAAGAGTATTGGGCCCCTGACTGACCGAACGGTTGGAAACCATCGGTGCACAACCCTAACCTCACATTTCGTCCCTCCGAACCGAATTCAGGATGAATGTTGTCAAAATGTTTCCATGCTTTGGAGTTTCATGGATGACACATCTCATCAGTACCCCCATGGTCATGCCCTACATGCCATGTCATGTATTTCGCAGTCGCCTCCGAAGAATACAGACGTTTCAATCCGTTCTTTAAACGGAAATAGAACATATGACTAATATCAACTTGTGATCCATTGCTAGTGACTTTATGTCGCGGTCTATCGCAAAACTTACAGTTCTGTAAGGCAACATCGTCCCTCCAATACAACATACAACCTTTATCACAAAAATCAATTTTCTGCACGGGTAATCCAAGGCCCTCAAGAAGTTTCTTTGCCTCGTAGAAGTTCTTAACCATTGAGTTCTCCACTGGCAGTGTATCAATTATGAGCTCACATAAGGTATCGAAGCATCTTTCAGATAGTGTGTGCTCCGATTTAATGTTTAACAACCTTGCAACTGTTGACAATAATGTCATTTTCTTACATCCAGGCCACAAATCCTTGTCCGCTGCATCCAACATAGCATAGAACAATTTTTCTTGTGGGTTAGGCTCCTCAGGTGACATAGGCTCATCATCTACGTTGTTCGGGAAGTCATTGGAAAATCCATACTCCATTCCATCAATTACCATATGTCTGTAGTTTGAATATGGATATCTGCCCATATCTTCTGCACCTCCCGACGGTGCTTCATCATCATAAAGAGGGCGAAAGTTGTGTGGCTCTCCATGACAAGTCCATCGTTTGTAATTTTCTACAAATCCTTTCCTGTATAGGTGTCCTTTTATTTCCCCATCTGTTAAATAACATCTATTACTACATCTTGCACAAGGACACCTTATCATCCCATCTACTATATCACACTCGGGGTTTTTACAACAATCCTGAAGAAATGATATCACACCTTGCTTAAATTCAGGTGTTAGCTCCCCACTACGTGGGCGGTACATCCAATTGCGCTCCATTATATAACTGAATTTTAAGAAAGGGCTAAAATTTTTAAACGAGAACATGGATTTTTAGTTGAAGCAATGAGTAAAATGCTTCATTTAGGGAAATAGACTTAAACAAAATCGATGCCCAGAACAGATTGACTTCTTAATTATGCTTTCTATCATGCTTTCTCAACTAAAGTTGGCGAATAATATCATTCAAAAAAATTATAACGAAATGCATAGCAAAGAGATTGCTTTCATGTACCTTGTATAACCTCCAAAAATTAAGCTAATTTCCAATGTAGGGCTCACGAACCTTCCGTCTCTTCCCTTATAAGATCTGGAAAGTCGGGTAGAAACAAATAACTATGAAGTTATAATAAATCAAACAAATTATAGTGACATATGAACTCACGACAATGTGCTACAATCAATAGTTTTTAAGAACAAATTACCATATAAGAAAGAATTTTCAACACTTTCTAAGATCCTCAATCAAACTACATTCAATCAATTACACCTAAACATTCATAGCATATTCGCCTCTTCCCGAAACATCTATTCAAGACTTAAATCAAATTACAACAATCAAAATACATTCAACACTTCATGAGATCCTCAATCAAACTACATTCAATCAATTACACCTAAACATTCACAACATATTCACCTCTTCCCGGAACATCTATTCAAGAGTTTAATCAAATTACAGCAATCAAAATACATTAAACAATTCCTAATATCCTCAATCAAACGACATTCAATCAATTACACCAAAACATTCACAGCATATTCGCCTCTTCCCAAAACATCTATTCAAGACTTAAATCAAATTAGAGCAATCAAATTACATTCAATTTCAGTTCTTCAATACCAAAACCAGTAAAAACATCGCTTCTTCACTACACTCCAACACAATCAAAACAACAAAACAAAATGAACTCCCAATCACAACATTTTTCCAAAACAATTAGTAGATTGAAAAAACTACCATTACATAGCAATGAACATATTGCACTTCACAGCATATTCCCAACAATAGAACAGATTATCATTACATAGCACAAAAAAAAAATCAACAGACTGCAAAGAACGACGGTTTGCTGGCCGAGAATGCAAAAAAAAAATCAACAGACTGCAAAAAAAATCAACACACAGCACGATCGAACGAGAATGTTAACCTGCAAACAAAGCTTGGCCGCCGTGGGGTGGGCTTCGACGGCAGGCGCCGGGCAGAGAGGCACCGGCCGGGTTTGCTAGCCGCCGGGCAGACAGGCGCCGGGTTTGCAGAGGTGCCGGGCAGAGACGACGGTTTAGGTGGGGGTGAAGGAGGTTGCTGGTTCCGGGGGTGGCTCGAGTCGACGGGATGGGTGCGACGGTGGGCGGTCGTCGGGGAGATCGAACGACGAGAAGGAGTGTAAACAATCGCCAACGGTCTTCTCCCCGATTCTGTAATTGTGTTTCGCAGCAAGCAAGGGGGAAAGAATTTAACCTAGGTTAGCGACTGTCATATTCCGTCGTTAGGACGGTCGGTAACAGCGACCGCAACTGTTGTGGTTGCTAAGTCTGTCGTTGATGCACACCCCACCAGAGCCCCCGAGGAGCGGTCGTTAGGACGGTTGTTAATACAACCACCGTCTTCTTTCCGTCGCTAAGACGGTCGTTGTCAACGACCGCAGGTTGACAGACGCTGATTTCGGTCGCAATACAAGTTTTTTCTTGTAGTGACATACATATTAAATTAAAAGCAAATGATTTTTACAACATCAAGAATTGAAATTTGTGTGTTGATTTAGATGATTATTAACTTAATTTTCCGTTTGCGTAGTTATTTGCTTGTTTAATTGTATGTTTTTTTAAATATTTGAGATGTGTTATTTTTAATTATATTTTTGTATGCTAATGTGATTTTTTTTAATGATTGCTAAGATTGTATCAAATCTTTAAAAATTTAGTTATCTTTTTTTTTTTTATAAAGAAACCTTAAAATTTTTAATTTAATTAAAATGTATGAAGTATAAAATTATTAATCATAATACAAAATTAGATCAATATTCACTTTGCAATAATTGGAGGATGAGATTGCAATTAATTTAATTACAAAAAGTGAAATAGGTTTGTGAATAGTAAAAACTCAAATTTGAGTATTTACTATTCATAAAACTCATAAAGCTTAAAATATGTTTGGTTTTAGGGTATTGTTAGAGAGAAGATGCAAACCCATTTTAAGTTATAGGGTACCATTGGAGATGCTCTAAACACGATTGTTCATCCACAAACACGGAGATACACTTTTTGTTTTGTGTTCGTTTCGCCCTTCAACATTTTTCCAGATTTATTATCATGATTCATGTGCAAGATTTTCAACAAATCAGCTCACATTTTGCCATACGAAAATGGATTCGGTTAGCATGCAGAATATATTAATTTCTGTTTGTCCAGAAATTGCTAAGATACAGTGTATTACGTGCTAACCGACTAATCAACAGACAATTTACCATTAAGAGACAGTGTTAATGAGGGCAATATAATATATTATTTCCATATAGAATAATTGCTGAATTTGGGCATGATTGATACTGCCGTAATTATTACCACCATAATATTCCCCCACTATCTCATTTAATGATAAAAAAACCTAATTTGTGTTGATCCAAACCTTATTACTACACAGGAATAGATACAGCAATAGGAACGCTCGGAATAGAGATGATAGACTTGAACTCTACACCCGATGATGGCGGGGATACATTTTCAGAGACAGAGTTCGTCGATGTGCTGAGTTCCGGACACGATGGTGAAAACTTGCAGACGGAATCGATATCGAACGAAATATCAGAAACGCCGGAAAACGAGTGTGAGAAGACGACGAAGTATTCCGCATTTGTACGGGGAGATGAATCCTACACAGGTAATCATCGCATTGTTCTTGTTTAACTAGATTTGCGAAAAACAAATGATTTAGTGTTGTATTTTGTGGGTGGTTAACTCGATTAGCACTTTATTGCTTTTAGATTAATTCTAAATTATTTCATATGCTAATTATGTGTCTAATATTGCAAAAGAATATTGCCCGTTCACAGTGCTCATAATAAATATACTGTGGGGATGCAAAGAGAAATTAGCATAGATGTAGTATAAAATATAGATGATAAACAATCATAGGTTGGAACGAAATTGACGGTGCTAATATATATGCAGATATAAATCAATTCAAGGGTTGCACTTTTAGGACAGTTGAGGAGGCCTTCAATGCATACAGCACATTTGCACACGATCGAGGGTTTTCTGTACGTGTTCAATATGAGAAAATAATGGGGAAGGAGAATCCGATGGTTAGGTACATGTTATATGTTTGTAACAAGGAGGGTTATCGTCGTAATAGCAGTTTAAACCCATTGAATAAAGATGCGACGAAAGCTACATTCATTGGGGAGTCGAGCCGCAGCAAACAGCGACACATTGAAGAAACGCGAGTCGGGTGTGAGGCCATGATTAGCTTCAAGTATGATCTGAAGAAAAAAGTATACGTGGTAACGAAGATGAGTGATGTGCACACCCATCCGATGCAAGATTATGTGACGAAACATGTGCTTAAGTCGAATAGGGTGATATTACCACAGCATGAGCTAATTGCAAAGGTAGGGGACAAAGCCGGATTGTCAGTAGGAGATTCTTTCGGATTGATTAAAGCGATGGCTGGGGGTACGGCGAATGTTGGATTCCTGAAATCGGACTGGAAAAATCTGCTTAATAAAAACCGCATGAATGCGATGAGGGAGGGAGATGCACATTCGTTGCTGGAATACTTAAAGGAGAAACAAGGCAAGGATCCTGGATTCTATTATGACCTTCAAGTAGAAGGTGATTACCAGATTAGAAGCATCTTCTGGTCGGATGGAAAAATGCGTAGTGATTACGCATTATATGGGGACTCAGTTGCTTTGGATACAACGTTCAACACGAATAAAAATTCACGACCCTTGGGTATGTCTTATAAATGTTAACCCATTGCGGTACTTGGAAAATTATTTGTAACGTACAATTCATTTCTAAGCTAATTTATCCATTAATGCAGCTTTGTTCGTTGGATTTAACAGTCATCGACGTGGATGTGTGTTTGGGGCTTCCTTGCTTATAGACGAGACTCAAAATAGTTTCTCCTGGGTCCTCACGACATTCGTAAAATGCATGAAGGGTAAGTAGATAAAGTTTATACTATCCTTTTGGTGTGGAAGTGTTTATATATTCATGAGTTACTGCAAAATGGTTTTGAATTGCTTCTACTTATTGTTTTATTTTTTGCAATGTCATGGCTATATATTACACATATACTGGGTGGATGAAATGAATGAACGCAGTGCTGGTATACTGTTGTGGTTGTGCTATTTGCTTGTTATACAGATGCTAGCATAATATTATGAATGTGCGATTGTTATTATAATAATTACCACACATGGGTTTTATGTTTTTGGGTGTCTGCTTGCCCACAAATCCATGTTATTAAATAGATAAAATTGTTGCTTGATACAAAATTTTTTATTTCAGGTGTGCATCCACAAAGTATAATGACGGATCAAGATCCTGCAATTGCGGCTGCAATTCGGAACGTGATACCATCGGCATACCACGGTCTCTGCACATGGCACATATTGGAAAACGCGAAAAAGAATCTTAGCAAGCAATACACCAAAAGGTATCACCTCAAATTATGCATTTGAATACTTAAGTTGATAACACCACAAAATTGTTTGTCGAACTCTTGCAGGTTTGGGGAACTTTTCAATATATTGGTGTACAAGGTGATGAATGAAGATCATTTCATGGTCTATTGGACACAAATGATTGATGAGTGTTTTGGCGGCGTTCCCCATCGTTGGCTAGATGGGATATACACTTTGCGCAAGCAGTGGTCTGCTGCTTGGCGCCGGCGACATTTTACGGCCGGGATGCGGACAACACAGATAAGCGAGTCCACAAACGCAACACTCAAGAGGTATGTTGCCAATATTTGAACAGGACTAAGATACTTAACGAACTGTGCTACGTTAAAAAAAAAAAGGTATACTAATTGCCATACCGGTTCATCTTGCCGTGATAGGTACCTCCAAGTGGACCATAATATTTCACAGTTTTTCATGCATTTCGACCGTGCTATAGAAGCAAGGCGTGCAGAGGAGGCGGAGTTGCAATTCAAGATGGTTGATAGGAACATGCGGTCTCGTTACCCTTTGAGCTCGTTGCTAGGTTCCGTTGCATCTTCATACACCCCCGCAGTGTTTGATATTTTTTGCAAGGAGTATGAACGTTCTGAAAAATATCTCATTAAAGAGATTGAAGCACCATCATTGCTAGGTTCGAAAACGTACGAGTTGTGGAACCCGAACAAAGAGAAAGACTTGAATCGGACTCACAATGTGACTCTATGCCCTGGGAGTGAATCGATCACGTGCACATGCTGTAAATTTCAAAATTGCGGTATATTGTGCAGACATGCACTAAGGACAATGCAGATCCTCGGTCCGTTCCTCCTATATCAGTTCAAAACGGTTCCCAAAAAATACATCTTATCACGGTGGTGTGCTTGCACACTTGCGGCAGCTGAGAAGGTTTCACCTCAAGGCGGTGTTACCCCCCACAACATTTGATGACCGCTATGCGAATTTGATAGCAACGGTGATGACCGCGGGTACGAAATTAGCAAGAGATGACGACACTTACAACAAATACATGGCTCATTTGAACAAGTTTATGACCGACGAATTGGGGGAATCGTCTTCAACAGCACAAGAAAAAGGTAAACAAAATCTGGAATACATTACATTACTTATAAAATATGTTTAGAATTGAAAGGTCTTCACATATGTGCATTTGACCATTTTGATTGTTATGCAGAGGATGGTATGAATGATGGTAGCACATATACGTTGATGTCAAAGGCTAGGAAGTTTGGGCGTAAGCGTAGAATGAAATCCATATCAGAAGTAGTGCGAACCACAAAGAGTAAGACGGATAAGAGGAAGAAAACATAGGCGCGATATGGTGGAACAAAATATTTTTTGCGTTTATCCATGTATGAGGCCCCATGAACAGTGGCAAATAATATTCAAATAAAAATTGTTTTCGAAATGGATGCAGAATCTTACAAGTAGTGTCATTAGCACTGGTGACAGTAAATACTAGCACATCTGGGTATGAGCATTAGCACAGATAGTCAACCATGGCTCAATATTGGATTAAAACATTAACTCATGAATTAGCATAGGTAAAACGGTTCGATGGCACATATATTTACAATCGTTATCACAATAAACAAATGAACCAATACTGAATATTTAATAATAGGAATGAGGTTGGCAAATAACATCTGTGAATTGATTTCACAAACATGTACTTGTTAACACGTATTTGAAGACCATCGAATACGAAGAAGAACCTTGAAAACAAGTATTACTGTATCCCCAAACTCTAGCATAAAAGTTTATCAAATAGAAGACCAAAAAATACAACGAAAGAGTACAGCATACCATATGCAAGTCAAAGGACTTTATTTCATTGCCTGATGAAACATATATAATATCTTCATTGCCTGTACCAGTGCAATAATAATGTGATCAGATGCTAGCATACCAATATGTTTTCCTTCATCATCTCAGTACACAGAAATAGGTTGAAGAAGCTCAAAATTATCTAATTGTAAAACCATCAAATAAATCTTCATACAGAAGACTGATCAAGATCTAAAATGGAACCTTTACCTCCATTTTCACACATCAGATACAAGTGAAACCAGAAATACAGAGCCAATGTCGCAATGTCAAGAGTAAACTGGATATATTATCAAAACGCTGTAGCACCATTATAATAAACTGGAAAGGTTCACAATGTCAATAATTTATGAAGCACAAATCTAAATCGCATCCAAAAGAGTCCAGCAATGTCAATTAAACATAATAACAAAATAAGACATTGCTGAAAGAGTCCAGCATCAACTAAAGATAAATGTTGAATAAAATATTTAAGATAACTATTTCAGCCTACTGACCATCACCCTACTTCCCCACACGTTGTCTCTTACGCTTACCGCGGCCTACACCGCGCTCGTTCTTCATAACAGAATCAGGAGCAGCAACAGCAAGCGGCACAGCATCCTCCGCCACAACACCTCTGACCTCACTAAGACCAGCTAGCTCCTTCACTTCGTCGAGACACAGGTTGCTTGGATGCAAGGCAACAATAGCAGAAAACTTTGAACGAAGTGCATCAACAACTTTCAATTTGCTCATCTCGATTAACCAATCTTTGTTGATGTGTCCCTTAAAAAACCACATATAGAACAAGGGGAAGATACCACATGAATTTCCGTCGGGCTGGGTAGCATTAAAGCCGGTCTCAAACTCATAATCTACAAACCAACACCTGCACGAAAATAAAATATTATAACGACACTGGCTTTTATATCACTAGACAGGCATTACAATTTAAGAGACAGGTAGACATTTCGGTTTTTCATGTACGTAGCAGCAATACGAATAAATAATTACCTGCCATGCACTTCCTCGGATACAACTTTGAGTGATGAAAGAATCCGCATGAAAACCTTCTTGTCCTCCTCGATACCTGCCAACCGGATCCGGCTATTGAAGTACCATACTTTCTTCCTTACCCAGTCAACAACAAACAACACCCAGTGATGTGCACGCACAAATGGGAAGAATATCTATAAGGCGCATATGTTAGCATTACCAAGAGAACCTTTATGAAATTAAAACACATGCAGTAATTATAAGAGCAAATATTTATTTTACCATGTTGGCCCAAAAACACAAAGTCCAATCATCTTTTGGGAAGTACTTTGCAAGAATATTACTCCACCTGTATAGTATGGCTGCTTCCCCTGGCAATTCCCCTTTAGAATTTATGTCTTGTAAAGCATATGTCTACGACAAATAGAAGCACATGGAAGTTATGATATATGGTGTGATATATTACTTTATATGAAATAAGACACTTACTGCTATCGATGATGGAAAGCATGCAGCTTCAATCACTGGGTTCTCCGGATCAACACCCTCAAACAATGCAATGTTCCTCACATGGCAAAAAGCATCAACGAACACGTTGCACACGTCTTTACCAGGCCCATTATTTTCGAAATCATCCTTGAAGCATGTGACGGTACCATTGTCAAATACAATTTGTTCTGTAAAGCAGAATACAAAACAGCATCAAAATAAATTCACATATGATTTTAAATAGCACAGCATTTATGCATCCATATCACTACCTATGTTGTCATCTAGCACATATCATTGGCGAAGTCATATAATAGCACATGTAATTATGTTACGTAGCACAGTAAAAATCAACCACGTATGAATCAGCAATTGTGAACAATAAATCATCGAATAGCATTGATTAAACAGTGCAATAGCACTGATAATTTGAATCGTTAGCACATTAAAAATTAACCACGGCGCCATACTTAATTATGATAATTCAGAAAGCACATAGCACTGGCGAACATCTATACTAGCACGTGTACGTATGCTGATTAGCACAGACAGTGAACCATATCTCAAGATTGGGAGAAGACATTAAATCATTAGTTAGCATAAGGAAAACTGTTCATTAGCACATATAATTATGATCGTTAGCACAATAAGTACCCAGCCACGACTCACTACTTATTAATAATAATAATCAGGTCAGACAATAGCATTGGTGAAACGATGTGGTAGCATATATAAGCATAAGACTTAGCACAGCTATAGAAAGGCCTATTGATTGTTCGAAATAGTAGCATATATAAGTATAAGCATTAGCACAGTAGAATGAAGCAGGACTGACCTTTCGATTTTTTCCCCTTTGTGAACAACCACTTCACAAGCTTCTTCTCTATAACTGTCAATGATGAGAAGTTCTGTAGATATCCAGGATTGTCGTACGAAGGAGACAAAACAGCTCTAGATAGCGTCCGGGGACGCTTTTGAGGATCAGCAACACGTGGCGTAGAATTCCGCCCAATCGGTTCCCGTGGAGGTGGGTCAACAAAATCATCATCGCTGTCATTCGCATCGGGCTGTGATAACAAGTGGAAAGTCGGACATGATTTGTCCACGACTGGGGTAGACTGTGAGAAAATTAAAATGAAGTCAAACAAAATGAAACTTAATAGTCAACAATGATTCACCAAAAACATCCAGTTCCAAGTTATCAACTACAAACTCAACAAAACATCTATAATGAGAGAATCCTGATGTTTTAGAATAGATTAGCTCCTGTGATGACAGAAAACCATGAACTACATCTTAAGAGCTGCTATGCCCAGCATATTAAACCCAAAAAACAAAGTAATTGACTCCAGATAGTTATTTCATTACCCCAGCCAAACAAGCAACTCTATGTAATAGCATACACCATTGAGGACACAAAAGTAAATGAACAGGGACATGCGAGGAATAACAAAAATAACAAACACACAACAGTAAGATTGATTCCTATGAGTATTGGGCGGAACACCCAGTAAGAACAAAATTCAGCAAATACCTATGGTAAATCCATTTCTAGAGTACCATTATAACTAAAGTCAGTACCCTTGCAAAGAGGAAAACCATGTTAAAGACAAACCTATGGTAATTCCTGTCCAGCAATAATTTATTTTGACAGAATACAATAGATCAGTTTTTGACAGAATATATAGATCAGTGCATTGTTTAAGACACTCAGGATTATTTAACAACAGTTTTTGACAGAATATAGTAGATCAGTTTAGAAAATAAATGCCTGCAATGTTGAGTAAAGTATTAGAAGACGTACCTGCTCAGGTTCGTGCTGTACGAATTGTGGTGATGCAAACAGCTTACCAGTCGGTAGAACTATGGGATCATTCATCCGTGATCGGTATGCTTGAGCAAAAAAACTCGCTGGTTCTCCAACAACAAATGTCACTCCACCATCAGAACGGCTGCTATGTTCTTCAATTGATTTACCCTGTGCTGGAGATTTCGGAATGTCACGAATCAGAGTATCATCGTCGTACAATGCATCGCTACTGTCAGCACGATCCGGATCAATTGATGTGTCATCCATCTCGTCGCAACCAGCTTCAATGCCGCCAACCGTTTCTTCCCCCGTCACCTTATCACCCCCAACATCTACATTCACACCAGCGTTGCCAGATGCTTTCTCTTGGTTCAGATAGTCCTCCCACTGCATACCGGCTAGTTCTACATCAAGGGGCACCCTCAACCTCATCAGTTCATTCTTCCGGGCATCCAATACCTTTAACTCCTCTTCGATTTCCTTCTTCCGATTGTCCAATCCCTTTACCTCATCGTCGATCTTCTTAATCTGAGACCTGAGAAATTCGTCCCTGCTCATACTCTGCTCAGCCTATTTCAGAACGTGCAACAGGTAAGCTGAGTTATGACGATAAAATAAAATAAAGCATACAACATCACAGCACAATGGTTATCTTGCATACCTCTAACTCTTCCCCCGCTACTTCCTCATCTCCAATGTTTGCATCACTCGCACATCCATCCCCATCCGGACCAGATTTATCACCCTTAGGCGGACCAACATACTGTTCGACAAGTTCCATTGTCAGCTTCCGCTTGAGACCACCAGTGTACCATGTGCCAGACTTACAACCAACAAAGTCAAAAAAAATGTGCTGCATTGGGGAAAAAAAAAAAAAAACAAAATTATTATTTCGTACATGACATAGTACGTGCACATTGCATCTTATCAAAACAACAAATGAGAGAATCATATCACTTACATTTAAACAGTGGAAATCCCCCGGCACCCTTTTCCCAAGATCGAATGTCACTGCGCCATCAGGAGCAATCCTGGCAAATAATCCTTCCTGTACCACCATGGCCCAATTATATCTATTTGCCCTCTCTCTGGTTCTCAAGAACTTCAAATATCCCAGCCTCAACCTCCGGTTCGGAACAGGTGCTAATACAGCCCCAATGCAATACAGTGCATACAGTCTCCAGTAACCCTCTTTATCCATCTCATCCGCCCATTTCGGAGACTGCAACAGAAACTTCAACCTTTTCCAGTCAACTAAACCCTCACCACTATCACACAACTTCAGTCTATCACGTATCTCATCGCAAAAATCATCAGTCACTTCAAGTCGTTCCTTTGTGATTAAGTCTTTACCGGGTCCATGGGGCAACCCATAAACTGCAGCAACCCTCTCCGCTGTAACCTCCAAGGTTCTCCCATCAACAAATCGAAAACACTTAGCTTTGGCATCCCACGCTTCTAGCAGATGCAAGGTGGGAGCCACGGGGACCGGAAATTGCTTGATACGAAGCAACCCTTTGAAGCAAGACTTGTCGATGTAGTCCCATCTCCCGTCTGGCCTGTTCTGAGCAAGTATTTTGTTCACCTCTGTCACCCTCTTAGGAACACAAGCAAATTGAGTTACTTGCTCTTTCTCTGCCTGTTTGTCTTGACTCATCCTGAGAAAAGCTGTAAAATGGAATAATTAGACGGCTGGGAACTCAAAAGAATAATTATCAAAATAAGAGGACTACTTCAGTGCATTTAAATCACAAATCTTCAAATGCATGAACTCAACATCATGACAGTATTAGCAATTGAAAATATGACAAATTGTTAGGAAATTTAACAATAACAGTTTTTTGGGATAATGGAAGTTGTGGTGCATTTGGACTTTAAACTAATTAAAGATCATGCCACTATAAAGAGCAAAAAAGCTAGAAGATAAGAAATCTCTCAGTCCAATATGAACAGCAAATTATGTTGGTCAAATTATGTTGGTCACAAAATTTCAATCCAACATCACTACATCGGTTGTATCGTTGCAAGATTAATCAATGTCAATATTTGGGGTCACTACATCACTACTACAATGCATTCAAATCCCAAAATATATGCAGAATAATTTTATTAATAATGAACATTAAACAAATGAAACCTACTGCACTATAGCATTAACCAAATGGAACCTACTGTGTGCTATAACCAAGTTTGGTTAGTGCACACTCCCAACTTGAGTTTGTGTATTCTGGCTTGATTACTAACAGAAACCATAAAAATGATTTAAGAATTCTGAGATAATGGCCATAAAACCTTTCGATGAATAAAGAAAGATCATCACAATTCAAAACCTAGAACAGCACAAAATGAATCAACAGTGACACGGTACAAGGACAATCCGATGCTAATAAAATTCATTTCTGCTCGAATCATTCATCAATTCCAACACTAGAAAATAACACTCAATTCTGTTCCAACATTTTACTTTAAAATTCTAAATTCACTATCGAATTCAATTTCAAAATTTGACCATAAATTAAGATCCTAACAGCGGCATGCTCAATTCGAAGCATCACAATCATCTAAAATTTAACCTTTGTAACCACTTCACCCCAACTAGCAGCAAAAGGGGATTAAAATACACAAATCCTAATCATCAAATCCAAAAGGGGGAATAGGGTGGCCGAAGACACTACACATTTTAGAACACAGCATCATTGTCAAGTGGAAAACAGAATCAGTCTCAAGTTTGAGCCATAGCAAACTGTAAAATTTTCAATTTGAAAATTTGACCATAAATCATGATCCTAACAGCGGCATGATCAATTCGAAGCATCACAATCATCTAAAATTTATCCTTTTTAACCACTTCACTCCAACTAGCAGCAAAAGGGGATTAAAATAAACAAATCCTAATCATCAAATCCAAAAGGGGGAATAGGGTGGCCGAAGACACTAAACATTTTAGCACACAGCATCATTCTCAAAGTTGAACACATCATCATTCGGAAGTTTGAACCATAGCAAACTGTAAAAAAATCGATTTTGCAAAACGCTCAACACAAAATCGGTTAGGCGCCCCCAAAATCGATTTGTATTTCTTGAAACCCTAGGAAGAATCGCCCACTCCAAAAACCCCCTCATTATGCCCCAAATCCGACTAAAATGTTGGAAAACTAAGCAATACAACAAATCTATTTGAACGGAATTCCTTACCTTATTCACCGGCGGTGGAGTTTTACACGGCGGGTCTATGGAGGGTTTCGACAGCATGGACGAGAATGGAGGGGCGGCGGGCGGCGGGCGGCGGGCGGCGGTCGGCGTCGCTCCAATCGAACGTGAAGCAGCGCGGATTTGAAGTGTTTTTATACGCAAGTTACATAGCAACCGTTCTACTAAATTTTTTCGAGAGAAACCGCAATGTTTGTTTTTGAATTTTGTTTGCAATGTAGTGGTGTATGGGTTGGGATTGGGAGAAGTAATTGCTTGGGGAAAAGAAACTAATTCCATCAGAGAGAAATTTCCCATAGCACAGCATCAGCAGATTTCCTTCCTTCCGAATTGTACCCAATAAAAAAGCAACTTTCCTACAGAGTGCTAAACATATCGCACAATTAGTGGGATTGTTATAAAAGACATAAAAATACCTTAATAACGATAAAACACTACTTTAGCACAAACATACTATTAACTTATCAATTCTGCACAAGCAGAATCTGGAGGCTAACCTAATCCTACGAAAATCATCATCCACATATTTATTATTCATTCATCAGTTACGGATTAACCAAACCTCAAATTGATTCGTGCACTAGGTTCCAGTTTGATTCACGTGACACAGCTGGTAACACAACAATTTTCATAATCTGCATATGTAACTTGAATTAATTCCACCCTTAGGATCTTGTCAAAGATTGAGATATAAAAATGTCATATAGAAATAACTGGTAACATAGAATCGCAACAACGAGTCTCTTGAACTTGGCCAAAAACAATAACCCTAAATTGAAACAACGCACGCCCAAACACAAGAAATCACTTCTTAGCCATAATTAATTAAAGCCTAATTACTACTCAATTCTCCTTCATTATTAACCCCAGTAGTCATCACCATCCCCGTCAAAACCCCGAATCACGAAAAACACGCAAAAACGACGACACCCAAAAATCAATTAATTAAAACATGGAATTGAGGAAGCACTTATGGTGGGGACACCGCCACACATGGCCTAATCTGCTGAACCTTAATTAGTCATGTGCATTGGATAAAGTTAGGAATATGAAAGAAGACAAAGCATTCATTCATAAACGTATATCAGAATATCATAATTAAACATCCATTGTTAAGATCAACAGAATATTAATTACTTCGTTAGCATATAGTAATTGGCCCAAAAGTACGTATTGGAAATGCTAGGAGCCCGAAGCTCCAAAGCACATGTCCCGTACGTCTCCATATATGATGATGCAAGTTATGCTAATTGATGTCCCGAAAACAGAGGAAAATTTACGCACACACATCAACAAACAATTGATTTGCTGCTGGTAAGTGAAACCTAACTTGGACAACAGGTAGTAAAAATAATATATACATGGATAATAACTCAAATCGGACCATCAATGTAATTTATAATAATACATCATATATAGGGGTAATAATTAATAATAATAATAATAATAATAATAATAATAATAATAGCAAATTCATTTATAGCTTTTCAACCCTTTAAGAGATACTAGTACTACTTATGAAATACTCACATTATAATCATCATCACCATCACAATCGTCATTGCTACTGAATTGGACATAAGCTAGGAATATCAGGCCCAATGAGCAAGACGTACAGCTCCTGAACCCAGAAAGGTCCATTTCGAAAAGAATCATGATCTCTAAAACTTAAAGCATGGATGCCCTAGCTAGTATAAGGTAACAAGCTGACCAGGGATTAATTAGAGTTTATTCACATGGGGACAAATATAAATAGAGATGGAGGGATTCTCTCTCGCGCGGTTTACGTACCCCTGATACCCTAGTCTAAGGTACTTATCCTCATCGGTGCAATAGAGATGAAAGGTTATGCTTAGTTATCAACTGGCACTTAATTATCCTCTATATATATATATTGATGACGGTAGGCTTCGCAGCACAGTTTATGCCTGATATCATCATGCATGTGTACTTACTTATCCTTTATTCATAGCACCTAACTCATCAAAGTAAGTTATTACCTTTAAAATAAATATTTTCATGTTTGAAAGACAACTCAAAGTATTTAAATACTACTACTATTCTTAAGATAAACGTAAACTGAATAATTTCAAAAACGGATCACTGGAGGAATGTGAACTGTAACAAGTCTCAACATAAAGCCGAACATGGCTATCATTGGTCATATATGGCCCCTTTGTGGCCCAATAAGGTTATGGTATCTTATACATAAAACAGTAAATAATTATAGCTTATCTGGCTCAACATGGCCCAAATTTTTTATCTACGTAGTATATCAAACAGATAAACCCATAATGAAATTATTGTTAATGTGTTAATCAGTCGTAAATCTCACTTTCCAATGACATGCTTTTATCTGTTAAAAAAAGTTGTCTTTACTGCTCATCAGTTCCAAAACTGATCAAAAATATATTGAAAGTGACAGGGACAAATAATATAGAAAAATGGCCTAATTAAGGTGAGGTGATAAAAATCAAACCTAGTTGGATATTAATTCAAAAAAACATATGGAGCAATTAAAAGAATTAATACAGTTATATATATCTCATAAAATTGATATTTTTTTTTTTGGAGAAGCCGAAGATAAAATTGATATTTGATGTCTGATCTCAAAATAATTCATCTTTTGGTCCCAAGAATAATTAAACAAGCGAAAACTAATTTTAAACAGCCCAGAAGGCTATGTTACTCGGACTCTCTTTGAGTGTCGGACACGATTCGGGAATCGGAAGAATCGACACTCCATTTTTAAAATTTGGGGATACGAGGACACGGTCAAACAAGTGTCTTGACTATTTTCAAGACACGGACACGATTCGGAGTGTCCGAAAAATAATATTAGACACTCAATTTATTTATAATTATATTATACTATTATTAGTAAAATTATTTATTTTTACAATATAGCCCATTACCCTTACCCTGTAAGTTATGTAAGTTGTAAGTTATTGGACTCTAATTTACCCAAATTATTTTAAATTAATAACAGCCCAAGCACAAGCCCAACAGCCCAATATTCTCCTACCCTAATATTCCTCTACCGCCGTCTCACACCTCATTTCCTTACCCTATTCCCCTACCCGCTGTCTCACATCTCATTTCCTCTTGGAGTTTCCAATTCTTCGAGCAACTCCTAATCACTCATGCCTCAGTCACCTAGTGCCGTCAACACTGCTCCGCCGCCCCCTCCTTCACTTGCGTTCGTTGTGCCGCCAATAACTTCCTCGTTGTGCTGCTCTCCATCGCCTTCTTTCCTCCCTCATCCAAAAAGCCGACTCCTTCCTCCGAAAAGAGTCGACTCCGTGTCCACTTGCCGGAGTTGTTGCCGGACAAGTGTCCGGTGTCGTGTCCGAGGCAGATTCTCGACCCAAAGGAGGGTGTCCGAGTTTCATAGCCAAAAAGGTCCATCATAAATGAATATAAGCACTTTGTTTAACAATTCTTTAGCTAAAGAAGAAAACTTGAATCGGCCACCGAAAAATTTCCGTCGCCAAGGCCTTTATTACACTCCCATTCAGTTATTACGCAGCGGTTCTCAGACTTGGAAATTTTCCAAGTCTCTTCCTTGTGTAGTAACCTTTTGTGTAGCAAATTTATCATTTCCTTGTACCATCTTCAGTTATTCAGCGCCATATTTTATTACATGGTCAGGTTTCAGAAATTCGTCTAAGTGCCAGAATTATGCCTTGCTATTCTGTGTAGCAAAATCCTTGTGTAAGAAGTGTTTATCATGTGACTTGATTAGGTTATTGTTGTGCATTTGATATCTCACTCACACAAATACACTTTACACTTTTGATATCTAAAAAGGATAACCAAAAGCGGAGAGCAGATTGCTTCGCTCTTTGCTTCGCTATTTGCTCTGCTACGAGAATTACAACAATTGAAGTACCTATTTATAGAATCTAAAAAACACAACAGACAATCAACATATGCTATACTGTATGGATGATGACTTCAATCTTTTTGGCGTGGTAGATGAGCCTCCGAATTGGACTTTGGCAATTGTTGTTACTTTTACGGCATTTGATGTTTATGGCATTTTTCAACAAAAGCCCCCGTAAACTTCAAATGCTTTACCATGTGTCATCCCTATCATCTTCTTGAATTCTTCTATCATCTCATCATTTTGGGCCATTATGAGGACACCTCCATTTGGTTTATCTTCCACAACTAGATTGGTTGTTTCCTCCACTCGGGCCCGACAATCTTTTGCAAAGTGTCTCATCTTGCCACATTTATAACATCCCTCGTTGTTACAATCGTCAGAATGGTGACCATACTTGTGACACCTTTGGCATTTGATTTGGAAAAATTTGATCGACCCCCTCTTCCTCGAGCGCGTCCTCTTCCACACCAGTTTGCTTGACTTGCTTGAAATTTGTCCATATGGTAATCATCAAAATTGTTGCTTTGGATACCACGACTGTGTCCACGATTTCCACGAACACGTCCTCTCCCCTGAAAGTTTCGAGTGTAGAGAACCTTCTCATCTTTAATTGACGCCTTTGTTTGAAGTGCCTGCTTGAGTGATTCTTCCTTCTTCTTCTTTTTCTTCCTTTGCTCGTGTGCTTCGAGAGATCCAGCGAGCTCTTCAATGGTAAGCACTTTGAGGTCTTTCGATTATTCAATAGCACACACAACATTTTTGAAATCATTGGTTAATGATCTCAATATCTTCTCCACAATTCGAGCAAATGAATAGTCTTTTCACCGAAAACTCGAGGAGTACAAATGTCTGAATCCTCGGAAACTTCCAGAGGACCTATAGTGGTAATGCCCTCCGTTTTAAGGCGCGTGGTTGTAACATCGGCAAAGGTGTCCTCGATATTCTTGATCGACAAAGAGGAGGAAGAAAGGTGTCTATGAGCCATTATCAGGGTTTAAGGCGAAAGTAGAAAAAATGATTTTCGTGGAGAATGCGCCGAAAGGGAGAAAACGGAGAACTTGGGAAGGTAGCATGGGAAAAGAAAAATAAAAAAAAAGTTGAAAAGACGGAGATGGTTACGCAGTTTGCGAGATACGAGGAATAAAATTAATCATGGCCGGATATCTCGGAAGCAATAAAGAGAGATCTGTGTCGAATATTTAGGTTGGAATTACTTTGGCCATTTCCGACCGAAGATAGGCCCAAGTAAGGAGGGCATCTGTTGGGACCATCCAAGTTGATGGGCCAAGCTAGGCCAGATAATTGGGCTAGGGTAGATGAGTATTCTGGGCTGAGGAAAAAATCGAGAAATCTACCAAGGCCTAGGCTCATAGGAGCCGAGTTTTGAGCACAGACGAAGAACAAAAAGATGGGAACAACCGAAGCGAGCAATACAGATTCGACCGAAATAACGAAGGCCTGGGTCGGCTCAGGAGATGGTTATAGAGCGGTTATCGAGCTCGACCTCTCTATCTATAAATAGGGGTGTCGGTCACTGAAATCAGAGAGATCAATCCACCCCAAATTTCCTATTATGTTAGTTTACTTTCTTGTATCTTTTACTGCTTTCCTTTACATGCTTTCCTAGACTTAGCTTAGTCTGTAGCGGCTACTTTTCTCGAGTCAGCCGATGTTTCTCAACGACCAATAGATTTCGATAGCTTTTTTTGGAAGGATCCACTGTTGTTTCTTAGCAACTGGTAGATTCTTCATTGTACTCTGTTTTGCCATTGAATTCCAGCGAATTCCAGTCAAGTTTTGGGGCATTATTGTAATTCGGATCCGTAACCGGTTTGATCATTTTTGGTAGCCTCCCTTGAGGAGAAAAAAGCCTTGGCCAGAACCGCTGGCCAAACAATAATATTTTTCCAATAAAACAAATATGGAAACCAATAAATTGGATTCATAAATAAAGCACACAATACCCATATTCTGGGAGCGACAACCATTGTGTCCCACTAACACGCATTCCTAAGGCGTGAAATGCTTTAAAAATCTTTAAAATATAATATTCTAAAACTCCAAAAAATATTGTCGAAAATGTCAAATATTTTTAAGTGTTTTAAGCTGAAATACTATAACCACTTAGTCACGGTATACCCAAAAACTTTTCCTTCTTTTATTTTTCTTTCTTTATTTTCTATTTCATGTTTGTGTGAAATATGTAGTAAGGAATATCACAGACCATTGTCGGCGAAAGATCTCTTCATCAGGATACAATTAGCTCTTTATTTGTATATTAATTACTACTTGCTATTTTGCATTATCTAAACAGTAGTTTTTGGTGAAAGCTTCGGCGAAAGATCCCTTCACGGGGAGATAAATAGCACTCAGCCAGTTGTTGTTTGGATACAGTTTTATTTTTTTATCTTAATTTCAAACCTGAATCTTAAAATGTAGAAATACTATATGACATAGGTTAGTATTGTCTAGTAATTAGTGCAGTACAAGAACATGTGGGTTTTCTTCCTATTTCACAGATAATGGGGGTCTACATGATAGTGACCACTGTCATTGTCATTTAAGGCCTTCGACTGTCTAAAATCATTCCACCCTAAATGACTAGAAACTTTATCCCAATTATTTATGTCATCTTTTAGCCTGAATAAAAACTTTTTCATCTCAAGGCTATTTCACCAAAATCCCTCGCACGGTTGTCCTTTAGATTTTATAGTTTTAAATAGGCTAAAGTATGGAGAAGTTTTATCCTATTGCAATCAAATCAATTTGCGACTCCGTGTGGTACTAGCTGAGTATCTCCATAGTACTCATTCCCTATACCCACCAATGGAGTCGTGGGATGCTTGCTGGAGCGAGTATAAGCGGCAGTGGGGCACCTACCTGGGAGACTTCCTCTTCAAAGAACCAAGATAGGGTGGATGGGCTGCAGCTGCAAGAACATCTCAATGCCGCGGTGTAATACCCGAGAATTTTGCAACATAAAATTAATAAATAAATAAATAAATAAATAAATATAATAAACATGATAAATGGATAAAGAATCATAAAAGATGAGAAATGGAATTTAAATTTAAAAGGAATCAAAATTCCGAGAACCCGGGAAGCCGAAGACAATTTAATCGAATAAATGGGTACACGGGGACCCGACACCGATAGACTCAATAACTCGAGTCCAAATATAAATTTAGATCCGAATAAAATTAAGATAGGAAATCTCGAGCCCGAAGATATCCCGGAAATCGGAATCTGGGAACATAGAGGGATAGAAGTCCGAAGGAGAGGAGGAAAAGCGCGACGGATCGCACGACCCGCCCGGACCGGAGTCCAGGCGTGAGTGGCGCGCTGGCCGCGCGGTTAGTGGCCTTAGACCGCGCCACGACCGCGCCACTCTGGCAGCAACAAACCAAGCGAGATTTTCTCGCCCGATTCCGGATTTTTCGACTTTCGGTTGAACATCTCTCGACTCAAGACCCTTAGGGTCAGATCTTGGACGCCCTAGGTCTTAAATATCTATAAATAAACCCTCTTGGAAGCCCCAAACTCTTGACAAAACCCTACGAAATCTTTCTATACGTCGAAACCCTAATCCCGAAGTCGTCGGAGGCACAACACCGAGAGGAAGGACTGACTTGGACGAAATTGGGGTCTTCTATCGCCTTGGTAAGATCCGATCTATTCCTCTATACATTCTTGATTCAAAAACGAATCCTAACCTCATCCTTTTTCCTATTCTAAACCCCCGATCCGAATCGAGAGCGAAGAACCCGACAAACGGAGAGGATAAACGGAGGACGGGAAGCCACGCCTCCGAATCGAAGGTCCCGGACGCTCAACAATCTGTAAGTTAACGCTTACTTTGGTTTTGGGTTGTTAAAAGATTCGAACATATAGATGTAATGGAACCCTATCAAAATCTGTCTACACCGGCGCAGCGTGTTTGTTGAATTTATTCGAACCCTTTAAAACGTTCAAACGAGAAAACTTAAAACACGAAAAACACTCCTAAGACATAGATCTAGCTTCTGTAAAAATTTCATAATTTTTCATTGTGTTTTGATATCCGAAACTGATCGTAAACGAGCCTGCTTTAGATTTAGATCTTGAAACGATGATAGATTCTTTATTCGAACTTGTTGGTGATTTCTACCTTAGATCTAGACCGATCTAGGCTTGGCGTTGAACATAAGAGTTGTAGATCTATACGTTATGAATACCTCCGTAAAATTTCAGAAATTTTCGTGATGATTTGTTATAAGAAATTCCACCCAAACCGAACTGGTTAAAATCGGATCTTGAAAACCGGACAGAACATAGATTCGAACTTGTTGACGTTTTTGACTAGAGTTCTACGCCGAATTAGATCTTTAGCCGAACATGAAAGTTGTAGATAATTGTCTTAAGATGATCTCTGCAAAATTTCATCAAATTTGGAGTTGAATTGCTATGGTATAATTCGAAATCTTTAAACTGAGTTATATGAAATTCGGACAGAACAGCACTTCTGTGAAAATTAGCGTTTTTAACCTATTTAGGTATCTCGGATCGAAAAAGTTAAAACACGAAAGTTGTAGATCTCGACGTTTTGGAGTCAGTCGTGAAATTTCGGAATTTTTAAAATTAAATCTGATTTTTAACGAATTTTAGAGTAAACTGTGGTTGACCGAGTCAAAACTTGAAATCTTGTTGAAACGGTGGAATTAGTCTTTGAGGTTGAAACGGATAGAAATACTTTGACATACGATACACGAAACAAGAAGATTAAAATATTGCGGGTTATGACTAAGCTAGATACTGTCAATGTTCTCTGCGGCTTGGGACATAAGAGCCCAAGTGCATGTCTAGGTTGACGTAAGAGCCCTAGCGAAACACTGATCGTATGGCTAGCGGACGGATTAACTCTAACTAAAAGATCGACCATGATACCTGTGGACATAAGAGCCCAGGCGTAAGGCTGACGGACATAAGAGCCCTAGCGGTGGTGATCTCTAAAAGATATGAACCGAGAAGTTTATGAGAATTCCAAACCTAAATCCGTATTAAATTGTGTTTTTAAATTATGGCAACTTATTTAATTACGTCGCAAGCTATATTGATGACCTTATGAATCCATGTCTTCTAAATTATGCGATTACATGAATTGTTAAATTATGCACATGTTTTCATTAAATTTTAATAAAGGCTTTGAAACCTCATAATCTTGTATGTGTTAACTTACTCAGCACGTAGTGCTGACCAAAACCGTATTTTTTTTTCCTGTTTCTTTCAGAGCCGAAGAATATGCATCATCATATGCATTCATGGGAATTTTGGGGAAATGCTTTATTTGTAAATGATACGTTAGACTAGTAATTGTATGAACGGGCCTGTTTAACCCGTATTCTGGCCGTGTTGGCTATATTTAAATTCCGCTGCATTATACTTCTGTAAATATTATTTTCCGCTGCAACTGTAATGACATTATTTTTAAATTATATATAAATGGGCTGTTTGAATGTTTTAAATTCTGAAAAACCATAGCCTTGCATCTCTTTAGCAAGCTCGGAGAAACCGTGTCTTGCTAGGGAGGTGTGGCGGTGACATCCCGACCTGGGTGACCAAAAACCGGGGTGTTACACGCGGAATTCGAATCCGCAATATCACCATGGATGGTGAGGAGCCTGACTTCTGCCTGCAACAAATCTCTCGCTAGGAATCAGGTATGCACCGCGTGCAAGATTTCCGTATGCGCTGCAGAAACGATTTTGCATAACAATAAGGGACGTTCGGGCATAACAATATTTAATTGCAGCATGTTGCCCGTGTAACACCCCGAATTTGATAACCCAGGCCGGGATGGACATCTCTTCACGTTCTGCAAGGCCGGTATGGATTTAATATGCTTCACCATAGCCTTGCATCTCTTCACATGTAATATGCTCACTCCAGAAAAATACTGCATAATACTGCAAATTTCTGTTGGATGGACATCTCAACCTATAGCACCGGTGCCCTAGCCTAAGCCCACAGGCGAGACTAGGGGTTAGATTCACATTCCACACAGTTAAGGTTCGTCAACCTAGTAATTAATTAATTCTGATAGAGGGGGCGAGTTTCATCGCTGGTGACCCGTCACGGTCCTGCCCCTCAACCGCATAATCCACATATTCCACATAATCTGCACATAAGCATCTACTCGTCAATACCAATTTGTCCGTATAAGGGAGATAGATATTTATATATTTTTTTTCCAAAAACTCATTTAAATAAAAAGAACAGAGACTCGAATATGATTCCGATTAATTACTCAATAGTCAAAGGCAAGATCCACGTTAGAAGCGACAGATAGGAAATTGACGTCTGCAAACCTTTCTCTAATTTATTCAAAGGCTCGGTTATGAGAAGGGAGAAGACAATGTACTTTTGATTTTACCTGTAATGCACAAATATATAAATTTATGAAATGCTTATCTAATTAGACCATTAATCATCTGCCCACAAGTTTGACTCCATGGCCACCACCAACCAGCTTGTCGGATACTTCCAAACATCATTTATAGTCCAGGGAAATTAAATATTCAAGGTTCCTGACATTCTATGCACTCTTACTTATATATATATACTAGTGGATCTGGTTGTGCGATGCACAACATACTATGGATATACAACGGTCCATGAAAAAATGACAACTGCAACTACATTATCAGCTCGTCAATGGTGAAGAAAACACGGGATGAGATAGGATACAATGGTGAAGAAAACACGGTCCAATTTAAATTAATTGCGGCATGGGAATCATAATGAAATATTACTTTCAAGATGTCTTTTGATAAGGACATCACAATTGCAAAAGTGTATTCAAATATAGATCTTATAGATGAGACCCAAGAATGCTATGAGACCTTAACTTCTTTTATGACCAAACCAATGAAGTGTACAGAAAAAAACAATTGTGGGTGTACTTCAGTCAATGCAGGCAATTATTTGATGAAGAATCGTGGGGTCGCAAACATATTATACTTGTCTTGTAGGAAAAAAAATAGCTACATAAAACTGAGAACTAAATGATGCAAGAACTGAACCTGAACATTTTCCTGAAGGCATGCTATGACTAAAGGGATAACCCAAGAACTGAACCTGAACATTTTCCTGAAAGCATGCTATGTGATTCTGTATAATAAATCAAATAAGATAATACTTCTAAAACTTTAAGATAATACTTCTAAAACTTTAGTATGGATAGCACAAGTTTCACATGAAATTAGCATCTCAATCAAAAAGTGTTGGTGAGGATTGAGGAATGAGATTTATGTATAAACAAATGGTAACAGTGAGGATGCTCGAGCAAAAAATTATATTACCACAGAAGAGAAACAAATCAAGTAACAGAAGAACCCGATCTGGGGTTGTTGAGAACACCAACCTTATTAATAAGATTTTCCTGTGTGCACTTGAAAGATTCCTTTTTCTTTGGACAAGCATGATTTAATTTTAAGTTTGGCAGCCTCCAAGTGTAGTAAAAAAGCGAATGCTGAAACAAACAGACCTAATTAAAAAGAATATGCATGAAGTAGCAAAACGGAACTCAACAATAATTGAATGATACCAGGACACATACATTCAATAACGATCAATCATAATGAGCAACAAACAGAAATGAATCATATGAGAAAAGCAGTCAACTGTAACATAAATTCAACAATAACTGAAGCCGCAAAACGGAACTTAATAATAATTTAATGATACCAGGACACATACATTCAACACCAAGCTAGTAACAACGATCAATCATATCATTAAAGAGAAAGGACTCTATCAGATTATAAATGACCTAGCTCATTCCAACCACATTAAAATCGACCCAAAACATAGTCCACCTAAATAACAAAGCCCAAGTACCATTAATCAAACGTGGACAGAAGTTGGAATTCACAAATTCCATAACTGATATGTGCACAAAAAGATTTGACTCCCAAATACAATACCCCGAAATGCTATAACATGGAAAGTAAGTACCATTGAAGATTCAATTAATACAATAATATTACCGATTGGATATTTATGTTGACTGACAACCTGAAACGCTTTCTCCTATTCCAAATAGCTTCTGAGATTTCCAATCCACAATAACCTGCAGCAAAAACCAACAAACCTCAACAGTTAGGGTAGCAATTAACTGGTATTTTTTAAAAAATACAGAAGAAATATGATGAAATAGCAAGTGTCAATTAATGTTTGATTCAACAAGCCAATAATAAATGAATAGACCAATGTCCATTTTTCGAAAGCACATAAATTCAGATAATCCCCGATTCAAATCTCCAGTAGGGAAATTGCAGGCCTGAAATTTCCCAAAATATGGAATTTCTGATTTTTTAAACACTTGAGTACTCATTTAGTAGACCAAATCTGTCCGTATAACTAAATTCCACAACACGACATCACCCAATTCAAACAAATGGGAAACATTTAAAGCAAATTTTGGAATAAATAGAGGAATAAATGGAATTTATCAAATGTATAGGCTAAAACCCTAAAGTGTAAGGCCCCTAGCAAATGGAAATAGAAATGAAATAGAAGGTGCGTGGCCGACCGAAGGCCGGATCTGGTGGGTTCAGACTTCAGACAATGTCGATTTAGGCCAGTGGACTGTGAGAAACCCCCAAAAGAAATGAAATCGTCCAGAAGGATAACGGAAATTGAAAATCGTCCAAAAGTTTAGAACTGAAAGGAATTTATTAACATAGTTAAATTTTACCCGTCGTACAGGAATCACAATTCCTTCAGTCATAATAAAAAGATATAAAGACTGTGAAGTTTCTCCTTGTTTAAGAAAAACAGCCCCATTCTCATCCAAATCTCTAGCCATTTTAGTGTACAGTACAGATTCCTGCCAAACAAAATGTAGGTTCAGCACCCTTTTCAATACAATATAACTCAAGGCAGGAAAGCTGTATATGTATAAACAGGATACTGATCATACATTAACTTTTGAGCCAAGAACAGGAGAAACTTGTGTAATAGGAAAGGCAAGGCAAGAAAAAATGAAGAGACCTTTCTAAGACATTTCCTGGTATAATTAGATAATCTACTTTATAGAATAAAAATTCACGATTTGACCAATAACCTATAATGGTTATAAATCAATTGGTTTATAAGTGAAACCCAAATACTGAAACCCAACACTACTTTAAAATTTAAAACCCATGAAAGCTTCTTCACGATTTGACCCATGAAGCCCAATTACTGCAAAAGGACGGGGAAAAGTACAGCACGGAGCCGGCAGGGAAGAACGGCGAAGAAAGGGCTACCCCACAAGAAACCAACAACAATCGTACCTCGGAACCGTGGGCAACTGACCCTGCGAACGGGCACAGATTCCGAAAGCAATTGGGGAGCCCGGAGCGAGCAATTCAATTGAACTCTTGATCCAACAGTGAGAATTAGAATTGAGGGAGGGGAATTTCAATTTTCCAAATGGGTTCACAAGGCAGAAAAAAAGCACCTGTCAGGCAACGAAAATCTTCACCTGACATGCATAAAAAGCAAAGAAAACACACCCCAATTTCCGGGGTCAATCCGGGCCACCGAGAAAACATAAATGTCGTTTTTCCTTTAGAAGGTTTATGAGTGCCAGAAGACAGTGGATTCAAGCGAAATTGAAAATCATCAAAGTAATGGATACTCCAGTAGAAGATAATACTACAATTGATGCAGTCAAATGTGAAAAGAAAACTGGAGAGCAACAAAGGAGCACTTACCATAACGTAATTCCTTCTAGTGCAAACAATACACCACTGACTGGAACCGTAAAAAAACAGCAGCTACATACTAACACAATTGTGGGATCAGGCCGAGATAAAACAACTCTGGGGCAAGTCAGCATCATTTACATTCCAACCAGCTAAGTTTGGCTTGAAGGAAAGAGAGTTCACAGGCCAGCAAGAGATTCATGTAGTGCACCAAGGCGAAACTGTTTGAAATAACAAAAAACGAAATACATAAGTAAAAAGAGCAGAGATTTTTGAGTGAAGTCTTATGCATAACTGCATAAGGCTGTGGAAGCAGATAAAATGGCACTCAGCTACTGGTGCACTACCAATCCGAGGGCAAAGAACACCGATATACAATTCTTTATCTACGACAAAGTCAGTCAGCTAACTGTTTAGGACAATTAAAATGTAAATATATGCTTGCTCTGTTATTAATTAAATTATGGAGATGAATCATACTTTGAATTAAGGATGACAGGTATACTACCACCGTATCATTTGATTTCACTGCAAGGAGCCTGGTCGAAGCTATAAAATTGGTGCCAAGAGCAAGAAATATGGGTGAATAGAA
The DNA here is from genome assembly GCA_030278955.1 of Hygrophila difformis. Taxonomy (NCBI): domain Eukaryota; kingdom Viridiplantae; phylum Streptophyta; class Magnoliopsida; order Lamiales; family Acanthaceae; genus Hygrophila; species Hygrophila difformis. The sequence continues at coordinate 913,327 of JAOANR010000001.1, read as the reverse complement.
TGGAATTGGAAACCACCGGGCGATGCAAAAACTTTAACTAATCCAGAAATATTTAGATTAGGTTGCAAAAAAACTTCCTTAGAATTAAAGAGAAGACTTCTATCACTTGGTAAGCATTTTACATGTAAAATGATTCCCATGCTAAATACTTAAACATGATCTCTGAGCAGAATCATAATTACTAATTAAAGAGTACAAACTATCATAAAATCCAAGATTCTTTCAGAAACGAATGTTCATAAAATTCAGGGTTCAACAATCAACACAAAAAATCATTTGTCTACCTTACGTAAACCAAGAAAATGAATCACAAAAGAACACCTGAATTCGATCCAAGGGAATGATGTGGGAAACTTTGTATCCAATGTTAATTTATCTGTCAGATGGTAATAATTATGTCTTTGTTGAACATAATGCAAATGGAAACAACAAAATGGTTCAAGTTATTGACCAAAATAAATATCCATCACATCACATACAGGCAATCAAAATTAAAGAATATACTTACGGGGCCAACAACATCAGAAAGATGAGAAACAGTGGTTGCTGAAGCATCACCAAGATAAAGAACACGAGCACCGGGTTTCTTCATCATCAAATCAACAAAGGGAAAAAAAAGAGGAAAATTTAGAAACTGGCGAGCTGATAATAACAATGAGGATCCGAGTAAATATAATAACTCCATGTTTTGGTGGTGAACTTACAATCCAAATATTATCAACTCCACCGAGGATTGCAGCAGCTACTTTGCATCTAAATGGATTCCATACTCTGTACTCAACTTTCGTGCCATCTTCATTCTAAAAACAGGAATATTATATATGTATGTGTATGCTACTCGTTATTATAACCAAAAAACCGACCGACCGACCAATTGAAACAACGAACGAACACACACAGTGTTCGCAGTCAAATTAAAGTTCAAACCTCACCAGAAACCATCTCCTGGTTGTAAATAGCAGCCTCACCACCTACGAGGAACTAAATTTTTGGTGCAGAGAGCATCCTCCTCCTCGCCCTTAGCAATAAAAACGCCTCCATGCCTATGCGGCTCCACCACTACTTTACTTCCGCCTTCCATTCCAACTCGACCTGCGAATAACAGAAAAGCACACTATCCAACAATTCCAAACTTTCATCAAAAGAAAGGAGAAAACTACACACTCACCTCTTGTTGCAGTTATTGCCTTTAAGGTTTTGAGAATTGTCGTAGACTCCGATGGTACAATATTGGTAAAACTCTTGTTTATAAGGGAGAAAAGAAAAAAAACACATGAGGTTCTCAAACAGTCCAGTTTGAAGTAAGAATTCTTATTAAAAATAAACATGAACAAAATAACAATACTGACAATGAAGGAACCATAGGCTCATTATACTTGAACTAAATTGGTACAAATTATGACCCTAATCCCTACTGAATCAGTCAAAACTTGAGAATGCAACCAGATTTTTGCTGCAATGATTTAGCATACAAATCTCTGAATAAAGATAGCATATGTTGATTTCAATGAGTTATTAATTGATACAGGGAAGAAAGTATAGGAAGGCGCCTTCCTGTACTTTTCCCCGTCCTTTTGCAGTAATTGGGCTTCATGGGTCAAATCGTGAAGAAGCTTTCATGGATTTTAAATTTTAAAGTAGTGTTGGGTTTCAGTATTTGGGTTTCACTTATAAACCAATTGATTTATAACCATTATAGGTTATTGGTCAAATCGTGAATTTTTATTCTATAAAGTAGATTATCTAATTATACCAAGAAATGTCATAGAAAGGTCTTTTCATTTTTTCTTGCCTTGCCTTTCCTATTACACAAGTTTCTCCTGTTCTTGGCTCAAAGTTAATGTATGTTCAGTAGTTTATACATATACATCTTTCCTACCTTGAGTTATATTGTATTGAAAAGGGTGCTGAACTTGCATTTTGTTTGGCAGGAATCTGTACTGTACACTAAAATGGCTAGAGATTTGGATGAGAATGGGGCTATTTTTCTTAAACAAGGAGAAACTTCACAGTCTTTATATCTTTTTATTCTGACGGAAGGAATTGTGATTCCTGTACGACGGGTAAAATTTAACTATGTTAATAAATTCCTTTCAGTTCCAAAGTTTTGGACGATTTTCAATTTACGTTATCCTTCTGTTCATTTTTCAGATAATCCTCCTGACAACAATGTTAATATAAGGAAAGGAAAGAACATATTGCAATAACTTGACTAAAATATTTCACAAGTATTGGTCAATCTAAAACTTTGTTTGCAGAACTGCATTATATATTTTCCTGCCAATATTCATGGAAAACCTGAGAAATTGTGTTTTAAAGCTATTGTGAAAACTTTAGAAGTGTGCAGGAAAAGAATCAAGGTAATTGCATAGAATAAAAGAAATAATGGCACACCATCGACAAAGAACTCTTGAACAAACTCTCTTCCAAACGTCTCAATAAATCAAGCATCCTCTTAGGGGCTAAATTATGTGTTTGTTGATGACGATGCATAAGAAATTCCCATCTGCAGAAAAGAATATCTAAAAGATTAGCATGTTTACATAATAAATAATAATTTAGGGCTTCAGAAGTACCCAGTCATTTCCTCAATTCAATTACATATTGTCTAAGTGTAATTTAAATTAAATCTGCTACACAACATTGGGTTTCAATTGTAAAGGGGAATTGGTCCCTTCCCATTATCTTAAATTAAAATTTTTTTGGAAACGAAAGTGAAATCAAGCAAAAGATTATGTGCCCTTGCCAAATTTCAAAGCAGCAACAGGGATGCATGAAGAATTTACAAAATCAACAATAACTACGACAACTTACAATACTTGTCAACCTTCTGCATCTTCCGGTGTCTGTTCTTCATCGATCTTGTAGAAACAATGTAATCAGGTGCATTAACAGACAGAAACCGTTGATGAAGATATTGCCTTCTAGCAGAAGAAAGGGTACTCACTGTGAAGATTGACTAATGCTTGTTCACCAAATTGAAACAAAGAAATATTATGGAATTAATATATTAGGAGATAAACTTAAGGGGAGTTATTGATTTTCTTAGATTTGTGGTATCGCATGAAATCCTTCGTTCCAACATAATGTTTCGATTTTATTATGAATCATGAAATCCAAACCTGGAAATGGTTCACGAAAAAAGAAGCTTACTCTTAGAATGACAATAAAATCACACCTCTTGTTTGCCGACATTAAGCATCCATCATTTAAATCTGTCACGACTTCATCTCCGCCACCCTTGATCTAAATGTAAGAAAAGGCTGACCTGAAACACAATTGGTAGCCGATAGGCAAATAAAGAAATCATTAGACAGGTCCAAAAAAAGTAAAAGAAATGATTGATATGAAGCCCCATGATGACATAGAGCAAAAGATGATGTGAACGCACAAACAAACCTATAAACCAGAGTGAAGATTAGAAGTGGCAGTTTGTTGCACCAGCTTAGCTATACACTGTTTCGGAGAGTTGTCTAAATAATACCCAAAAAATAGCATCATTCAATAGTCATGAAGATTCATCAAACAATTTTTTATCACAGAAACCACTGCAAGAAGGGAATAAATAAACAATTACAGCCCCCTAAATAAAATCCATCCATGACTTAAACTCAACATCAAACGAGGAGTCTACTCTAAGAGAAAAGAAAAAAAACATAAAATTAAGGTTGCAGATTATTATTGATCAAGCAGTTAAAATGAATTGAAAATAGTCATATTAGGAGTTTAGAAAACCAATACAATAGTGCATATAAATTATCATTTCATACGTTCACATAGCTATGAGGGTGCTTTATATATATACTATATATTATAAGTGAAAAAGCAAGCCATTTCCAGAGCAAGGGCAGCAAAAACAAAACCTGGGCAATTTCCTTGGATGTGCTAAGCATTTGTGCCCTGCCTTTCAAGTTCAAAACCAATAGCCATGGAAATTTCACGCCTAAGATCCATGGCTCCTTCAAGATTGAAAATAAAGAAACAGAAATAAATGCAAGCAGCAAGATATAAAAGATAATTCAAAAAGCAACAAAATAAAAATGACAATGAAAACGTCTGCATGAGCTCAAAAAGATAATTGCCATAAGTCCTAGATTGGCTTCAAGGACGAAATAATCCGAGGCATAAACCAATACTCACTGTATATTGGTAGATGATAGTTAGAAACATAATGCAAGATCATAAATAAGGATCAAACAATTTACTCTAAAAACGAGAGCATACCAACTTGAGTTTAACATAGTGAACTAATGCATTACATCTTACAAAAGAGCTACGTTCAACACTGAAACAAGTAGAAACGGTGGAAGCAATATAAATTCTAGCAAAATTCATACCTCCAGAGAGGTAGATGCGCATTCACAGCCTCCAAGAAATCAGGCTTTACCTTTGGTGCAGCCAAAACAATCATTGCATCAGTTCCTCCTCATAAAGCTGTAGCTATCTGTAAATCCCAGTTGAAATGAATCCAAGCTACCACCTTGTCATGATTATCCATCAAGTAAAGCTAAAAAAAAAAAAAAATCAAAATGAAATGAGCACATATATTATTTTATGTGAAGCTAAATATTCTAAATAAACAAACGCGTCTAGAGTGCTCATCACCTTTGTTCTAAAAGTTTATGTATGAAGGGACGACACACAAACATGCACATCTCTCATCAACCAACCCTATCCTAAACTGCCCTATTCTCAGCTAAACCCTCAATAAATATGTCATTAGGTCAATATAAGTAGAGAGCCATATGCTTTCAATTAGTAAAAGCACTAAATTCTTTAAAATTAAATAATCGATACATTAATTGCATTATAGATTATCCAAGATCCCATTGGAGAAGAAGCAAGTTAATATATAAGCATTCATGTAATGATAGAATGATAGCCTGTAACGAAATTCTAGCTGTAGAAGGCTCATTGAGTTCACCCTTCCATTCACAAAGCATCTGGTGAACTTGTTCTTCAAGCATTGCCACATTGATTGTCTGAGTCCGGAGTCACCTTCCTTGCTAATTGAAGACTTTTGAACATGCCTTGCAGATCATCCACACATGATTCTTTGCTTGGTCTTTGTAGAGCTGGTGCAATGCAGATAGCATGCCCGGTTCTTCGAACAATTTCTAGAGTTGCCAAAAAACAGTGTGAAAAAGTATTAAAAATTTTAACACGTAATATATAACAAGACTCCCCCACTCCATAAAAATAAAATAATTTATCAGACTCCAAAATCATGAACTTTTAAATAGAATACAAAATAAAATTTAAAAAGCCACAGAATTCTCATCAAAGCGGAAACCCCACAATCTAATTATCTAAACCAAAGAATCGAAGGAGTTGGAACAGGAAAACCTCAGAAACATTATAAATTATAACCAGAGTCCCATCAGAAATCATTAATTAAAACCAACCAAATGTATGTGCACTCTTTTAAACAATATAGAAATTTGAGACGCAAAGCATGAATCTAATTGGATAATATGATTATGCACCTCAGCCCAAAGAGCCTTCTTCACAACATCACTGCCAACAACTTTAGGCATTTGACCCAACATATCCTTGCAGATGTTTAAGATGCAAAATAGAACATAAGACCATAGGTGTCATCACATTGCGCTATTGTCCCCTGAGGTAGAGCAATTTCAAATTCGCTTCAAAAAATTAAATCGAACAAAGAACACCGAACCTCGAGGTCGCAGTAGAGAAGGCTATTCACTGAATCCTTTGACTCAGTAATATTCTTCAGCTTGAGAGTCAGATTCTCAATAGCCTTTTTAGCCCTTTCAAGCTCTAAAAGTACCTGAGCTTTTGTGGTCTCGGCATTTTCAAGATGTTCCTTCAACTTATTCATCTGTTTTGCAGCCAAATGAAGCTGTGTCTCCTTTGCCAGCTCTTTCTGCAAGGAAATAAATCAATCAGGAGTTTTTAGACAGGCTTTGGGTGATGAAACCACCAACTTTATGCAACACAGAGGTCATAGTACAGATAAATAAACCACAAAATATTATATACTCAGCAACCACAATACCATTGCTGACATCATTAGCTTACAGCCGTCAATTCTTTTACATCGCTAGTGGCTACTTCAGAACAACAAAGAGACTAAAACTGACAGTGAGATGCTATATGATATTGGTTTACCAGGGCACTGTTCAAGTATTTTCTTAATTCGATCTATATATCTGTCGACTACTTGATAACATACACAACCTTAGTACAAATTTCTATATGTCAAAATAATTCTCCTGCAAACAATTAATGCTGCAAGTGATAATACACCTGTAACCAATGAAAAGATGCCAAAAATAAGCAAAACAAAATGCAGCGATATCTTGATTAATTCAAAGAACTTCAGTGGTTAAAATATAACATCAGAATGGATAACACGTAAACATACAGTTCACATGTATGAATAACAGAATAAGAACAGCCAGGAAAGAAAAGAATTAATGTATTTCTGCAGATTGTGGTTTGGCCTTCCTAATGGCAGGTTTTTCTGAAAAAGCTCCTTCACAAAACAAATTGACAGCATCTTTGACAGATTGAAATGGTGCACTTGTATCAATTTCTCCCACCTCAGCTTTAGCTGATCTTTTGGCTTTATGAAAATCTTTTGCAACCATTATTTCCACTCAGTTTTCCCAAGCTCTTACCTGCAAAGTGAGAAAGACAATTTTTTTTCTTTAAATACCAAGTTACAAACTTCAGAAACAAGACACCCTTTCAGGAAAAAAGAAAACTAAAAAATTACTTCCAGTAAAACAGGTCTGCTATGTTGGCAGGCCTGATTAAAAGAAAAGAGCCTAAGTATGCAGGTTTCTTGGCTCTCAAGAAGTTTATATCAATCACTGAAATGTTATCTATTGAATTCATGATTGGAAGCAAAACATCCAATACCAAGAGTTATAATCAACAAGCAAAAACCAAATTAAGTATCTGAATCACTTCTTATCACTTTGCCTTTGCATGCAAACGGGCAAGAATTTGGTACTAATATGTGTTAATGAATTACAAATCTAAAATGCCCGACTGCATCCATATTTTACCTGGTTACAGACACCAATTGCTTTGATAAGGAATTGCCCAACAAACTATCAGATTAATTTATTGAACATAAAATTATCAAATTAATCAGCCTGAAACATTCATAGACGCAGACACAACTATAAGAGCAAAGCCAAATACTGGAAGATTTGACATCAAGGATAACAGCTTCAGTTCATAAAAGTTCAGCTGAAGAAAGTCAACTTTTGACGTTAACTGGAGACAAGCTAAAAAAATCACCAACGGGCAGAATATAACACTTCAAAAATCTAACAAGGAAAAGGAAAATGACAGGGAACCAAATTAATTACAAGGAACACCATAAGCTGACGCATAACTCAATAAAAGCAAAGAAAAAGTAAGCAAACGACAAAGAAATTAATTACAAGGAACAAAACGTAATTATAGCCCATCCAAAAAGCCCAAATTAAATGAGAAATGTTACATGTAACAAAAAGCTGACCGCAAAAATCATACAAAAAGAAACAAAAAGATCAAGTAAAAGAAACAACCGCTTCCAATATGAGCAATGATTCCTCAAAAAGCGCAAGGCAAAAACCAAAACTAAAAACAAAAACTTCTACGAAACTCAAAAACCTTCCAAAAAGCTAGTCGAAGTCAAGAAAAACCCTATATTCAAATCTATAAACGCATAAACCACCGCTAGAATCAGTCCAAACACTTTTCAACAGGAAAGTTCATCAAAATTCCACTTACAAGCAAGACGGAGATGAAGACGGGAAATGGTCGTGGGAATTTTAGGGCAAAGAAAATAGGAGGAATAGTGGAACCTACCCCAACAGTCGCATACACAACTTCGGGGAAAACGGGGTCCCAATCCGGGCAATCGATCAATACAACCACCTGAAACCATAGACCAAACACTGGAATTGGTTGTGACAAATCGCGATGAAGAATTGTGACATTGAGGGCGTTCGTTGCACTACAGTGACGGAGAGGCTGGAATAGAGAGAGCGGACGGTGGATGCGGTGCGCACGCGCTGGGAAGATGCAAGTGGCGCCGGAAGAGGAAAGGCAACGCCGGACAGCGGCGAACGTTTTGCAAGCAGGGAGGGCGTCGCACGTAGGGGAGACAACGTCGGCGCAGAGAGGGGAGAAGTGCGGAGGGAGGCGGCGACCAGGCGAACGGAGGCGCTGGACAACGGTCGACGCCACAAGGGTTTTTGGGTTTCGATTTGGGAATCGTCTGAGGAATACTGAAGCTCGAAGACTGGTGAATGAAATGAAATTACGTGTAGATGGTTAATTCAATGGCCACGATTTCAATTCATTTATGATCGGACTGTCGAGATTGCAATAAAGATTTGGAGCATTTCATCTCTCGCTATTATAGGACTAGTTGAAAAACTGTGCAAATGCACAGCGAACTGAGGGGTACAACCGCCCGTGGGGGAAAATAAATAATTATAGGTAAGCGTATGTGGATACTTTATATGATACTTATTTTGTTTAAAGGCAAATACGCTCAGAGGATATAAAATGGTGAATAAACCCGAGCAGCAGGGTTTAAGGTCTGTCATTTGAGTCCGGCACACCAAGCCTTGGATTGGCACATAAATTTGGTTAATGGCCACGGATTTATTGAACAGGGCATGACTAGTGCAGGGAAGGTGTGAAAGTGGAGTAGATGAAAGAGTAAACAAGTAAAAATATAACATTATGGCAAATCATTCAGCAAGTTTATGAACCCGAAACACTACTTCAATCATTCAATAAGTCCTCGAGTAAGAAGCCAATACAAATACAATACTGGCAATGATACAATTATTTAGAATAGTTGCGCTCTTGATGGCAGTGAGCAAAAGAAATACAGTCAACATACGAGTGAGTGAATGCCAGCACAGTTTCCGAGGTTTTCAGAATGGGCTGTATTGATTCATGAAAAGGTCCAGATGTATTTTCACAGTGAAAGGCTTGATGGAGAAGGTCAAACCGTCTCCTGCAGTACAAAAACTGAAATTGGATAAAAAGATACTTAATAAGGATATAATGGGAGGTTGCAGTAAATAGTTCATAAGAGCATGACACAAAAAAAAAAAAAAGCACAATCATTATTACAAAATGGAGACAGATTTTCAATAAATACGGACATATGATTAGTGTATAGCGATAGAATGCGTAAACACCTCAGGAGTAAACACTAAACACTCCTCAGAATCTCTGTTATAGACACTAAACAAACACTCCTCAGAAATAATTACACTAAACATTCTATCGCTATACACTAATCATTCTATCGCTAAACACAATCATTTATGATCACAAAAACAATCATCAAAACAGGTCTCATAGCATAACACGGTTTATGGCTTAAGCATTTTATCGACCATATTCAAGGCATCATGAATAATAATACTAAAGGTAAAGTATTTGCTCTTGTTCTTGTTTTAACTTTCTTTTCAAAACACTTAAGGAACTAAGCAACAAATCGTCTCAAAATACACAACCACAAATAAACCTGATTCGAAAAGCATAAGATTTAAAAAAAAAAAAAACTTAGATTTAGATCACTTACACTTGGTGCGCTTAGTAGCTCTCCCACCATGTCTTTTGATCTGAAATGAAAGAATTGCCAGGTTCCCAAAAAGTAGGATGATACATAGGTTCCTTGTATTCTTAAAAAATCAACAATCTTTCCTCAATTTTGGTAGGTGGAGAAGGAACAATTCCATCAAGAGAGCACAAATGTCATTAAAAACAAACAGAAAAAACATGAAGGCACATCATAGATCATAATCCATGCAAACTCAAAAGCGTGTTCTTGCTTTCAAGTGATGATCAAAGACAGCTAAGACATAAATGGAGATTATAGGAACTGCAGCTAATTGTAGCTTATGGACCAGCATGGCCTTGTCAAGTGTGGGGTGCGATTTTATATTAATTATTAATCAGGCAGGATGCCAGAAGCTTTGATGCAACTCCTTTACCTACAGATTTGAGTGACCAATTCGGACTTGAACACGATGCCATGATAAGATTCCCCTCAAGTTCCAGGTGACATCTACATTTTCAGGCTGCACATTTGCGGCTGTATCAATCTGGAATCAGTTGCAGAAACACCAAATCAGAACTAAAACAAAAAAAGAGTCACGGTAATTGAGAAATTTTGGGTCATTGTTAGACTCTTAAACCAATAGGTAGCAATTGAGTCTATTTCCAAACAAAAAATTGGAACAAAATGCTTTTGCAACTATTTCAGTGGTCTGATGGATATCAGCCTGAGCCTCAAATATCACCATGCCCATTTGTCACTATTTTCTGAATCTGAAATGTATGGGATGCCAGATTTCTGGTAGTTGGTAGCTTCGATCCAGGTTTTGCCACCATTAATAGATACTTCTACTCTCTCTATGCCTCGCCCACCCCCGGATAAAGCATAATCCTTGATGTTTACCTGGTCATAATCAATGACATCTTCAATTACAGAGAATCAATGATTTGATAGTAACATTTACCTAACAATCAGCTATGGTCGGCAGAAGACAGTCACTGTACCTCAAGGAACAAACTGAATACCCTTGGAAGATTAGAATATGCTATCCATTCACCAATAGTTCATATAAGTAAGAAAAGGTATAATAGGCACATAGGCATGTGAAGAATTGGCCAAAAGAATCAAAGCAGAATAATGGTTTGTACTTTATACTGGTATGGAACTCTCAGATGAAGTGACCAAGTATGTAGTATCACAACAGAAGATACAAGAAGATTATACTTACCTTGCCCGGCGTTGCCACTGTTTTGTCATCTAAACAGCATATCGCGCACTGCAAACAGCACAAATGCCAACATTTACTCGAAGGCCATGCGCTCTAAGCAACATATGAAGGAGGGGGGGAGGGGCAATTTTTTTATTATTAATAATTTCCTTTTGGTCAAGCATTGAATAAAATCAACTGTAAAGTCGAATTGTTTCTCCTCTTTTTTAGGGGGGCGGGGGGGGGGGGGGGTAGCTGTACATGATCATAGGCTTTAAGTAACACATGAAGAAAAATGAGAAAACATGAGCTTTTGGTTGAAGGTTGATTCCTAGAATATGGTGCTAGAGCTTTTAATAGACCGAACTGTTCAACTTGATTACAAATCAAGCCGAGTTCGTACTGGTTTACGAGTACTTGGAACTTGTTCGCATTCACTTGAATATATTTAAAAAATATATTTATATTAAAATACATTTAAATATTATTTTAAATATGTTTTTATTGAAAAATTGATCAATATTATTATTTATATGATTTTTTAACTTAGTTTCTAATAATTATTTCTTAATGAATTCAAGTTCGAATTCAACCTCACTTTGAGTATGATAAACAAATCAAATTTGAATTTTAACATAGAGTCATCTGGAAAATAATCAAGCCGAATTCATATGATGACTTATATTCGAATCATAAACTCCGCAAGCTAAATAGTATTTGAATGTTAAACAGACCAAACTTCAACATATGGTATTTAGCTCAATTATGATCTACTTAGCACTCCAGTATCGTGACTCCAGTAGCTCAATTATGATCTACTTAGGATTATATCGTGACTTAAAAAAAAAAATCAGAAAATCAACCCTATAATTTAGTTACTATAGTATGGATCAATCAATGCCTAATAAAATTATAGTAGCTGAAAAAACCTTTACAGGCAAGTGGCAACACCTGAGCAGGAAAATCCATTTGATGCCGCATAGTAGACCAATCAATATTATTCCAATCTACTGAGGGAGGAAACATTTTAGAATCCTTTTGCATAAAAAATCCCTGCAAAGAAACCAAAGACACCAATATTCTAGGTGGAAAGGGAAACATAAAACCTACTTGGGAATGTGGATAGTGAGATTTAATCATTCTTCCAATATTCTAGGTGTGACTTAGATCAAGTGCAGCATCAATATTCTACGTATGACCAATCAAAAACATAATAATACAAGAAATGCCAGTAAGCCATATTCTGAGCTATAATTAATGTCAATGCCAATCAATACCCCTGGTCAAGTAAACTATTTTCAGACAAAGAATGTGCCATTGAAGTTGAGGATGCTAACCCACCATATGTTTGGACACTTCCCAAGGAGCACCAATTATAAACTCATCTACATACCGGCAAGCCAAAACACTTAAGCTTCTTTCATAGAGATTCATTATTGGACGGTGAGATCCTCTATGTGAACTGCAAAATAGAGCAAATCAAACACTCTCTTCAAACTACACCAAATCAAATGTTCCATCTGGCTTCACAACCAAAGCATGCAATAAGAGCAAAAAATAATACTCCCTCCGTCCCGCTTAAGACGTCTTGTTTGACTTTTTGACACTGTTCATTGTTCACCTTTGACTCAATATTATTATAAGTATATATTTTGAAAAAAATTGTCGAGTTTGGTCTTGTTAGATTCGTCAGATCGAATAGTTTTAGAATATATGTTTTATATAATTTTTAATTGTATATATTTTGAGATATTAACAGTTAAAAAAATGCATTGAATTGTGTGCAGAAGTCAAACATGACATCTTAGTTGGGACAGAGGGAGTATGATTCTTCACCTTCTATAGTTTTATGCACTTAATTGGCTACGCAGCGTTTAAGCACGTAGATGTAACAATTGTATTACCTTTAATATATTCACGTCTTTCCAAGGACCTTTATCTGACTTCATACAGCCCCCCTGATTTGTGCAGGTACATCTACCACCAAGGAACTCCGGTAGCTCCCTACCATCAAAACAGATGTCATGAGCTTTCAAAAGTATTTAATTAGTATGCATGCAAATGTTGAAATAAGCAGTCACCTTTCGTCAATTGCTTCAGGGAGTTTCTCTAGGTATTTACTGCCAAGCACCTATTTGAAATCGTTATTACAAGTTGGGAAAGAAAATATTGTTATGTAGGGGAAAGAGCGCCTCGGACATACCTGAATTTTTGCGGATGAATCAGTGTCAAGTAAAAGCTTGACTACATTCCAGATCAGCCTAAAGCCAGAACCAGCATTAATAATGAACATACGATGAAGTGTCTCTAACACAAATAACAATAAGATCTGCTTCAACAAGATGGGCAGACTGAAATATCTAGAATGTTACATGTGTTTCGGCATAAGGGTCAGAAAGTTAACACACAGGGGGGGGGGGGGGGGGAGAGAGAGAGTGTGTGTTCAGGCGACATACTTCAGGATAGTTGTCATTGTCAATCTTCTAAACCATCTTAATGAAATCTATAACCAGACCAGTCAAACTCATTACACCCTGGATTGAAAGAGAGAGCTCAAATGAACAATGTACATGATAGTTACGCATAAATACTCCCATCATAAAATTAGGACGAAAAAAGTACCAGTCCTTGAACGTCCAAAATCGTTGTGCTCGTGTCTATGTGCCTATTAGCAGCAACAAAACATGCAGAAAACCTTGTAGCAAGAGTTTTCTCAAACTCCTGAACTTGGTATTTCACAAATGCTCCAATGTTGTAATTCGCAATAGCATGTCAACAGCTATCATCCCCAACCTTTCTAGGTATACCAGTCTTCCAGACTTATCAACACCATCGTAGCCATGAAGATAGTGTTTTTGAACCTCTTTCCACTCTTTAAATTCAATGTCTTTAGCACAGCATAAATGCAGTTATAATCAAAATAAAAATAAAAAAAATAAAAATAAATAAATAAAAAAAACAACCACTGCTTGCATATCATAGAACCCATTTACAAAGAATTACCAGGTAGGATTGGTATTTCATATCCACTCATACATGTTTATAATGATTAATTTGCAAATTTATCATCCAATATGTATTGCGGGAGGTAGGGCTGATATGTATCATTATAAATCAGGACAGATTTGAAATAGGCAATCCAATGATAGTATCATGATTAATTTTTTATAATGATTTGTAAAAAAAAAAATGTAGATGGCTCCCACCAAGTGCCCATCCTTTGCCGATTCGCTTACGGAAAAGTAAATACATAGAGTCTCCACAAATGTTCTTCAACATGGCCTCATGGCTTCGTCAGTGATGGTTGATTTGATATAGACATTATACACTGCAAAAAAACCAGCTTCTAAATGCAATCAATTTACTGAAGACCACAACACAAACATTTCTTTCGAAGCCATTCAAGTCGTATCTCAGCTTTTACAGTTAAGAACATCTCCCTCGCATTACGGTTGTTAAACAAATCTAATGCAGTAAGAAAAACTTGGTTGTCAATACCTTGCAACTCGTCTAAGGCTTGGACACAGTCGGTTATAGGAAATTTGCTATTTACTTTTGTTATAACCTCGGCCTCGAGCTTTGTAGCTGCAGCCATCTCCAGTATACCTCCTCTCCTACCCCTCTTTCGACTGCTAAGGTCTGCATTCTTCTCCAACTCTGATGGCAACAGTTCCTCCACATCTACAGATGGATGCCCAATAGAAGGATTGTAGGAAGAAACCCTTTTCGTTGTCCCTGACTGTTCCATTTTGCTTTCTATGGATCATAGGTCCTAAAAATATTGAACATAGCTGTTGGCTTATTAGAATGTTTATCTAAGTTCGATTGATATGCTTTCCATTGTTCCAACAGAAATTTAAAACCTAAAACATCCATGTGTTCACAAGGATGATACAAATGTTCGTCAGACTTCCCCAAAATCAGAATTCTATACAATCATCCATATAATTGGAAAAATCGACAGTAATCATGGTACGAAGACAAGGAATTAAGGGCTAGAGAGTAGGAAAGCTACCTGTCGGTTTGGGAATACACGATTGGTTTGTAAGGCTGACCATTCCGTGATGGTGGTTGGAGCTCGTCGGGAGAGAGACGCCGGCAGGATGGGTCGGCCAGAGGGAGAGAGGCCCCCGGACGCTGGCGGCTTGCGCAGGGAGGGCGGCGGCAATGATGGGAGGCTCCGTGCAGGGCAAAGGCGGTGGCTAGGGCTTGCGGAGGCCGGAGTTCCGTCATGGTGGTTGGAGCTCGTCGGGAGAGAGAGACACCCTTAATTGTTGAAGAAACAAAATTTCTCAGAACATCAGAGCTAGTATTTATACTAAAAGTAGCACATTGTTGAAGAAACAAAATTTCGCCCACCTTTTATTATCATTTCCTACTTGAAAATAATTTTAAGCACTACATGTACACAGATTACTCACTAATCTCTCGGAAAAACAGTTCACTTATACGTGGGAGTGCAAGATAAAATCAAAGAGAATTTCATACACTACAAGAAATTCGTGGGAATGCGACGAAAAAGGAGACTAATATCATCCCCTGACGAATTTCGTCGCATTGTTCCTCACCTCGTGTGCGAAACGACGAAGAAGGCGAATCGTCACCTTCCGTGATATTTTTCTTTTAGTGATACCTCTCATGTTCATGATAAAAGTTTGAATTAAAGCTAAACAGATTATAGTGCCAAAAAATGACCCGTAACAAAAACTATGAAACGGAGATAGTATTTTTTTTAATTATATAGTACTTTAAACTAAAAATACTCTCTTTGTATAATAATCTACTTATTATTTTTGGATATCCTATCATAAATGTATGAATAAAAGTTATTTTTTTGTTTAACAATTATGTGGACTCCATCATATACTCATAAATGAACTTCAACTTAATTTCCACCCACGATAACATGGCATATTAAATGAGATGGAGGGAATAATTTTTTAAATTTTTTACTTTTATTAAATGAGGGGGTCAAATGACCACCTGGAGCTCTTCTAAAAAAATTCGCCACCTAGAGCCCTCTAAAATCGCCACTGACTGAATCAATCTTGTAGGAGCTTTGTTATACATCAGCAATTCAGAGTCCAGTCCTGCTCACTATCGTACAACTTTCATACTGATTCAACTATTTCAAATATGCAGAATTTTAACTGGTAAAGAGATTTCTCAAACAGATCAACTGAAAAAGGCATGTGTGTTAACCCCCCCCCCCCCCCCAAAAAAAAAAGACCTGTAAAAGGATGTTGACTCAATCAAAAAACCTCGGGGTTCACTGATAAAGAGGTCCATTATGTTGGATGAAGCTTTTAAACAATCAGATCAGGAGCTTCTCTATAGCATTCTGCAACACCAGACAAGAAAGGAAAGAAATACTATATGAAACAAATACATAAAGTATTACTACCATTAACATCATGCAAATGTAGCTTATCACAAGAAACCAAGTAACCATCCCAATAGCAGCAGTACCTTCACTTGTTGTATTTGAGATTTCAACTGACTTCCTTCATTGCTTGTCACAGAACAAGCAATGACAGGTCTAGTTACTCCACATGCTCTACCAAGTGCTTGCTTTCATGGAACAAACACATAGCATACATTCTGCAGACACAAAACTATCATCATAACTCAAATTGGAACATGCCAACAAGAACACTCATATTAACCATCACACGATTTTGTTTCATTCCCTCAATGTATGATCAGTGACTGATGAGTCAAATCTTCAAAACAGAGTACAAGGAATATTTGGCAGGAGAAGGAAAAACCTTATCTTCAGCAAGAAGTGGGAGGTGGAGAAGGATTTCAATAGGCTCTGTGTCGCCGGCCATCACAACCAACTCACAAATCCCTCTGTTCAGTGTCTTAGTTGCTGTGCAATATAAAAAAAAGATGCCATTATTTTTAGGCCCACGAAATTCGTTCCAGTGACAAACCATCATTTTTTTTTTACGAAGATCAGAAATTTACCCAACCTTCATTAGCACCCTTTTTGAGTTGCTTGTAATTGGCAGCCTGTTGAACCAAGTAGAGGATAATGATGGTGAGCTGGGCATCCGCCAATGGGATCGCTTTTGGGTTCACAATTTCCACACTCTGTTCATTATTAATATCCGCAGATGATTAAATTGATGAATATTATACGTAAAAATCGAAACCAGCATTCGGAAATACAAGCATTACCATGACAGGCGAGAAATTGAGCAGCGAGTCTTGAGGAGCGAAAAGAAGAATTAGGGTTTTGAATTTTTTTTCCTAAACTGTCGCTAGGAAAACAAACGTATGCCCTCAGCGGCGCCGGGCGCTGGCGGCTCGCGCAGAGATGGCGGCGACAACGATGGGAGGGTCCGCGCCGGGCAAAGGCGGTTACCCTCAGCGGCCGGCGATGGCGGGAACCGTGTGCGGTGTCGGCGGCGCTATCTTCCAAACAGTGATGGCTGCAATGCAACAACCAACCACCGGCGACGCGGGGCAGAGGAACACTTTCTACGCGGGTTCAACCTGGGATGGAATCGCGAGCCGGAGTGAGAAATCGGGCGTGGGAAATTTGGGGCAGAAGGAGAACGATGGGGGTATGAGCGAACATTCCAGAAGAGATTGAAGAGATTGACAAATCGGGGAAAACCCAACACTATAATGTGCAAATGGGATTTTTAATCTGACGGTCACAATTCCAATTGGCTTTCTAATCCAACGGTGGAGATTAAAATTCAATTTGGCAGGATTTGGAACTTCTTCTCTTATATAATAGAGAGATATATATATACTCACATATTAATATATATAAACACATATATTTTTTGTATAAACACTAGAAAGTCGCAGAGGATATTCAACAGAAATAGATCAAATATAAGCAACCGTGTGACAACAAAATTTTTGGACGAATATAGGAAAAGAAGATTAACTTACAGTTGATGAAAAATTGGTGGCCTAACAGAAGTCCTATGAGCAGAGCAGGAAAAGAATTGACACAATCTCCTTAGTAGGAACCCTACCCGTTACACGAGCGGCCGCCAAATTCCAGGAATTAGATTTTGAATTTTAGGGTTGGGTGCTGCTAATCAATTTATCGAGCCTTAAAGGGAATGGCTAGGATTTAAATTGCAAGATTCATGGATTTTGATCCCCAAAACTCCTTCTATCATATCTAGCACATATTGGATTTGAATTTGAATTGGATTCAACCACATCTATATGAAATAGGAAAGTAATATTATATGGAAATAAATTAGATCCTCTTTAAATATCATATGCATATTTATTATTTACTTATTACTAGTACGAATATTTTTATTATTATTAATATTATTAGTATTACTATTTTTACGGGTATCACAGACTGCGTGTTGTACTAGCTCAGTATCTCCATAGTACTCAATCTTTTTACCTACCGGTGGAGTCATGGGATGCTTGCTAGAGCGAGTATCAGCGGCAGTGGGCACGTACCTCGGAGATTTCCATCTCTACAAAACCAAGATGGGGGTGGATGGGCTGCAGCTGTATAAACATCTGAATGCCCGCGGGGTTTAAATCCTAATATCACCATGGATGGTGAGAATGTTGGAAAAACGGCATAAACGTCAAATGCCATATTTGTTAAAGCCATCAAAGTAATAGTAAAGCCATCCGAGTTGATTTCTCATCTACGGCGCCGAAAGTATTGAAGCCTTCATAAGAACAGTTTAACATATGTTCATTGTCTGTTGTATGTTTTCATTTCTATAAATAGGTTCTTCGATTGTTGTAATTCTCATAGCGAAGCAAAGCAAGATATACAAAGCAGCTTTAGCTAAACAACTCTCCGCTTTTGGTTATCGTTTTTAGATATCAAAAGTGTAAAGTGTCTTGTGTGTGTGAGATATTGAAATCTACAAATTGGTATCAGAGCCTGAGTGATCCAAACTCAGAAGCGGAAGCCAAAGCCAAGCAAAAAAAAAAAAAAATTGAGTGTAAACTCACAATTTTGCTCCTGCCCACCATCTCTTCCGGCCTCCACCGAACATTACCCTCAGACCAGCTACGAAGCTCCATCTTTGGCGTCACCTTCGGTCAACCAAGCTCCGTCATCGATCGGTCCCATCTCAGGGCCATCCAGCTCCATCGCAACCCGACGTCCCTCGCTAGCCTCCGATCACTCCAGCACCTGAACTTCAGGACAAGTCACCGCCGCTCTGCTCATCTCTCTTTTCCCCGGGGAGCTCGCCGACGGTCTGTCCCTTTTTCATTGAGATTGCCACTGCTACCCTGTTTTTTAAAGAAACAAAGAAGAGGAAGGTAGATAGAAAATAATTGAAACAGACCAAGGCAATATAGCTGACCACACATCTTTAAATTAAAGTTTGCTTGGTCATTGTTCCCATCTTTAATTGCAGGGCGTTGGATGGACATTAAATTTCATAAGGGAATTTAATATAGCTGACCACACACACATATATATATATTATATTAATATATATATTATATATTAAAAATATATATATAATAAAGCAAAAAAAAGATATATATATATATAAATATATATTATTTATCCAGGTCAAATGGTGAATATCACGGGACAAATGTCACTGCCGCAGCTTACGAAAGCAAATTACGAGAAATGGAGTATTCAAATTAAAGCCCTTCTTGGAGCTCAAGATGCATGGGACATGGTTCAAAATGGTTTTGTAGAACCAGAAAATATCGGGAAATTAACTGCAGCAGAACAAAAAGCGTTGAAAGATGCGTGATCCAAAGATAGCGGAGCCCTTTACATGTTATTCCGAGCCGTTAACGAATCAGGCTTCGAAAAAATATCCGGTGCCACCACCTCGAAAGAAGCGTGGGACATCCTTGAAAAATCATTCAAAGGAGCCGACCGGGTAAAGCAAGTGCGTCTCCAAACCCTTCGTGGAGAGCTTGAAAGCATGAAAATGAAGGAGTCGGAAAACGTGTCTGACTACATCACACGTGTCCAGACCGTGGCAAACCAACTCAATCGGAACGGAGAAGAATTGTCCGATGCCAGAATTGTGGAGAAAATATTGAGATCATTAACCAATGATTTCGAAAATGTTGTGTAAGCGATTGAAGAATCAAAAGACCTCAAAGTGCTCACCGCTGAAGAGCTCGCTGGATCTCTCGAAGCACACGAACAAAGGAAAAAGAAAAAGAAAGAGGAGTCACTCGACCAAGCACTCCAAACCAAGGCGTCAATAAAAGATGAGAAGGTTCTCTACACTCGAAACTTTCGGGGGAGAGGACATGGCCGTGGAAATCATGGACACGGTCGTGGTATCCAAGGCTACAATTATGAAGGATACCATAAGGACAAATTTCAAGGAAGTCAAGCAAACTGGCGTGGAAGAGGACGCGCTCGAGGAAGAGGCGGTCGAATAAATTATTCCCACGTCAAATGCCAAAAGTGCCACAAATATGGTCACCATGCCGAAGACTGCAACAACGAGGGTTGTTACAATTGTGGCAAGATGGGACACTTTGCAAAAGAGTGTCGGGCCAATAGACGAGTGGAAGAGACAACCAACCTAGTCGTGGAAGACAAAGCAAATGGAGGTGTTCTCATGATGGCGCACAACGATGACACATCCTGGTACCTCGATTCTGGAGCAAGCAACCACATGTGCTATGATGAGCATCTATTCAAAGAAATGCAGAAAGTTGACAATGGTCATGTATCATTCGGAAATGCATCAAAAGTGCAAGTCAAAGGCCGTGGTACGATATGTTTCACACAGAATGATGGCTTGATAGGGACAATCCAAGATGTCTACTATGTCCCAGATCTCAAAAACAACATCTTGAGTCTTGGCCAGCTCGCAGAGAAAGGTTACTCAATCTTTCTAAAAGATCAGTTGCTGCATCTGAAAGACAAGCAAGGACGTCTGACAGCTCGAGTCGAGATGGAGAGAAATCGAATGTACAAGTTGAACCTGCGAAGCTTGCAAGGGAAATGCTTACAAGTCAAAGAAGTAGATAAAGCGTCGCTATGGCATCACCGCTTTGGTCACTTACATTATGATGGCCTGAAAAAGCTAGTGAAGATGAAGATGGTGAAAGGACTGCCTAGCATGGATTTTGCTAGAGAATTTTGTGAAGATTGTATACTCGGGAAGCAAACAAGATCCTCATTTCAAAAGAAGGCCGAATATGAAGCGAAGCATCTGCTTGAGCTGATCCACACCGATATGTGTGGACCAATTACTCCCGACTCTTTCAGCGGAAGGAGATACTTCATCTCTTTCATCGATGATTTCTCCCGAAGGACGTGGGTCTATTTGCTGAAGGAAAAATCCGAGGCATTCAAGGTGTTCAAAATATTCAAGGCGAGTGTTGAAAAAGAAACTGGCAGATCCATCAAAGCAATTCGATCTGATAGAGGAGGCGAATACACCTCGACAGCCTTCCGAGAGTACTGTGAAAAGCGCCATACTCGCCCCAACAGAATGGCGTAGCTGAAAGGAAGAATCGGACTATCCTAGACATGGTTCGATCGATGTTGAAAAGCAAGAAGATGTCGAAAGAATTCTGGGCAGAAGCTGTGACGTGCGCAGTCTACATACAGAATCGGTGCCCGCACATGAAGTTGAAAAATCGAACACCACTGGAAGCATGCACTGGTAAGAAGCCTACCGTCTCTCATCTAAAAATATTCGGTAGTGTAGCCTATGCACATATACCAGATCCGGGAAGGATGAAGCTGGAAGATAAAAGCAAAGCATATGTTTTTATTGGATATGATGGACTGACAAAAGGGTATAAGCTGTATGACCCGATAAGCAAGAAGGTGATAACGAGTCGAGATGTGCGAGTGAATGAAGCAAGTGAATGGGACTGGAATAACTCAAAGGAAGTTACCAATGAAGTCGCAGAATCATCAGCTGTTGTTCCGATAGTTCTATCAACAGATCCTGAAATTGTTGAAGAAAAAAAAAAAGGAGAAGATGAGCCACGAAAACCCCGAATGAGAAGTCTACAAGATTTGTACGACTCTACAGAGGTACATCTTGTATGTTTGTTGGCAGATGCTGAAAATATCAAGTATGAAGATGCCGTACTAGATGAAAATGGAAAGCAGCCATGAATGAGGAAATTGAAGCAATCGAATACAACAACACATGGGAGCTCACTGAATTGCCCAAAGGAAGTCAGGCCATTGGAGTGAAATGGGTTTACAAGAAAAAGATGAATGCACAAGGGGAGATTGAACGATACAAAGCTCGGCTTGTTGCAAAGGGATACAAGCAAAAGGAAGGAATCGATTATGATGAAGTCTTTGCCCCTGTCGCAAGAATGGAGACAATCCGGCTACTCATTTCTCAAGCTGCTCAGTACAAATGGCCAATATTCCAAATGGATGTCAAGACAGCGTTCTTGAATGGTGTACTCGAAGAAGAAGTCTACATTGAGAAACCACCAGGTTATTTGAAACTTGGAGGAGAAACAAAGGTGTTGAAATTGAAGAAGGCGCTTTACGGGCTAAAGCAAGCACCGCGAGCATGGAATACTCGCATTGATGCATATTTCAAAGAGAATGGGTTTGAGCAATGTCCCTACGAGCATGCCCTCTACATCAAGAAAAATGGAGGTAACATTTTATTTGTTGCTCTTTATGTTGATGACCTCATTTTCATGGGTAACAGTGATGAGATGATAGAAGACTTCAAAAGAAGAATGAAACAAGAGTTTGAGATGACTGACTTAGGCTTGATGAAGTTCTTCCTTGGCCTAGAAGTTAAACAAACAGAAAGAGGCATCTTTGTATCACAGGAGACATATGCGAAGAAGATCTTGAAAGACTTCAAGATGGAGAAGTGCAACCCTGTATCAACACTCATGGAACCTGGAGCAAAACTTTCAAAGTTTGATGAAGGAGAACAAGTTGATCCAGGAAGGTACAGAAGCTTGATTGGAAGCATTCGCTACCTCACATGCACAAGGCCAGATATTGCACTAAGTGTTGGAGTTGTGAGTCGGTTCATGGAGAACCCAACTTACTCACACTGAAGGCGTTAAAGAGAATCCTCAGGTACATTCAAGGAACAGCGTCACATGGATTGTTCTACTCGAGGACAGAAGATTACAAGCTGATTGGATACTCTGACAGTGATTGGTGTGGAGATATTGATGATCGAAAAAGTACTGCAGGGTACGTGTTTTTTATGGGAAATACTGCTTTTACTTGGCTTTCAAAGAAGCAACCGATTGTGACGCTCTCAACATGTGAAGCCGAATATGTAGCAGCATCTTGGTGTGTATGTCATGCTGTATGGCTCAGAAATCTATTAAGCAATACGGAGATGAAGCAGTCAAGTGGAACAATGATTCACATAGACAACAAATCCGCAACTGAATTAGCGAAGAATCCAGTGAATCATGAAAGAAGCAAACACATTGATGTTCGTTTCCACTTTATCCGAAATCATGTGAAAAACGGAAATGTGGAACTAATGCATGTGGCAAGCCAAGAACAAGTAGCAGATATATTTACAGAGCCATTGCCAAAGGTACTGCTCGACAAGTTCAAGAAAATAATAGGGATGATAGATGGAAGAAGCATTTGAAGTTTACGGGGGAGTTTTGTTGGAAAAACGGCATAAACGTCAAATGCCATATTTGTTGAAGCCATCAAAGTAATAGTAAAGCCATCCGAGTTGATTTCTCATCTACGGCGCCGAAAGTATTGAAGCCTTCATAAGAACAGTTTAGCATATGTTCATTGTCTGTTGTATGTTTTCATTTCTATAAATAGGTTCTTCGATTGTTGTAATTCTCAGAGCGAAGCAAAGCAAGATATACTAAAGCAGCTTTAGCTAAACAACTCTCCTCTTTTGGTTATCGTTTTTAGATATCAAAAGTGTAAAGTGTCTTGTGTGTGTGAGATATTGAAATCTACAGAGAAGCCTGACTTCTGCCTGCAACCAATCTCACGCTAGGAATAAGGCATGCACCGCATGCAGGATTTGTGTATCCGCTGCAGAAACGATTTTGCACAACAACTAGGGAGGTTCGAGCAGAACATTATTTATTTGCAGCATGTTGCCTAGAATTGTGGTCGAGATATATAACAGGTTTGGTCCTAAAGATCAGGACATTAACTTTTTTGTTCAAGTACAAAGATGTTGTTCGTGCCAAAAAGAGGGAGATGCACAATTTTATTGTAAATTTGAATGTTTTCTTTCCCGTTATGCCGTTTATTATTGCATTAAGGTGGCCTTTTAGACGACCTTGCAGACGGTTGCAAAGGGTGATGCAAAGACAGTGTAAAAGCCAGTTAAAGTAGTGGACAAGGTAAAACAGTGCTACGATAGAGTAAGAAAAAAATTACTATGTAGTCTTTGTGGAATTTATGTTTCAGCATTGAATATTAATGTATTATAGCTTTCCCAGAGAATTGTAGTTGTCTTTATGTTCAAAAGTTTAGTTATATGTATTTCGTCATCTATTACATTGAATATTAACTTACTGTTGCTTATTTAGTTTTTCATTTTGTTTGATTTTTTTTTGTGCATAAAATTATTTATTTACCAAACAAATGAGCTGCCACCACAACATATTTTTTCCCAAAACCTACAATCTCTCCTTGTCCGGCGAAAAGAGTTGCCGGCAAAAACCACTTCGTTATGCCCAGACAAAACATCCCTGTCGAAATATGCTCAGCCCAAAACCTACATGTAATATAATCACTCCAGAAATTTTTCCTTCATATTTCAACTCTCCATTTCTATATATATATATATATATTACAATTATGAAGGCATTGTGTCCAGAAAAAACCAACATCATTATTTCCAAACTTTAGAACCATGTGTTCATATAAACCCCTTTTGCTTTTCCTTGTCTTGTTGTCTGCAGTGTTCTCCATGCCCACTCACCAAAATGCCTCGTACAGTTATCCTTTTGATTTTACAGTTTTATATATAGGTTAAAGTCCAGAAAAGATTTATCCTATTTCAATCATATCAACGAGCGACTCCATGTGATACTAGCTAAGTATCCGCATAGTACTCATTCTCTATACCCACCAATGGAGTCATGGGATACTTGCTGTAGCGAGTATCAGCGGCAGTGGGGCACCTACCTGGGAGATTTTCATCTTTGCAAAACCAAGATATGGTGGATGGGCTGCAGCTGTATGAACATCTGAATGCCCGCGGGGTTTGAATCTTAATATCACAATGGATGGTGAGGAGCCTGACTTCTGCCTGCAACCAATCTCACGCTAAGAATAAGGGATGCATCACATGCAAGTTTTCTGTATCTGCTGCAGAAACGATTTTGCACAACAACTAGGGACGTTCGGGCAGAATAATATTTATTTACAGCATGTTGCCTAGAATATTTGTAGCCGAGATATATAACCGATTAACAGGTTTGGTCCTAAAGATCAGGACACTAACTTTTTTGTTCAAATACAAAGATGTTGTTTGTATCAAAAAGAGGAAGATGCACAATTTTATTATAAATTTTAATATCCAAAAGGCCACCTTAATGCCATAACAAGCGGCATAATGGAAAAGAAAATATTCAAACTTACAATAAAAGTGTGCATTTTCCTGTTTATGGCACAAACAACATCTTTGTACTTGAAAAAAAAAGTTAGTGTCCAGATCTTTAAGACCAAACCAGTTATATATCCCGACCACAAATATTATGGGCAACATGCTGCAAATAAATATTTTTTTGCCCGAACGTACCCAGTTGTTGTGCAAAATTGTTTCTGCAGCTGATACATAAATCCTGCCTACGGTGCATCCCTTATCCTAGCGAGAGATTGGTTGCAAGCAAAAGTCAGGCTCTTCACCATTCATGGTGATATTGTGGATTCAAACCCCGCGGGCATTTAGATATTCATGCATCTACAAGCCATCCACCCCATCTTAGTTCTGCAAAGATGGAAATATCCCATCTAGGTGCCCCACTTACGCTGATACTCACTCCAGCAAGCATCTCACGACTCCACCGGTGGGTATAGGGAATGAGTATTTTGGAGATACTCAGCTAGTACCACACGGGGTCGCTTGTTGATTTGATTGCAATAGGATAAATCTTCTCTGGACTTTAACCTATATAAAATTGTAAAATCAAAAGGATAACTGTGCGAGGCATTTTGGTGAGTGGGAATGGAGAACACTGCAGACAACAAGAGAAGGAAAAGCAAAAGGGGTTTATATGAACACATGGTTTTGGAGCCTGGAAATAATGATGGAGGTTTTTTCTGGACACAATGCCTTCATAATTGTAATATATATAGAAGTAGAGAATTGAAATGGTGAAGGAAAAAATTCAAGGGTAAGCACATTATATGTAGGTTTTGGGCTGAGCATATTTCAGCAGGGAAGTTTTGTCTGAGCGTAAGTGAGAGGTTATTGCCGGCAATTCTTTTCACCAGACAATGAGAGATTGTAGCATTTGGGCAGAAATAGGTTGTAGGTGGAAGCTCATTTGGTTGGTAAATAAATCAATTTTATGCACAACAAAAAAATCTAACAAAATGAAAAGCTAAATAAGCAACATTAAATTAATATTCAATGCAATAGATGATGAAATACATACGACTAAACTTTTGAAACATAAAGACAACTACATTTCTCCGGTAAAGCTACAATACATTAATATTCAGTGCTTGAACATAAATTCTACAAACACTACATAGTACTACCTCCGTCTCATTATAATTATTACTGACCACTTGACACATATGCTGATACACATTTTTAACGTTTAATAACTTAAATTGTGTATAATAAAAAATTATAAAAATTTAAATTATAAAACTACAAGATTAGATGAATCTAACAAGATCTCACTTGACTATGTTTTTCCTTACATAACTATGATAAAAATTTGAATCAAACTTAAATAGTGAATAGTGTCAAAAAGTCAAACGTAACAATTCTAACGGACAGATGAAGTAATTTCTTTCTTACTCAATCATAGCCCTGTTTTCCCTTGTCCACTGCTCTAACTCGCTTTCCCACTGTCTTTGCATCACCCTTTGCAATTTTCTGCAATGTCGTCAAAGGGTCCACCTTAATACCATAACAATCGGCATAATGCAAAAGAAAGAAAACATTAAAATTTACAATAAAATTGTCCATCTCCCTCTTTTTGGCACGAACAACATCTTTGTACTTGAACAAAATGGTTATTGTCCTGATCTTTAGGACCCAACCAGTTACATATCCCGACCACAAATATTATGGACAACATGCTGCAAATAAATATTTTTCTGCCGAATGTACCCAGTTGTAACACCCCGATTTGATAACCCAGGCCGGGATGCCACCGCCACACCTGCCTAGCAAGACACGACTTCTTCGAGCTTGCTAAAGAGATGCAAGGCTATGGGTTTTCGAAAATAATTTAAAACAAGTTCGGAAAATACTTAACTTAAGATAATGTTATAATATCATGTGCGATGATTAAATTGCAGCGGAAAAATAACCATAGGCCGACATGGCCAATTCACAGTAATATCTAAAGTCTAGACTAGAATGCAACATATATAGTATTCAAAAATCCCGGGCCCCGAATGCGTGCATGCTCATGCCATTTCTTCACACTCTGTAAAAGAAAAATAAACAACGGGTTTGATCAGTATATAAAATACTGAGTAAGTTAATTCCTAACATAACAATAATGGGTTTTAAAAATTATTTAATTAGTTTAAAATTTATACTTTTACTCAGGCTTAATTGAAATATTAAAAATTCATAATTTTACTTGCAGCGGAAAAACATAATTAATTATGCGAGACTAGAATGCAAAATTTAAAGGTGTAATTAGAAAACATAATTTAAAAGCGTGATAAATAAATACAGCTTACTTAAATACACACACGAGTCTTTTAACATTATCCCGCTAACTAAGAAGAGGACACCACACAAGGGAGATCACTAACGAGGCAATCTCAAAAATCGTAGGACCACTAACGAGGCAGTCCAAATAAATACACAGCGCGCGAGATCACTAACGAGGCAATCTCAGATAGTAGGGAGATCACTAACGAGGCGGTCTCAATAAAGCACAGCGCGCGAGATCACTAACGAGGCAATCTCAGATAGCAGGGAGACCATTAACGAGGCGGTCTCAATAAAGCACAACGCGCGAGATCACTAACGAGGCAATCTCAGATAGTAGGGAGACCACTAACGAGGCAGTCTCAAAGATAATTGTATGAAGATCAGCTCAGCCTAGTGAACGGGGTTTTTCGAAAATTTATGTTTCGTCGTATACAAGAGATTCGATATCACATTTCATAGTTCGAGTTTTTCTCGAGTTCGAAAAATCCAATTCGTCACAGGTTACGTCTTTTTAATTTAAAAATTCATTTCAAAGTCAAAAATTCTGAAATTTAATCAGAAGCTTTAAAACATCTTTACGAACACTTTCATGTTTTAAGTTTCTCGAAATTAGGTAAGGAAACAAGTCAAATTTCACAATCTTTTCAAAACTCAAAATCTGTCAGTTTACCGGTAACAGCGCACTGTTTTTAAATCTCATTTTCGACCTAGCAAATGAACTCCAAAATTTGTGAAATTATGTTAATTCCTTACGGATTAAATCTCATTTTACAGGCACTTAAAAGACACCAAAATAAACAAGTTTTATTAGAGGTAAATTATGTTAATTCCTTACGGATTAAATCAGTTTCGTTCATCAAGTTTTGATAAAATCTGTAAAGATTTTCTTTCCAAAAACACAAGTTGTTCGGGTCAATTTGAAGATTCAAATGTTAATGAAAGTTCACGAAATTTTACAGGCATATTCATAAGACATTTATCTACAACTTTTATGTTTTCATCAAAGATTAGTTTTGAACACAAGGGATAGAAAAACGCACAACAAGTTCGACTACATAATCTGTCAACTTTTCCTTGAAATCACAGTCTCTTCAAAAGGGTTTATGAGTATACAAACTTTAACGAAAATGCGTGAAGTTTTACGGACCCAATATTCAGACAGTTAGCTACAACTTTCATTTTTACATAAAAGTTTAGTTTTGAAGGAATCAATTAGAAAAACGTCAAAGAACTCGAACACAAGAATTCTGTCAGCCTTTCGGTTTGTTCAAAATCTCAGAATAAACCAGATGCGTTTTCGGGGACCAAAACTCGATGAAAATTCGTGAAATTTTGACACAACCAAGATTAAGATGTTATGAAAAAATCTCTAGTTCGGAGTTTTTCGTTTCGGATTCTCGAAATAGGAGTTTTTACTGGATTTCAGAAAATGCAAGGATTGGGGTTTTTAAATCCGATTTTTACGTTTTTGTTTTAGATCCATTGATTCGTTCAATTTTAGTCACCCAAAATTGATACACAAGGAATACACTTACTGTGGGTGAGATTTAGAGTCCTAAGATTCGTCGGGATGGCCTCCGGAGTCCGCGAACACGTCCAAACTACTCGTCTCCTTCTCATCGGTCCCGATTTGCGATTATAAGAGAAAAACACTAAAAATCAGGTTCTAAATTCGAATAGGGGCTATGAAAAAGATATTAAAATCTCATCCTTACCACCACACGGCGTCTAAAAAGTGCTTGGCCTCGTCCATCTTCGCCTTCTTCGCCGGAACGATTCGGAATGCACAAGAACTAGGATTTTTCGAGTGGGTTGAGTGGGGAGGATGATGGGGGCGGTTTTGAGAGGGATTTTGGGAGTTAGAATGGCAGACAGTCGGCCTAATAATGGTCCTTGATCTCCTCTACACGGGTAAGGTAAGTTACCATAGTTTTCGGGTCGAAATTTGGCAAGAAATCGCATTGATCGCGATATTCCTGCAGGCTGTCGAAGGTGGCGCGGTTTTGGCGCGTACCACGCGGCTCCGGTCTGGACCGCGGTCCGGACCGGGTCATGCGATTCGTCGGGTCCTTTCCTCCTCTCTTTTGGGTTTCTATCCTCCTACATTTTCGGGCTCGATTTTTTCCTGGGTCATTCTCGGATCACGATTCCTATCTTAATTCTATTTCGACTTAAATTGATTTCGTGTTTGAAATCTTAAGTCCGTCGGTTTCGGATTTGTTGGCTTCTAATTCGTTGTCTTTTGACTCCCGTGCAATAATTGATCTAATTAAATTATTTCCGACTTCACGGGTTCTTGGAATTAAAATTCGTTACCTTCTTGAATTTAATTTCAATTTTTTTGGGATTAATCCATGGAATATCTTCGGGCTCCTTTCTCTCTTTTATTCCATTTGAATTTATCGGTAATTCATTTTCGAGCAATAATGAATTATTCTTTTCTTCTCGGAAATATTTCGGCCTTGATCGGATTAAGAAATAAATTTTATTCCTTTGGATGCCGATAAAAATCACGGGTATTACAGTCTACCCCCATTAAGAATCAACTTCGTCCCCGAAGTTGCGCCCTCACTTTAACTTTTTGATTCAATTTTATTGTTGGGGTATTTCCATTTCCCCTCCTCGAGGATAAACGTCTTCCTAAATTTTGAGAAATCAATTCCATTCCTTTGAACGTGAATTAAATTTCTCGGATGTTACATCCTCTCCCCCTTAGGAATCAACTTCGTCCTCGAAGTTGTGTGTTAGCTTCTCGTGAGCAAGGAACTAAGGTAAAATTAGTTTTAAGCAAACGCTTCTAAGTCAAGGTCATGACCCATTTTAAGGTAAGAGTTTTGACACTGTTAATTCACATAAAAAAAATTAGCGCAATATTCATGTATGTATGTATGCGAATGCATATATGCTTTATACAATGCTACCCCAACCCCGAAAAATATTTTCGTGACTTTAAAAACATGTTGGAAAAATTTCTATGCATATGTAAATATTTTCCATGGGTTTAAAATAAATTTTGTTCCATGGAAATAAAACTTAAAATTTAAAAATAATACTAATGGTAGTTAAAAATTTAAAAATAATATTAATATTTGTTTTAAAAATCCTTGGGCCTCTATATTGGTCAAAAATAATAATAATAATTTAAAATATTTCCGGGCTCTGATACCACTTTGTAACACCCCGGATTTGATAACCCAGGCCGGGATGCCACCGCCACACCTCCCTAGCAAGACACGACTTCTTCGAGCTTGCTAAAGAGATGCAAGGCTATGGGTTTTCGAAAATAATTTAAAACAAGTCCGGAAAATACTTACTTAAGATAATGTTATAATATTCATGTGCGATGATTAAATTGCAGCGGAAAAATAACCATAGGCCGACATGGCCAATACACAGTAATATCTAAAGTCTAGACTAGAATGCAACATATATAGTATTCAAAAATCCCGAGCCCCGAATGCATGCATGCTCATGCCATTTCTTCACACTCTGTAAAAGAAAAATAAACAACGGCTTTTATCAGTATATAAAATACTTAGTAATTTAATTCCTATCATAACAATAATGGGTTTTAAAAATTATTTAATTAGTTTAAAATTTTTACTTTTACTCAGGCTTAATTGAAATATTAAAAATTCTTAATTTTACTTGCAGCGGAAAAACATAATTAATTATGCGAGACTAGAATGCAAAATTTAAAGGTGTAATTAGAAAGCATAATTTAAAAACGTGATAAATAAATACAGCTTAATTAAATACACACACGAGTCTTTTAACATTATCCCGCTAACTAAGAAGAGGACACCACACAAGGGAGATCACTAACGAGGCAATCTCAAAACTCGTAGAACCACTAACGAGGGAGTCCAAATAAATACACAGCGCGCGAGATCACTAACGAGGCAATCTCAGATAGTAGGGAGACAACTAACGAGGCGGTCTCAATAAAGCACAGCGCGCGAGATCATTAACGAGGCAATCTCAGATAGTAGGGAGACCACTAACGAGGCAGTCTCAAAGATAATTGTATGAAGATCAGCTCAGCCTAGTGAACGGATTTTTTGAAAATTTATGTTTCGTCGTATACAAGAGATTCAATATCGCATTTCATAGTTCGAGTTTTTCTCGAGTTCGAAAAATCCAATTCGTCACAGGTTACTCCTTTTTAATTTAAAAATTCATTTCAAAGTAAAAAATTATGAAATTTAATCAGAAGCTTTAAAACATCATTACGAACAACTTTCATGTTTTAAGTTTCTCGAAATTAGGTAAGGAAACAAGTCAAATTTCACAATCTTTTCAAAATTCAAAATCTGTCAGTTTACCGGTAACAACGCACTATCTTTAAATCTATTTTTCGACCGTAGCAAATGAACTCCAAAATTTGTGAAATTTTTTAGGCACTTAAAAGACACTAAAATAAACAAGTTTTATTAGAGGTAAATTATGTTAATTCCTTACGGATTAAATTAGTTTCGTTCATCAAGTTCGGATAAAATCTGTCTAGATTTTCTTTCCAAAAACACAAGCTGTTCGGGTCAATTTGAAGATTCAAATGTTAATGAAAGTTCACAAAATTTTACAGGCATATTCTTAAAACATTTATCTACAACTTTTATGTTTTCACCAAAGATTAGTTTTGAACACAAGGGATAGAAAAACGCACAACAAGTTCGACTACATAATCTGTCAACTTTTCCTTTAAATCACAGTCTGTTCAATAGGGTTTTGAGTATACAAACGTTAACGAAAACACGTGAAATTTTACGGACCCAATATTTAGATAGTTAGCTACAACTTTCGTTTTTACATAAAAGTTTAGTTTTGAAGGAATCAATTAGAAAAACGTCAAAGAACTCGAATACCATAATTCTGTCAGCCTTTCGGTTTGTTCAAAAATATCAGAATAAACCAGATGCATTTTCGGGGACCAAAACTCGATGAAAATTCATGAAATTTTGACACAACCTAGATTAAGATGTTAGGAACAAATCTCTAGTTCAGAGTTTTTCGTTTCGGATTCTCGAAATAGGAGGTTTTACTGGATTTCAGAAAATGCGTGGATTGGGGTTTTTAAATCCGATTTTTACGTTTTTGTTTTAGATCCATTGATTCGTTCGATTTTAGTCACCCAAAATTGATACGCAAGGAATAGACTTACTTTGGGTGAGATTTAGAGTCCTAAGATTCGTCGGGATAGCCTCTGGAGTCCGCGAACACGTCCAAACTACTCGTCTCCTTCTCATCGGTCCCGATTTGCGATTATAAGAGAAAATACTAAAAATCAGGTTCTAAATTCGACTAGGGGCTATGAAAAAGATATTAAAATCTCATCCTTACCACCACACGGCGTCTAAAAAGTGCTTGGCCTCGTCCATCTTCGTCTTCTTCGCCGGAACGATTCGGAATGCACAAGAACTAGGATTTTTCGAGTGGGTTGAGTGGGGAGGATGATGGGGGCGGTTTTGAGAGGGATTTTGGGAGTTAGAATGGCAGACAATCGGCTTAATAATGGTCCTTGATCTCCTCTACACGGGTAAGGTAAGTTACCATAGTTTTCGGGTCGAAATTTGGCAAGAAATCGCATTGATCGCGATCTTCCCGCAGGCTGTCGAAGGTGGCGCGGTTTTGGCGGGGACCGCGCGGCTCGGTCTGGACCGCAGTCTGGACCGGGTCGTGCGATTCGTCGGGTCCTTTCCTCCTCTCTTTTGGGTTTCTATCCTTCTACATTTTCGGGCTCGATTTTTTTCCGGGTCATTCTCGGATCACGGTTTCTATCTTAAATCTATTTCGACTTAAATTGATTTCGTGTTTGAAATCTTAAGTCCGTCGGTTTCGGATTTGTTGGCTTCTAATTCGTCGTCTTTTGACTCCCGTGCAATAATTGATCTAACTAAATTATTTCCGACTTCACGGGTTCTTGGAATTAAAATTCGTTTCCTTCTTGAATTTAATTTCAATATTTTGGGATTAATCCATGGAATATCTTCGGCCTTCCTTTCTCTCTTTTATTCCATTTTGAATTTATCGGTAATTCATTTTCGAGCAATAATGAATTATTCTTTTCTTCTTGGAAATATTTCGGCCTTGATCGGATTAAGAAATAAATTTTATTCCTTTGGATGTCGCTAAAAATCCCGGGTATTACAGTCTACCCCCCTTAAGAATCAATTTCGTCCCCGAAGTTGCGCCCTCACTTTAACTTTTTGATTCAATTTTATTGTTGGGGTATTTCCATTTCCCCTCCTCGAGGATAAACGTCTTCCTAAATTTTGAGAAATCAATTCCATTCCTTTGAACGTGAATTAAATTTCTCGGGTGTTACATCATCTCCCCCTTAGGAATCAACTTCGTCATCGAAGTTATGTGTTAGCTTCTCGTGAGCTAGGAACTAAGGTAAAATTAGTTTTAAGCAAACGCTTCTAAGTCAAGGTCATGACCCATTTTAAGGTAAGAGTTTTGACACTGTTAATTCACACAAAAAAAATTAGCGCAATATTCATGTACATATGTATGCGAATGCATGTATGCTTTATACAATGCTACCCCAACCCCGAAAAATATTTTCGTGACTTTAAAAAACTTGTTGGAAAAATTTCTATGCATATGTAAATATTTTCCATGGGTTTAAAATAAATTTTGTTCCATGGAAATAAAACTTAAAATTTAAAAATAATAATAATGGTAGTTAAAAATTTAAATATAATATTAATATTTATTTTAAAAATCCTTGGGCCTCTATATTGGCCAAAAATAATAATAATAATTTAAAAATATTTCCGGGCTCTGATATCACTTTGTAACACCCCAGATTTGATAACCCAGGCCGGGATGCCACCGCCACACCTCCCTAACAAGACACGACTTCTTCGAGTTTGCTAAAGAGATGCAAGGCTATGGGTTTTCGAAAATAATTTAAAACAAGTTCGGAAAATACTTAACTTAAGATAATGTTATAATATTCATGTGCGATGATTAAATTGCAGCGGAAAAATAACCATAGGCCGACATGGCCAATACACAGTAATATCTAAAGTCTAGACTAGAATTCAACATATATAGTATTCAAAAATCCCGAGCCCCGAATGCGTGCATGCTCATGCCATTTTTCTTCACACTCTGTAAAAGAAAAATAAACAACGGGTTTTATCAGTATATAAAATACTGAGTAAGTTAATTCCTAACATAACAATAATGGGTTTTAAAAATTATTTAATTAGTTTAAAATTTTTACTTTTACTCAGGCTTAATTGAAATATTAAAAATTCATAATTTTACTTGCAGCGAAAAAACATAATTAATTATGCGAGACTAGAATGCAAAATTTAAAGGTGTAATTAGAAAGCATAATTTAAAAGCGTGATAAATAAATACAACTTAATAAAATACACACACGAGTCTTTTAACATTATCCCGCTAACTAAGAAGAGGACACCACACAAGGGAGATCACTAACGAGGCAATCTAAAAAATCGTAGGACCACTAACCAGGCAGTCCAAATAAATATACAGCGCGCGAGATCACTAACGAGGCAATCTCAGATAGTAGGGAGACCACTAATGAGGCGGTCACAATAAAGCACAGCGCGCGAGATCACTAACGAGGCAATCTCTGATAGTAGGGAGACCACTAACGAGGCGGTCTCAATAAAGCACAGCGCGCGAGATCACTAACGAGGCAATCTCAGATAGTAGGGAGACCACTAACGAGGCAGTCTCAAAGATAATTGTATGAAGATCAGCTCAGCCTAGTGAACGATATTTTTCGACAATTTATGTTTCGTCGTATACAAGAGATTCGATATCGCATTTCATAGTTCGAGTTTTTCTCGAGTTCGAAAAATCCAATTCGTCACAGGTTACGCCTTTTTAATTTAAAAATTCATTTCAAAGTCGAAAATTCTGAAATTTAATCAGAAGCTTTAAAACATCTTTACGAACAACTTTCATGTTTTAAGTTTCTCGAAATTAGGTAAGGAAACAATTCAAATTTCACAATCTTTTCAAAACTCAAAATCTGTCAGTTTACCGGTAACAGCGCACTGTTATTAAATCTCATTTTCGACCTAGCAAATGAACTCCAAAATTTGTGAAATTTTACAGGCACTTAAAAGACACCAAAATAAACTAGTTTTATTAGAGGTAAATTATGTTAAGTCCTTAGGGATTAAATCAGTTTCGTTCATCAAGTTTGGATAAAATCTGTCAAGATTTTCTTTCCAAAAACACAAGCTGTTCGGGTCAATTTGAAGATTCAAATGTTAATGAAAGTTCACAAAATTTTATAGGCATATTCTTAAGACATTGATCTACAACTTTTATGTTTTCACCAAAGATTATTTTTGACCACAAGGGATAGAAAAACGCACAACAAGTTCGACTACATAATCTGTCAACTTTTCCTTTAAATCACAGTCTGTTCAAAAGGGTTTTTGAGTATACAAACGTTAACGAAAATGCGTGAAATTTTACGGACCTAATATTTAGACATTTATCTAGAACTTTTGTTTTTACATAGAAGTTTAGTTTTGAAGGAATCAATTAGAAAAACGTCAAAGAACTCGAACACCATAATTATGTCAGCCTTTCGGTTTGTTCAAAAATCTCCGAATAAACCGGATGCGTTTTTGGGGAACAAAACTCGATGAAAATTCATGAAATTTTGACACAACCTAGATTAAGATGTTAGGAACAAATCTTTAGTTCGGAATTTTTCGTTTCGGATTCTCGAAATAGGTGTTTTTACTGGATTTCAGAAATTGCGCGGATTGGGGCTTTTAAATCCGATTTTTACGTTTTTGTTTTAGATCCATTGATTCGTTCGATTTTAGTCACCCAAAATTGATATGCAAGGAATAGACTTACTGTGGGTGAGATTTAGATTACTAAGATTCATCGGGATGGCCTCCGGAGTCCGCGAACACGTCCAAACTACTCGTCTCCTTCTCATCGGTCCCGATTTGCGATTATAAGAGAAAAATACTAAAAATCAGGTTCTAAATTCGACTAGGGGCTATGAAAAAGATATTAAAATCTCATCCTTACCACCACATGGCGTCTAAAAAGTGTTTGGCCTCGTCCATCTTCGTCTTCTTCGCCGGAACGATTCGGAATGCACAAGAACTAGGATTTTTTCGAGTGGGTTGAGTGGGGAGGATGATGGGGGCGGTTTTGAGAGGGATTTTGGGAGTTAGAATGGCAGACAATCGGCCTAATAATGGTCCTTGATCTCCTCTACACGGGTAAGGTAAGTTACCATAGTTTTCGGGTCGAAATTTGGCAAGAAATTGCATTGATCGCGATCTTCCCGCAGGGTGTCGAAGGTGGCGCGGTTTTGGCGCGGACCGCGCGGGGACCGCACGGCTCCGGTCTGGACCGCGGTCCGGACCGGGTCGTGCGATTCGTCGGGTCCTTTCCTCCTCTCTTTTGGGTTTCTATCCTCCTACATTTTTGGGCTCGATTTTTTTCCGGGTCATTCTCGGATCACGATTCCTATCTTAAATCTATTTCGACTTAAATTGATTTCGTGTGTGAAATCTTAAGTCCGTCGGTTTCGGATTTGTTGGCTTCTAATTCTTCGTCTTTTGACTCCCGTGCAATAATTGATCTAATTAAATTATTTCCGACTTCACGGATTCTTGGAATTAAAATTTGTTTCCTTCTTGAATTTAATTCCAATTCTTTTGGGATTAATCCATGGAATATTTTCGGGCTTCCTTTCCCTCTTTTATTCTATTTTGAATTTATCGGTAATTCATTTTCGAGCAATAATGAATTATTCTTTTCTTCTCGGAAATATTTCGGCCTTGATCGTATTAAGAAATAAATTTTATTACTTTGGATGCTGATAAAAATCCCGGGTATTACACCAGTTGTTATGCAAAATTATTTCTGCAGCAGATACAGAATCCTGCATGCGGTGCATCCCTTATTCTTAGCGAGAGATTGGTTGCAGGCAGAAGTTAGGCTCCTCACCATCCATGGTGATTTTTCGGATTCAAACCCCGCGGGCATTCAGATGTTCATGCATCTACACCCTATCCACCCCATTTTGGCTCTGCAAAGATGGAAATCTCCCAGGTAGGTGCCCACTGTCGCTGATACTCGCTCCGACAAGCATCCCACGACTCCACCGGTGGGTATAGGCAAAGAGTACTATGGAGATACTCACTTAGTATGACACGAAGTCGCTCGTTGATTTGATTGCAATAGGATAAAATTTCTCTGGACATTAGCCTATATAAAACTGCAAAATATAAAAGATAACTGTGCGAGGCATTTTGGTATGTTAATTTTTTTTTGAAAGCAGTTGTAATGAAAATAATTCTACAGAGTTTCAAAATATAAAAGATGAAATTGCATATGCAAGACCAAAGATTCCTTTCACCCTTAAGAGAGGAAGCAGTTAAATAAACTAATCTTAGTGATATGCTGCACATAAATTTATGTTCAAGGAAGTCCAGGGAACCACACACATAATGCCATCTGGAATACAAAAATAAATAACTTACATTTCGAGAAAAAGAAAAAAAAAAATTGAGACAATGTATAGGAGGACAATGACATAAACTGTAAATGGAAATCTATATATTTGTTACAAATTTTAAGTTGTAACAACGAAATGACTAAAGGTTTTAAGACACAAGCAAACATACATCAAACTATCAAAATTATACTATCAATAAATTCGAAGAAAATTGTGATGACTATGGGAAAGGCAGTAATAAGCAATCAGACATAGAAAACAAGGATAGTCAGGGACACAATTTGTTTCTTGTATAAATGTCATTTATTTTAAACAACATATGCTCTCTCCAGCAGGAACCAAAACCATGCACAAACAAAACTATATATGCAGAAACAGAGCATGAATTTGAACTAAAATGCAGCTAACAAAACTTGCATCAAATACACAGCAAACATTTTGGCAAAAAACAAAATTGGAACAAACCAAATATTTTTTAACCGAGCACTAGCAAAAACTTGGAACAACCGAACACAAAATTGAAGCAGAAACCGAAGGAGAAATTTTGCATGAAATTGAACAATGCAGAAATCACAAAGGTCAAAGACAATCACCATTATTCGAACAATGAGGAAGAAATCGAATATAAATTCAAACAATCGCAAAATCAAACTTGAGGCACAAATCGAGCACAAAATTATGGAAGAATTGTAGAATCAAATTTTTCCAAAAAAAAAAGTAATAAAAAAATAAAAAATAAAAAGAAAAAGAACTCACCTTTGACGTAGAGGGCGATTCCACCTTACTAGTGGTGCAAGGCCAGATGCGACAAGATGATATGACGCGGGCCAGAGGAGCTGCCGGTGATGCGGACCATAGGAGGAATTTCTGATAGGGGGATCCTGGAAAACCAACCACCTATCAGTTCCGGTGAACGATTCCGGAATCCAACCAGTGCTACGGTACACAAAGACGGTGAACCTTGAGACGAAGGCCGGCTCCAAGAGAATGGTGATGGCGCAATCTGAGAACCGATTTCTTGTTTGGGAAAAATCTGACCCCACGATTTCTTGGAGTGAAATTGGGGGAAATATGAGAAGAAGACGTAGAACGGAAACACGAGCAAAAACAGATGCGCGAGAAATCCTCACCCGTGGCGAACAAGACTATCGGATGCGAGGGGATTTTGGAGTCGGAAGGTTATGGAGGAGTGGGAACGTAGGGAGAAATTGAACAAGCCAGGAATTTTGAGAGAGAAAAAGACGAATGAAAGGAAGAAATAGGGATTCTTGCATATTTTTGAATGAAAATGGGTACGATCCGACCCAAAGTGGAGTTTATTGTCTCTAAAGACCTAAAGTGGACTTTACTGTTCCTAAAGAAGGACTACTGTTCATAAGCGCTGCACATATGTATAATATGACATATAAAATGGTGGTGCATCGCCTGTGCCCCATGCCCCATGTAAATCCGACACTGCTAGTAGGTCTCCTTATTTGAGAATTTTCTGCTCACGATGAGGAGCTGCAGTGCTTGAGTATGTGTGTAGGCAACTCGGACTGTTTGGCCGTATGAAGATCAAGCAGGGGGTGGTTACTCGACTCTCATCAAACTAGTAGTTGTGTTGTAGTTATTTACCCTCCTAGCAAACTTCTAAACATGTATACTGAGCTTATATCAATTACGTATTGTGTTATTTTTTTTTCAGGCTTGGATATACTAGCATTTCCCTTTGTTATTCATAGCCCTTATGAACCCAGATTACATGGACGATTACTAGATGTGCTATCAATGGTTACAGCGAAGTCCGAGCTCTCCCACAATTGAGCACATCGGGGCTTGGTGGGAGAGCATTAACGAGCTCACCCAGTCCAAGGTATTAGTTTCTTGAATACATTGTTGCTTTTTATGTGTGTAATTGATATGGTCATTTGGGATCCGTACACTGAGATATGGGAGGTGTTCCTGCATCATAGCCCGCCCTCCCCCCCCCCCCCCCCGCCACAACCCCCCGCCATTTGCGAAGTAGGTGAGCCACACCGCACTGCCCGAGACCAATTATCTCATGATGAACAGTTTGGATTAGGGCTACCATTTGCTCACAGATGCACACAAAGCTCTAAACTCAAACTTTCTGTAAAATTTCGAAAAGGGTTGAAAAGGGTGTAGGATGATTGAATTTATAGAGGATAGGGTGTATAATAGACAATGTTTCATCCATTATGATCCCTTGATCCCTTCAATCAATCTAATCTCGAGATCGGGGTCATTGCAGGACCTATGGAATTTTTCACAATTGGATTGTGTTATATAAGAATTGGAGCATCAATCATCATAATTTGGTTGCTTCCTTGCCAAAATCTTGTGATTTTAAGGATCTTGAGTCCCCAAATCCATTTTAAGAGTTTAGGAGTGATTCCATGCCCAATCATTACAAGAAATTAAGTGAAAATGATAGGAAATTTTCAAGAGCGTACAACTACCACTGCAGGCCAAGTATGGCCTATGTTGGGCTAGTCCAGGTTTGTTCGATGTTGGACTTGACCCTATAGCACTTGGGCTTTTCTTTGGGCTACTTTCGGCTTTTCTTTAGATTCATAACCTACATCCAATTTATCTCAAAAATAAAAATAATATCTCCGAATGATGACTCTTCTTCTATAAATTATTTCGAAAATTCATTATTTTGTGAACAATTGAGGATGCCTGAACAAGGCATTTCCCAACTCCTAACACCTTTTGTTCACGTGAGCTTGTTGTTTACATGTCCTTTAGGATCATGAGAACAAAAGTTCCAAACCCCTATTTATTTATTTAGTTTTTATTCTTCTAATAAAACTTAATGGGTGTTACATCAGGTTCTAGTTTGTCCATATCGATTTAAACATTCCATTACTTTTCGTGTTTGCTTTTCCTATTCTCTATTAATAGAAGAGTATAAAAAATACAAAGTAATACATTAAAAAATATAAAATGAAAAATGTTCAAGTTTAAAAATAAAAAAATAAATTGAAATTTCTTCTTAAAACCGAATATACACTGATACACAGGCATAAACGGCAATTTAAATATTGATTTTGAATTAAAAATAAATAAAATGAAAAAGGTTTAATTAAAGTTTTTAAAATATACAAATCATAACCTCACCGTCCAATTCCGATTTGCTCCGGTGATCGGAACCGAAATGCACCGCCGGTTTATTTATTTTTAGCCTTTTGGGCAACTATAGCTAAAAGGCTGGCAGCTATGAGTTATGGACTTATGGGCCCAACTCCAACGCGTCTCTTGTGCAAGACAAGTTCGGTAAGCTTTGACGTGCGAAATTTGCAAACTCAAAGAGTGGAAATCAAAAAGAAATTACTGAATAATAGTAAAAGGTAAATCTCTCTAAAGATAAAACTAATATCAATCCTCACACACACAGTTTCCCTCAAAATTTCCCCCCTCCCATTCCAATATTTTATTGTTTTCTCTCACACACACCAAATTTTCCCCCCAACAATTAAGAAAATCTAAATGACATGGAAATTGCACCCCCACAAAGCATTCCCTCCCACTTCCCCCTATATATAGCCATGGTTCCCTTCAAGTTCCTCCCTGCTGGTGTGCTCATTTTTTTTCAGGTTCCACCATTTTACATTTTCGAGCGTCATTTGTCCATTACAGTCGTATGTCACAATAGTGATCTAATTCTTTTATTGTCGTGCATGCTTTGCAATTTGCCTACTGGAACTAATTACTAAGTAAGCTAAACCCATTGAATGATTTATAAGTAATTAGGTTAAATATTAATACACTTGATTATTGTGACAAGGAAATCCACTACTAGATAATCTAAATCCATAAGTCCACTAAATAAGATTATGGTAGTAAGACTAAATATTAAATCTAGAAAGTATTAATTAAGTTCATAACGAATGAGAATTTAAATCCTAAATTCGCGTAATGGGCAAACGTTAGGAATTTTTGAGTTAATGTTATACTAAATGAAATTGGACTCAAATTATATTACAAATTTAATCATTAATATTAATACTTGACCAATTGAATAAATTATCTAGCGACCCATTTAACGATTAATTGACCGGATTAAGGAATTGGAAGTGGTGAGTCATTTCACTAAAGGTGATAAATTAATAGATGAACTAATCTATTGAATAACACAATTTATGAGTTAAGCTATAAAATTAGGTCCGAGTAATTGAATTAAAATACTAAACCCATTTAATTGTTAGGAGTTATCCGACTGTTAAATTGCGATTGTCCCGAATTGAAGAATATGGAATTCCAAATTACTCGATTAATTTTACCGGATGAATACATTATTAAATCCACAACTTAGATTAATTAGTTAATTAAATCCAACACATTAAATTATATAAATGTGAGATTATTAAAATTATTAAGTCCATAATCTAATTTAATTAAATAATTAAGTCCAACACAATAAATTGCAAGGGTGAGACTATTAGAAATTGTTAAGTCTACAAATTAGACAAATTAAGCAAGTTAAGTCAACAATTAATTAGTGGGTTAGACTAGAACTGGGCCAATTAAATTAATAAGTCCAATAAATCAATTAGGAGAATAAAAGGAACAAAATAGATTGAGCCCAACCGAAAAGCCCATTATCTAACCCTAAGCCCAACATCAAACCAAACCCTAACCCTACCCTAGCTGCTCTGCCGCCGCCGCCACCTCCGGCGCCGCCATCGCCGGAGCATCACCGGCGCCGCCGACCTCCGACCATAGTCCGGCCATCCATCATCCTCTCACCAAAAATTCAAAATTCATCCCCAAATCACCACATCCGCGGCCACTGCCTCCATCGCCGCCGCCGGCCACCGTCCGCCGCCTTCCCACACCTCCAGCTCCCCAAATCGATCCCGGCGGCCCCGCCGCCACCGCCCCTCTACCATTTCGCCATTTCCGGCCCCCCCTCGCCATTTTCGCCACCACCACCGCAAGCCCACCCTTTTCTCGCCGCCACCACAAATCGCCTCGACCACCGCCCCTATTACCACCACGAATCCATTCTCCACCACCAATTTCATTCCCAAATCAATAATACCACAAAATCAGAAAATCAAACAAGAAAGAAAGAAAGGAGGATGGAGCCGAGACAGAGGGAGATCCGAGAAGAAGGGAGAGATCCGCGAGAGGGGGAGGAACTCGCCGCCTACAGCCGACACCGAGCACCGCCACCACCGCCGCCGCCCTGCCCTTCCTCCGTCGCCTCCGTGCGCCTCGCCGGAGCTGCTCCAGGAAAGCCCAAAAAAAAGGAAAAGGGGGGAGGATACCGAAAGCAGAATGAAGGAGGAAGAAGAAGGAGGAGGGAGGAGGACTTTTACCATTGGAAACTTATGGGGATTTTCCTTTGATAACCGAGATTGGAGTGAAAGAATGGAGAAAGAAGACTGATTGGGAGGAGGGGGGGGGCAGGGGGCGTGAGGGAGCAGTTTTCTAGGAAAGAAAATAATGCACCTTGTTATCTGTGGAACAAGAGGATGGAGTAGGGTTTTATCCGGTTGGAAAGTGGTAGCCAGTTGGTCTATATAAGCTCCCTCCTCAAATCTGAAAACTTGCACCACCCTCATTCTATTCTCTTCGCTCTAGTTCCCTTATTTTAATTCTTTAGTGTTCCTGTAGCATTATTAGGATGATTCTTAA
Source organism: Hygrophila difformis (assembly GCA_030278955.1). Lineage (NCBI taxonomy): Eukaryota > Viridiplantae > Streptophyta > Magnoliopsida > Lamiales > Acanthaceae > Hygrophila > Hygrophila difformis. The sequence goes on along the minus strand of JAOANR010000001.1, from coordinate 869,633 downwards.
TAGTTGAGTTTGGAATGGGATTTTCTCAACAAGTCAAGGAGTTTTAGAGCTTATTACAAATAAGCTAATCCATAGAAGTGTTCCGGGTAAGATTTATTAAAATTGATAAATGTTAGTCATCATTTATGTTAAAATACTATTATAGCATTCTAAATTGATATTAGGATTTTTGGCTAGTCAAATAGCTGTCAAGGGTATCTGCTCGTAGCCTATGCGTGTGTTGCATCCATCCCATCTGCGGTGACAGTAAGTAGATTTTTACTCTTTGGAGTAAAGCCCAAATTTATTTTAGCTTAAGCATAATTTTTACTACCGCTTTGTTATTTTAAATTTATGCTTATAGCTCCCTACTGTTTTTGGATTATTGGTATGCCATTTTACTGTGCTTTATACTGTTCGCAACTATTCACAAAATCCTACGGATTTTTGAGCTCATTGTTACGGGGATGAGCGAGGTGCCATGGGTCGCAGCTGCCCAACTCCCACGCTGTTGTGCACTTAATCGCCACACGGGGACTATTGGGACTCACAGCTCGGCGTCATCGGTCTTTTCTCATAGTGGGCTTGAGGAAATTTCTTACCTCTCCCACACCCTTGAGTGCATGTGGGACTAGAGTCCGACAAAAACAGGGACCCCACCTTCGAGTGGGACTAGAGCCCTGCGGAACCCCACACACGGTGGCTGAGATACTCACATCTCGGTAACGCATACTGTTATATTATCTGTTCCCGGGATATAGAATAATGTTTCTTGTATGTATAAATTATTCTCGTTTTTAGCATACCATTACCATAACTATTGTCTTTAAATTATTTCTGCTACCCAACCTCCTCCGGGAGTAAACTTCTACTTACTCAGCGATTGTTTTCGCTGACTCTACACTTGTCACCATTTCCTTTCAGGTTTCAGATCTGCAAGGTTCGTTACAGCATATTTTGCACGGGCACGGTACGGGGTAATATTTATAAGAAGAAATATTTTTTTTTTAAAAAAATCCCCTTTGGGGATAGAACTTATTTCTTGGCATAGATAAATTTTTATAAGGTAAAGACAATTTTTTATGAAGCCTTGGAAATTATGTATCGAGCATAGATCATTTTTTTTACGAGGCAAAGATAATTTTTATAAAGCATGGTAAGTTATTTATCAAGCATGAGTAAATATTTGGGTTTTATCCCGTTTATGCAAACGTTGTGCCCTACTGTTTAAACAATGCATTTTTGCGTTAAGCAGTGCTATTTTTTTGAAATACGAGATAGACAACCCCTTATTATAATATTTTTGAAATGCGAGGTACAACCTCTTTTAAAATAAAAATTTCCATGGATTTATTCCATTCCTATTATTGAGCTCCTTTGAGGAATGCGTTCCTCCGTTTGGTTACGCTATACCAAACATTTTTATTAAGCTTATTTTATACTTGTTACGGTATTATAAGCTTTTGTGCAGAGTATATGCTAACTTGCCCGGGAAGTGGTTAGCATATGCATTAAACTCTGATGTTCTGCACCCATTATTTTTAGCCTTAGCGTATTTCGGGCGGTCCGGGATACGTGGCGGTAGCACCCCACTCATTGTTTTGTGCATTTTACTTCCGCTGCATCTTTGGAGAAAATGGGGGTGTTACAGTTTGGTATCAGAGCATTTTGCTCTTGGAATTTGTGCATTTAAATTATTTAAAATTTATGCACCAAAAATTATTTTGAAAGTTCTATGGCTATGCAAGTAGTGTATTCAAAATTATTAAATTTTTACACTAAAAGCATTGGAAGTATTTTTGCGATGGAAAAATGTGCATTTAAATTACTTAAATTTTTGCACATTAGGGATTATTTTTAAAGCATGATTGCTATGCTAGTAGTGCATTTAAAATTTTTAAAATTTGTGCACGAAGAAATTATTTTTGAAGCATTTTTCCCAAGAAAGTAGTGCATTTAAATTATTGCAATTTTTGCACGAAAATAATTTTTGAAAAGACTATGCCAAGTGTTTTAAAAGTTATAAAGTTATATTTGGGGATGGGAACACACACACATTATGCATATAGGCACGAGCAGAATTTTAGTTGTTATAAGTTATTCTGACAAGGGTTTTTCCCAGATGTCGGACCCGGCACTTTTGGCCTCTAGTGATACCGTGGCCCACTTGACTAGGGACGTGGCCAGGCTCGAGCACAAAGTCTGCGGCCTTGAGGCCAAGAAAGCCCAATTGAGGGCAAGGCTGAAAGAGGTGGAAGCTCAGGTGGAGACCGAGTTGCGCCTGAAGGTGCTAATGCAGGACTACCTCGAGGCTGTCGCTCAGCGACAGGATGGCGAGATTGTGAGACAGCGACAGCGGATCGCTGCGCTGGAGACACACACCATCTCGCTCTTCAAGGAGCTTCACCATCTTAGGACTGAGTGGGGACCCGATGGGTGGATGCGCACGGACATACTAGACCGTATCCATAAGTACACTACTATGGAGAACGCGCCCGCATCCACCAGTGCAGCGGCAGCTGGGGAACCCGCGCAAGAGGGGTCAGACCCCGAGGGTTCCGACGAGTAGGATGAGGGACTCGATCATTTCCGTCATGAGCCGTCTTCCACCAATCTCTAGCTACCTTCATGTATCACATTTCCTTAGTGTCTAGCTCGCAGAACCTAGTCGCTTTATTTAGGACCTATTATGTAGACGATGCCTACAATAGATGACGGTATTTGCACTTAGTTTTACTTTTATCATCGGTAAGATCTCGGGGACGTTTACCCCAACAGTAGATCTACCAAATCACGGCGTTGTATCGAACCGGCCTTGAGCCATTTTCAGTTTCGAATATATGACTAAACTTCAACTATTATGCTTTGCCTTAGCGGTATTTATAAGCTTAATTAAGGTTATGCCTTAGGCTTGTGAGAACACGATTTATATGATAACCACGATAATCACACGGAGAACCAAGAATAAGTTTTTCCTAAATTTTATATGGTCTTAAAGATAAGACGCGCGTGTCATGTAAGGGCACCAAAGAAATTTTTAAACTCACCACGAGTTCTATAAAATATTTACGAATTTCCCCTAAATTCATATGCCAAATTGGCAAGGGAAATTGAATATTTATCAAGAATATTCTTGAGGGAGCAATGGCCTCAACGACCACTTAAAGGATTAACTTAAGTCATTAAATTCTATTCCTTTAGGTTTAAGGACTTGGAACCCAATCCTTGATTAAAATAATATGCTAAGTAAGGCTCGATGGAATCGTTAGAAATTATTTTCCCAAATATGCTAAGTAGAAGGGTTCTTCTTCATGAATAATAATAATAATAATAATAATAATAATAATAACAATAATAATAATAATAATAATAATAATAATAATAATAATAATAATAATAATAATAATAATAGTATTGACGATAACAACAAAAATAAAAATATACAAGGGATATAATACGATGGATTAAATATTATGGATCGCCAGGGACGAAGTTTATAATCAAGGACGAAAGATTGCATACCCAATAAAATATAAGATTCATAATTACCAAAATATGGTGGATAAATCTTAGTGGAAAATGTAATTTATCGAGGTGATAACCCACCAAGCAAGGAAATTCTCCGTTAAAATTATTGTCATTCGAAAATAATGAATATCAATTAAAGATGACTTATTAAAAGGGAGAACTAGCAAGAAGACATGGTAAGAAGGATATTTATTATAAAATTTTATAGGCCAAGCATTTGAACCTGTACCACTTTCGTGTAACCCTTGGTCGGGTATGCATAGAGGATAACTAACTAGCATTTGGAAATCTCCAAATGATGGAAACTTGGAAATAATTAAAAGATTCTCATGGGTACGACTAACGACGATTAGTAGTTAACTTTATACATAATTATGTCCGGATTAAAGATGAACCGAGTTGGATTTTTCCAAGTGATTTAAATTTTATCTACCTAGGATTGAACAGGAGGAACTCACCACACTACGTTTAAGGTTGAAGAACACTCCTAGTATAATGAATAATTAATGGATCAAATACCAAACAGAAGTGATTCGAAAATAAATTTTACCTAATAGCGACACCGTACGAACAAGAAGAGCGGGACTTATTAAGGATTGATAAGGTACTCAAAGGAAACCCATCAGTTTAACCGAGTTATCGTAAGTCTTAATAAAATAGTGTAACCAATGAATTTTTGTCCAAGACTTACCCCGATTACCTTTTGGAGAAGTATGAGATACGAGAAATTAAGAAGCGGGTAAATGAGATGTCTATTTTCATCCTCCTATGAAAAGAATAAAATCACGTAGTCGCTAGCATATCCCGGTAGAGAAAGCGTCGAAAGAAAAATGGACCAACCTATGTTTAACCAACACATAAAATCATTTAGAAATATCGACAAGAACACCTAATTCAAATGGACATACCCTTGGATGAGTAATTTAAAAAGAGACATGGGTAATCTCTAGGTAATATAGGAGCATGATAATAATTGGAAAATTCTCGTAGGTAACCGACTAAAGGACATGCGTAATATGAACAACAAGTTGAGTGGGATATCCTAGGGATTAAAGAAAATTCATTAGATCAAGCTCGATGAATTCACCGTAGTATTTTTGGATTTGAGAACACCTCAGGCATAATAAATAATTGTTGAACCAAATATAAAACAAGATGGACAAAGTGTTTCGTCACGAATAAATAGATTTTTCCTAAGAGCGACATCATACCAACAAGAAAAGTGGGATTTATTAAGGAGTGAGAGCACGCCCGAAAGATTAACTAAGTCATTTGAATCCCTTTAGGGTGAAATAGAAGCAAGTAATCAAGGAATAATTAATGACATAGTAAAGCACAATGCGGTTAGTACATTCCGCTAAGGGAGGCGACACAAGAATAACAATGGACCGACGGGCGTCAATGACTGAGGACCATAGGAAAAAAAAAAAATTATTTAGGTTCATGGCGAATTAAAGTTCGATAATAATGAAAAGATGGTACCAGTAACGTGAAGGATTTAACATAAAAGGTTGAAAGAGGATATCAAGGATAGACACCTGAAGCGGTTTGAAGAGAATTAAAAATGATAGGACCTTGGAATATCTTTCTATAGGGATATAAATTTAGGAAATATCCCCTAGTTATAACTGTACCTTAGTCCTGCCTAGAGGCTTCGAGGGCGAAGCCTTATTTTAAGGAGGGTAGACTATAACACTCCGTAAAAATTTTTAATAGAAATTTAAATTTTAATAAATAAATATTCAAAATTTCTCATAAATAAAATTTTTTGAACATGAAAGGAAAAGATATTTACTTTTAAAGTGCGAATTTATTCAAATCAATCTTAGCTGAGAATTAAATTTTAGGAGTTAAAAACTTTTAAGTATGAAACTAATAAATTAGCGTACAAGTATTAATTTATAAATTATCAAAACTTTAATTAAGTTCCCCAATTTATGTATACGAGCTGGATTAAACATTGCCAAAGGCAAATTAAGTTAAACCAAATTATCCGACGAGGATACCGGATAAGAATATAATTGAATGGCCAAAGTAGACGAGCTTACGAACTATTGGACTCTAAATAAATATTATTGGACATGAGTAAATGATGAAATGAATAATCATGGTCGGAATGAAATACTTAGCTACTTAAATTATGGAACTAGAGGACAGACAAATTTTTAATTAGCGAAACATTTAATTAATATTTTCCGAGACCTCGACCAATTTGCCTACTGGAACTAATTACTAAGTAAGCTAAACCCATTGAATGATTTATAAGTAATTAGGTTAAATATTAATACACTTGATTATTGTGACAAGGAAATCCACTACTAGATAATCTAAATCCATAAGTCCACTAATAAAGATTATGGTAGTAAGACTAAATATTAAATCTAGAAAGTATTAATTAAGTTCATAACGAATGAGAATTTAAATCCTAAATTCGCGTAATGGGCAAACGTTAGGAATTTTTGAGTTAATGTTATACTAAATGAAATTGGACTCAAATTATATTACAAATTTAATTATTAATATTAATACTTGACCAATTGAATAAATTATCTAGCGACCCATTTAACGATTAATTGACCGGATTAAGGAATTGGAAGTGGTGAGTCATTTCACTAAAGGTGATAAATTAATAGATGAACTAATCTATTGAATAACACAATTTATGAGTTAAGCTATAAAATTAGGTCCGAGTAATTGAATTAAAATACTAAACCCATTTAATTGTTAGGAGTTATCCGACCGTTAAATTGCGATTGTCCCGAATTGAAGAATATGGAATTCCAAATTACTCGATTAATTTTACCGGATGAATACATTATTAAATCCACAACTTAGATTAATTAGTTAATTAAATCCAACACATTAAATTATATAAATGTGAGATTATTAAAATTATTAAGTCCATAATCTAATTTAATTAAATAATTAAGTCCAACACAATAAATTGCAAGGGTGAGACTATTAGAAATTGTTAAGTCTACAAATTAGACAAATTAAGCAAGTTAAGTCAACAATTAATTAGTGGGTTAGACTAGAACTGGGCCAATTAAATTAATAAGTCCAATAAATCAATTAGGAGAATAAAAGGAACAAAATAGATTGAGCCCAACCGAAAAGCCCATTATCTAACCCTAAGCCCAACATCAAACCAAACCCTAACCCTACCCTAGCTGCTCTGCCGCCGCCGCCACCTCCGGCGCCGCCATCGCCGGAGCATCACCGGCGCCGCCGACCTCCGACCATAGTCCGGCCATCCATCATCCTCTCACCAAAAATTCAAAATTCATCCCCAAATCACCACATCCGCGGCCACTGCCTCCATCGCCGCCGCCGGCCACCGTCCGCCGCCTTCCCACACCTCCAGCTCCCCAAATCGATCCCGGCGGCCCCGCCGCCACCGCCCCTCTACCATTTCGCCATTTCCGGCCCCCCCTCGCCATTTTCGCCACCACCACCGCAAGCCCACCCTTTTCTCGCCGCCACCACAAATCGCCTCGACCACCGCCCCTATCACCACCACGAATCCATTCTCCACCACCAATTTCATTCCCAAATCAATAATACCACAAAATCAGAAAATCAAACAAGAAAGAAAGAAAGGAGGATGGAGCCGAGACAGAGGGAGATCCGAGAAGAAGGGAGAGATCCGCGAGAGGGGGAGGAACTCGCCGCCTACAGCCGACACCGAGCACCGCCACCACCGCCGCCGCCCTGCCCTTCCTCCGTCGCCTCCGTGCGCCTCGCCGGAGCTGCTCCAGGAAAGCCCAAAAAAAAGGAAAAGGGGGGAGGATACCGAAAGCAGAATGAAGGAGGAAGAAGAAGGAGGAGGGAGGAGGACTTTTACCATTGGAAACTTATGGGGATTTTCCTTTGATAACCGAGATTGGAGTGAAAGAATGGAGAAAGAAGACTGATTGGGAGGGGGGGGGGGGCAGGGGGCGTGAGGGAGCAGTTTTCTAGGAAAGAAAATAATGCACCTTGTTATCTGTGGAACAAGAGGATGGAGTAGGGTTTTATCCGGTTGGAAAGTGGTAGCCAGTTGGTCTATATAAGCTCCCTCCTCAAATCTGAAAACTTGCACCACCCTCATTCTATTCTCTTCGCTCTAGTTCCCTTATTTTAATTCTTTAGTGTTCCTGTAGCATTATTAGGATGATTCTTAATAGTTGAGTTTGGAATGGGATTTTCTCAACAAGTCAAGGAGTTTTAGAGCTTATTACAAATAAGCTAATCCATAGAAGTGTTCCGGGTAAGATTTATTAAAATTGATAAATGTTAGTCATCATTTATGTTAAAATACTATTATAGCATTCTAAATTGATATTATGATTTTTGGCTAGTCAAATAGCTGTCAAGGGTATCTGCTCGTAGCCTATGCGTGTGTTGCATCCATCCCATCTGCGGTGACAGTAAGTAGATTTTTACTCTTTGGAGTAAAGCCCAAATTTATTTTAGCTTAAGCATAATTTTTACTACCGCTTTGTTATTTTAAATTTATGCTTATAGCTCCCTACTGTTTTTGGATTATTGGTATGCCATTTTACTGTGCTTTATACTGTTCGCAACTATTCACAAAATCCTACGGATTTTTGAGCTCATTGTTACGGGGATGAGCGAGGTGCCATGGGTCGCAGCTGCCCAACTCCCACGCTGTTGTGCACTTAATCGCCACACGGGGACTATTGGGACTCACAGCTCGGCGTCATCGGTCTTTTCTCATAGTGGGCTTGAGGAAATTTCTTACCTCTCCCACACCCTTGAGTGCATGTGGGACTAGAGTCCGACAAAAACAGGGACCCCACCTTCGAGTGGGACTAGAGCCCTAGAGCGGAACCCCACACACGGTGGCTGAGATACTCACATCTCGGTAACGCATACTGTTATATTATCTGTTCCCGGGATATAGAATAATGTTTCTTGTATGTATAATTTATTCTCGTTTTTAGCATACCATTACCATAACTATTGTCTTTAAATTATTTCTGCTACCCAACCTCCTCCGGGAGTAAACTTCTACTTACTCAGTGATTGTTTTCGCTGACTCTACACTTGTCACCATTTCCTTTCAGGTTTCAGATCTGCAAGGTTCGTTACAGCATATTTTGCACGGGCACGGTGCGGGGTAATATTTATAAGAAGAAATATTTTTTTTAAAAAAAATCCCCTTTGGGGATAGAACTTATTTCTTGGCATAGATAAATTTTTATAAGGTAAAGACAATTTTTTATGAAGCCTTGGAAATTATGTATCGAGCATAGATCATTTTTTTTACGAGGCAAAGATAATTTTTATAAAGCATGGTAAGTTATTTATCAAGCATGAGTAAATATTTGGGTTTTATCCCGTTTATGCAAACGTTGTGCCCTACTGTTTAAACAATGCATTTTTGCGTTAAGCAGTGCTATTTTTGAAATACGAGATAGACAACCCCTTATTATAATATTTTTGAAATGCGAGGTACAACCTCTTTTAAAATAAAAATTTCCATGGATTTATTCCATTCCTATTATTGAGCTCCTTTGAGGAATGCGTTCCTCCGTTTGGTTACGCTATACCAAACATTTTTATTAAGCTTATTTTATACTTGTTACGGTATTATAAGCTTTTGTGCAGAGTATATGCTAACTTGCCCGGGAAGTGGTTAGCATATGCATTAAACTCTGATGTTCTGCACCCATTATTTTTAGCCTTAGCGTATTTCGGGCGGTCCGGGATACGTGGCGGTAGCACCCCACTCATTGTTTTGTGCATTTTACTTCCGCTGCATCTTTGGAGAAAATGGGGGTGTTACAGTTTGGTATCAGAGCATTTTGCTCTTGGAATTTGTGCATTTAAATTATTTAAAATTTATGCACCAAAAATTATTTTGAAAGTTCTATGGCTATGCAAGTAGTGTATTCAAAATTATTAAATTTTTACACTAAAAGCATTGGAAGTATTTTTGCGATGGAAAAATGTGCATTTAAATTACTTAAATTTTTGCACATTAGGGATTATTTTTAAAGCATGATTGCTATGCTAGTAGTGCATTTAAAATTTTTAAAATTTGTGCACGAAGAAATTATTTTTGAAGCATTTTTCCCAAGAAAGTAGTGCATTTAAATTATTGCAATTTTTGCACGAAAATAATTTTTGAAAAGACTATGCCAAGTGTTTTAAAAGTTATAAAGTTATATTTGGGGATGGGAACACACACACATTATGCATATAGGCACGAGCAGAATTTTAGTTGTTATAAGTTATTCTGACAAGGTTTTTCCCAGATGTCGGACCCGGCACTTTTGGCCTCTAGTGATACCGTGGCCCACTTGACTAGGGACGTGGCCAGGCTCGAGCACAAAGTCTGCGGCCTTGAGGCCAAGAAAGCCCAATTGAGGGCAAGGCTGAAAGAGGTGGAAGCTCAGGTGGAGACCGAGTTGCGCCTGAAGGTGCTAATGCAGGACTACCTCGAGGCTGTCGCTCAGCGACAGGATGGCGAGATTGCGAGACAGCGACAGCGGATCGCTGCGCTGGAGACACACACCATCTCGCTCTTCAAGGAGCTTCACCATCTTAGGACTGAGTGGGGACCCGATGGGTGGATGCGCACGGACATACTAGACCGTATCCATAAGTACACTACTATGGAGAACGCGCCCGCATCCACCAGTGCAGCGGCAGCTGGGGAACCCGCGCAAGAGGGGTCAGACCCCGAGGGTTCCGACGAGTAGGATGAGGGACTCGATCATTTCCGTCATGAGCCGTCTTCCACCCATCTCTAGCTACCTTCACGTATCACATTTCCTTAGTGTCTAGCTCGCAGAACCTAGTCGCTTTATTTAGGACCTATTATGTAGACGATGCCTACAATAGATGACGGTATTTGCACTTAGTTTTACTTTTATCATCGGTAAGATCTCGGGGACGTTTACCCCAACAGTAGATCTACCAAATCACGGCGTTGTATCGAACCGGCCTTGAGCCATTTTCAGTTTCGAATATATGACTAAACTTCAACTATTATGCTTTGCCTTAGCGGTATTTATAAGCTTAATTAAGGTTATGCCTTAGGCTTGTGAGAACACGATTTATATGATAACCACGATAATCACACGGAGAACCAAGAATAAGTTTTTCCTAAATTTTATATGGTCTTAAAGATAAGACGCGCGTGTCATGTAAGGGCACCAAAGAAATTTTTAAACTCACCACGAGTTCTATAAAATATTTACGAATTTCCCCTAAATTCATATGCCAAATTGGCAAGGGAAATTGAATATTTATCAAGAATATTCTTGAGGGAGCAATGGCCTCAACGACCACTTAAAGGATTAACTTAAGTCATTAAATTCTATTCCTTTAGGTTTAAGGACTTGGAACCCAATCCTTGATTAAAATAATATGCTAAGTAAGGCTCGATGGAATCGTTAGAAATTATTTTCCGAAATATGCTAAGTAGAAGGGTTCTTCTTCATGAATAATAATAATAATAATAATAATAATAATAATAACAATAATAATAATAATAATAATAATAATAATAATAATAGTATTGACGATAACAACAAAAATAAAAATATACAAGGGATATAATACGATGGATTAAATATTATGGATCGCCAGGGACGAAGTTTATAATCAAGGACGAAAGATTGCATACCCAATAAAATATAAGATTCATAATTACCAAAATATGGTGGATAAATCTTAGTGGAAAATGTAATTTATCGAGGTGATAACCCACCAAGCAAGGAAATTCTCCGTTAAAATTATTGTCATTCGAAAATAATGAATATCAATTAAAGATGACTTATTAAAAGGGAGAACTAGCAAGAAGACATGGTAAGAAGGATATTTATTATAAAATTTTATAGGCCAAGCATTTGAACCTGTACCACTTTCGTGTAACCCTTGGTCGGGTATGCATAGAGGATAACTAACTAGCATTTGGAAATCTCCAAATGATGGAAACTTGGAAATAATTAAAAGATTCTCATGGGTACGACTAACGACGATTAGTAGTTAACTTTATACATAATTATGTCCGGATTAAAGATGAACCCAGTTGGATTTTTCCAAGTGATTTAAATTTTATCTACCTAGGATTGAACAGGAGGAACTCACCACACTACGTTTAAGGTTGAAGAACACTCCTAGTATAATGAATAATTAATGGATCAAATACCAAACAGAAGTGATTCGAAAATAAATTTTACCTAATAGCGACACCGTACGAACAAGAAGAGCGGGACTTATTAAGGATTGATAAGGTACTCAAAGGAAACCCATCAGTTTAACCGAGTTATCGTAAGTCTTAATAAAATAGTGTAACCAATGAATTTTTGTCCAAGACTTACCCCGAATACCTTTTGGAGAAGTATGAGATACGAGAAATTAAGAAGCGGGTAAATGAGATGTCTATTTTCATCCTCCTATGAAAAGAATAAAATCACGTAGTCGCTAGCATATCCCGGTAGAGAAAGCGTCGAAAGAAAAATGGACCAACCTATGTTTAACCAACACATAAAATCATTTAGAAATATCGACAAGAACACCTAATTCAAATGGACATACCCTTGGATGAGTAATTTAAAAAGAGACATGGGTAATCTCTAGGTAATATAGGAGCATGATAATAATTGGAAAATTCTCGTAGGTAACCGACTAAAGGACATGCGTAATATGAACAACAAGTTGAGTGGGATATCCTAGGGATTAAAGAAAATTCATTAGATCAAGCTCGATGAATTCACCGTAGTATTTTTGGATTTGAGAACACCTCAGGCATAATAAATAATTGTTGAACCAAATATAAAACAAGATGGACAAAGTGTTTCGTCACGAATAAATAGATTTTTCCTAAGAGCGACATCATACCAACAAGAAAAGTGGGATTTATTAAGGAGTGAGAGCACGCCCGAAAGATTAACTAAGTCATTTGAATCCCTTTAGGGTGAAATAGAAGCAAGTAATCAAGGAATAATTAATGACATAGTAAAGCACAATGCGGTTAGTACATTCCGCTAAGGGAGGCGACACAAGAATAACAATGGACCGACGGGCGTCAATGACTGAGGACCATAGGAAAAAAAAAAATTATTTAGGTTCATGGCGAATTAAAGTTCGATAATAATGAAAAGATGGTACCAGTAACGTGAAGGATTTAACATAAAAGGTTGAAAGAGGATATCAAGGATAGACACCTGAAGCGGTTTGAAGAGAATTAAAAATGATAGGACCTTGGAATATCTTTCTATAGGGATATAAATTTAGGAAATATCCCCTAGTTATAACTGTACCTTAGTCCTGCCTAGAGGCTTCGAGGGCGAAGCCTTATTTTAAGGAGGGTAGACTATAACACTCCGTAAAATTTTTTAATAGAAATTTAAATTTTAATAAATAAATATTCAAAATTTCTCATAAATAAAATTTTTTGAACATGAAAGGAAAAGATATTTACTTTTAAAGTGCGAATTTATTCAAATCAATCTTAGCTGAGAATTAAATTTTAGGAGTTAAAAACTTTTAAGTATGAAACTAATAAATTAGCGTACAAGTATTAATTTATAAATTATCAAAAATTTAATTAAGTTCCCCAATTTATGTATACGAGCTGGATTAAACATTGCCAAAGGCAAATTAAGTTAAACCAAATTATCCGACGAGGATACCGGATAAGAATATAATTGAATGGCCAAAGTAGACGAGCTTACGAACTATTGGACTCTAAATAAATATTATTGGACATGAGTAAATGATGAAATGAATAATCATGGTCGGAATGAAATACTTAGCTACTTAAATTATGGAACTAGAGGACAGACAAATTTTTAATTAGCTAAACATTTAATTAATATTTTCCGAGACCTCGACCAATTTGCCTACTGGAACTAATTACTAAGTAAGCTAAACCCATTGAATGATTTATAAGTAATTAGGTTAAATATTAATACACTTGATTATTGTGACAAGGAAATCCACTACTAGATAATCTAAATCCATAAGTCCACTAAATAAGATTATGGTAGTAAGACTAAATATTAAATCTAGAAAGTATTAATTAAGTTCATAACGAATGAGAATTTAAATCCTAAATTCGCGTAATGGGCAAACGTTAGGAATTTTTGAGTTAATGTTATACTAAATGAAATTGGACTCAAATTATATTACAAATTTAATCATTAATATTAATACTTGACCAATTGAATAAATTATCTAGCGACCCATTTAACGATTAATTGACCGCATTAAGGAATTGGAAGTGGTGAGTCATTTCACTAAAGGTGATAAATTAATAGATGAACTAATCTATTGAATAACACAATTTATGAGTTAAGCTATAAAATTAGGTCCGAGTAATTGAATTAAAATACTAAACCCATTTAATTGTTAGGAGTTATCCGACCGTTAAATTGCGATTGTCCCGAATTGAAGAATATGGAATTCCAAATTACTCGATTAATTTTACCGGATGAATACATTATTAAATCCACAACTTAGATTAATTAGTTAATTAAATCCAACACATTAAATTATATAAATGTGAGATTATTAAAATTATTAAGTCCATAATCTAATTTAATTAAATAATTAAGTCCAACACAATAAATTGCAAGGGTGAGACTATTAGAAATTGTTAAGTCTACAAATTAGACAAATTAAGCAAGTTAAGTCAACAATTAATTAGTGGGTTAGACTAGAACTGGGCCAATTAAATTAATAAGTCCAATAAATCAATTAGGAGAATAAAAGGAACAAAATAGATTGAGCCCAACCGAAAAGCCCATTATCTAACCCTAAGCCCAACATCAAACCAAACCCTAACCCTACCCTAGCTGCTCTGCCGCCGCCGCCACCTCCGGCGCCGCCATCGCCGGAGCATCACCGGCGCCGCCGACCTCCGACCATAGTCCGGCCATCCATCATCCTCTCACCAAAAATTCAAAATTCATCCCCAAATCACCACATCCGCGGCCACTGCCTCCATCGCCGCCGCCGGCCACCGTCCGCCGCCTTCCCACACCTCCAGCTCCCCAAATCGATCCCGGCGGCCCCGCCGCCACCGCCCCTCTACCATTTCGCCATTTCCGGCCCCCCCTCGCCATTTTCGCCACCACCACCGCAAGCCCACCCTTTTCTCGCCGCCACCACAAATCGCCTCGACCACCGCCCCTATCACCACCACGAATCCATTCTCCACCACCAATTTCATTCCCAAATCAATAATACCACAAAATCAGAAAATCAAACAAGAAAGAAAGAAAGGAGGATGGAGCCGAGACAGAGGGAGATCCGAGAAGAAGGGAGAGATCCGCGAGAGGGGGAGGAACTCGCCGCCTACAGCCGACACCGAGCACCGCCACCGCCGCCGCCGCCCTGCCCTTCCTCCGTCGCCTCCGTGCGCCTCGCCGGAGCTGCTCCAGGAAAGCCCAAAAAAAAGGAAAAGGGGGGAGGATACCGAAAGCAGAATGAAGGAGGAAGAAGAAGGAGGAGGGAGGAGGACTTTTACCATTGGAAACTTATGGGGATTTTCCTTTGATAACCGAGATTGGAGTGAAAGAATGGAGAAAGAAGACTGATTGGGAGGAGGGGGGGGCAGGGGGCGTGAGGGAGCAGTTTTCTAGGAAAGAAAATAATGCACCTTGTTACCTGTGGAACAAGAGGATGGAGTAGGGTTTTATCCGGTTGGAAAGTGGTAGCCAGTTGGTCTATATAAGCTCCCTCCTCAAATCTGAAAACTTGCACCACCCTCATTCTATTCTCTTCGCTCTAGTTCCCTTATTTTAATTCTTTAGTGTTCCTGTAGCATTATTAGGATGATTCTTAATAGTTGAGTTTGGAATGGGATTTTCTCAACAAGTCAAGGAGTTTTAGAGCTTATTACAAATAAGCTAATCCATAGAAGTGTTCCGGGTAAGATTTATTAAAATTGATAAATGTTAGTCATCATTTATGTTAAAATACTATTATAGCATTCTAAATTGATATTAGGATTTTTGGCTAGTCAAATAGCTGTCAAGGGTATCTGCTCGTAGCCTATGCGTGTGTTGCATCCATCCCATCTGCGGTGACAGTAAGTAGATTTTTACTCTTTGGAGTAAAGCCCAAATTTATTTTAGCTTAAGCATAATTTTTACTACCGCTTTGTTATTTTAAATTTATGCTTATAGCTCCCTACTGTTTTTGGATTATTGGTATGCCATTTTACTGTGCTTTATACTGTTCGCAACTATTCACAAAATCCTACGGATTTTTGAGCTCATTGTTACGGGGATGAGCGAGGTGCCATGGGTCGCAGCTGCCCAACTCCCACGCTGTTGTGCACTTAATCGCCACACGGGGACTATTGGGACTCACAGCTCGGCGTCATCGGTCTTTTCTCATAGTGGGCTTGAGGAAATTTCTTACCTCTCCCACACCCTTGAGTGCATGTGGGACTAGAGTCCGACAAAAACAGGGACCCCACCTTCGAGTGGGACTAGAGCCCTAGAGCGGAACCCCACACACGGTGGCTGAGATACTCACATCTCGGTAACGCATACTGTTATATTATCTGTTCCCGGGATATAGAATAATGTTTCTTGTATGTATAAATTATTCTCGTTTTTAGCATACCATTACCATAACTATTGTCTTTAAATTATTTCTGCTACCCAACCTCCTCCGGGAGTAAACTTCTACTTACTCAGCGATTGTTTTCGCTGACTCTACACTTGTCACCATTTCCTTTCAGGTTTCAGATCTGCAAGGTTCGTTACAGCATATTTTGCACGGGCACGGTGCGGGGTAATATTTATAAGAAGAAATATTTTTTTTTAAAAAAATCCCCTTTGGGGATAGAACTTATTTCTTGGCATAGATAAATTTTTATAAGGTAAAGACAATTTTTTATGAAGCCTTGGAAATTATGTATCGAGCATAGATCATTTTTTTTTACGAGGCAAAGATAATTTTTATAAAGCATGGTAAGTTATTTATCAAGCATGAGTAAATATTTGGGTTTTATCCCGTTTATGCAAACGTTGTGCCCTACTGTTTAAACAATGCATTTTTGCGTTAAGCAGTGCTATTTTTGAAATACGAGATAGACAACCCCTTATTATAATATTTTTGAAATGCGAGGTACAACCTCTTTTAAAATAAAAATTTCCATGGATTTATTCCATTCCTATTATTGAGCTCCTTTGAGGAATGCGTTCCTCCGTTTGGTTACGCTATACCAAACATTTTTATTAAGCTTATTTTATACTTGTTACGGTATTATAAGCTTTTGTGCAGAGTATATGCTAACTTGCCCGGGAAGTGGTTAGCATATGCATTAAACTCTGATGTTCTGCACCCATTATTTTTAGCCTTAGCGTATTTCGGGCGGTCCGGGATACGTGGCGGTAGCACCCCACTCATTGTTTTGTGCATTTTACTTCCGCTGCATCTTTGGAGAAAATGGGGGTGTTACATTAAAAATTATTTAATTAGTTTAAAATTTTTACTTTTACTCAGGCTTAATTGAAATATTAAAAATTCATAATTTTACTTGCAGCGGAAAAACATAATTAATTATGCGAGACTAGAATGCAAAATTTAAAGGTGTAATTAGAAAGCATAATTTAAAAGCGTGATAAATAAATACAACTGTAACACCCCAGATTTTTATCAACGTCCAAGGGAATAAAAATTTATTCCGATCAACGTTGAAATAATTCCGAGAAGAAGAAAATAATTTATCACAATAAATTATTGCTCGGAAATAAAACGCCGATAGATTTAAATTCAAAATGGAATAAAAGAGGGAAAGGAAGCCGAAGACATTCCATGAATTGAGTAAAAATAATTGGAATTAAATTCATGAAGGAAAAGAATTTTAATTCCAAGAACCCGTGAAGTCGAATTGCACGGGAATAAAAAGACGACGGATTAGAAGCCGACGAAACCGAGACCGACGAACTTAAGATTTCAAACATGAAATTCATTTGAGTCAAGATAAACTTAAGATAAGGATTTATGACCGAGAATGACCCGAAAAATCGAGCCCGAAAACGTAAGAGGATAGAAGTCCGAAAGAGAGGAGGAAAAGCACGACGGATCGCACGACACCGCCCGGACCGAAGCCCAGGCGGGTTCGGCGCGCACCCGGCGCGGGAAACCTTAGTTTAGCGCGCCAACCCCGCGCCGGGACGAAAGACGCGTTGTCGCGTTCGGCGGCGCGCACCCGGCGCGGCTTTTGCCCGATTCGCGCGCCAACCCCGCGCCAAGGTCCTGACAGCAACACCTTGTCGCGTTTTGGCGACTTTCTCGCCAATTTTCGGGGCCCAAGGTTGGGAATCTGATCCTTCACGAGAGAGGCATCTTTTGGACGTTATGTATGGAGTCCCATCTCCATTTTCAGCTATCCTCATCAACCATTTACCCCAAAAACTCTCCCAAATCTCTTCCTAAGCCAAACACTCTTCCGACGAACTTCCGGCGACTTTCCGACGAGTTTCCGGCAACCAAATCCAACCAAGGAAGTATGTAGATCAAGGATTGCAGGCTTAGGATTGTTGGTAAGATGTTAATCAAGTTTCCATATGATTTTAAGATCATAACCATCATCCTAACTTACGAATCTTCGTATTCAAACACAAATCGGAGCCAAGGGAAGAATAAATCGGGTGGAAGAGATTCGTTCGTGACATCCCGTGGATTCCGGACGACCCCGTGACTTCCTAAACATCATCCCCACTGTAAGTTAACCTTACTATGGTTTTGGGTGACTTAAAATGCAACCAAACATAGAGATTCAACTCAAGAAAATTAATAAAAATCTGTCAACAAGAGAAACCCTCAACGCAGCGTTTTCGTATGAATTTTTCAAACCTCTAAAGCTGCTCAAACAAGAAAACTCAAAACATGAAAAGTGTTGCTAAGACTTTGGTTTAGCTTCTGTAAAAATTTTAGAATTTTTCATGATGTTTTGAAACTTGAAACCAACCCAAAACTGAAGAGCATTAAACCTGGATCTTAGAACTTTGGACAGATTTCATTCTCAATCTTGTTAGCTATTTTTACCTTAGATCTAGACCGATCTAGGATTGGTGTTGAACATAAGAATTGTAGATCTATGAGCTTGGAACATCTCTGCAAGTTTTTAGAATTTTTCATTGAGATTTGAGCCTCCGAATCTGAGCCGATCCAATCTGCGTTAGTACCGAAAATCAAGAATCTCGATAGATTTCATAATCAAACACGACGAGCAAAACTCTTACTTCGAGTGTTCAAACCTGAAAACTCAAAACTAAGATTTTGATCCAAAGATCATAATCTATATTGTGTAAAAATTTCAAAGATTTTCATCAAGTCTTGATACCCCAAATCGTATCGGACATATTCTGCGTTTTTAAGAATTGTCAAAGGATGACAGATTTCATAACCGATCTTGATGAGCTTATTTCCATCATTTATAGCCCGAACTAATTTTTGAGCTCTAAACAAAAGTTGTTGGAAATCATGTCTAGTATGTCTCTGTAAAATTTTAGAATTTTTGAAGTCAATTTGATATGTCAAAAAGTCAAATCTTTGAAAGGTGTCAAACCTGAATCCTGACAGCTTTTTGTTTCTGAAGAAAACTTGATTTTAGACATGCTTCCCATCGTTTTTCCGAAAAACTTAAAACACGAAAGTTGTTCGTTGAGATGTTTTTGAGTTACTGTGAAAATTTCAAATCAATCGCCTAAGAAATGGATTTTTAAACCAAAAAGGCGCAAACTGTGACATCGATCGATTTTTGAAATCTTTTAGACAACGATCGAGAAGTTGGAATTACGATATATCTATACTTTTGAAAAATCCCGTTACACCAAATAAAAACATTTTCTTAAAAGAATTCTTTTGAAAACATTGGGGACTTGTGACCAAGTTTGATATTATCAATACGATTCATGCGGGTTTGATTCCCTATGATATATTTGAGTTCTTGCGGGTTAGATTCCCCAAGGGCGACTGTATGTTTTCCTGCGGGTTAGATTCCCCAGGATGTATTGAGTTCTTGCGGGTTAGATTCCCCAAGAGCGATTGAATGATCCCTGCGGAAATATTGGTTATGAGGATTGCGGTCACAAGAGCTCTGGTGAATGATGAACTATAAAAGAAACGAAAAATATTTTGAGAAACGATACTTTTGAAATTGGTTGAGGCCGCCGGATCGCCGGCTAAATGATACTTATGAAATTGGCTGCGGCCGCCGGATCACCGGCTATCTATTGTTGAGATGGATACGTAACGGGAAAATAAGAGATTCAATATTTTTAAGTATTTATGCCTTGCAAATCATTTTACTACAAGAAATGTTTTATAAAATTTAATTAAAGGCTTTGAAACCCCTAACCCATGCTATGTGCTAACTTACTCAGCGCGTTTTTGCTGACCCAAACCATTTATCTCCTTTTTCTTACAGAGTACGAAGAACATGCATCGTCATATGCATACATGGGAACATTAGGGGAAATCTTTATTTTAAATCCCTGCCTTTAATTACGACCTGCCTGAACGGGACTGTTTACCCGTGTCCATGTTGGCCCTTATACAAATTCCGCTGCATATACTTTACTTCCGCTGCTATTTTATATATTCTCGCTGCAACTCTGATGTAGTATTTTTAAATTATCTATGAATGGGCCACTTGAATATTTTAAATCCTGAAAAACCATAGCCTTACATCTCTATAGTAAGCTCGGAGAAACCGTGTCTTGCTAGAGAGGTGTGGCGGTGGCATCCCGGCCTGGGTTATCAAATCCGGGGTGTTACAGAGTGGTATCAGAGCCCAGACTATTTTAAAGCTAATTATTTTAAAGAAAATATCTGATACCAAGGATGGTATCAGAGCCCGGAATATTTTAAAGCTATTATTTTACATAGCCCGGAATATTTTTAAACTACTATTTTAAAGAGCCCAATTATTATTTTGAAGTTAAAGCCCAAATTTTTAGCCCAAAAATTTTTTTTAGAAGCCAAGAAATTATCTTGGCCCAATAACCTTGTTTTTATTTAAAGCCCAAATAATTTATTTCTTTCGGCCCAATATAGTGGCCCAAACCTTTTATCCTTATTTTAACCTATCCATGGAATAAATTTATTTTTAAAACCCATGGATAAATAAAGGCATGCATAAAATTTTTTTTTTTTTATTTGGGGGGATCACATATGCATATGCATACATAAATATTTGCACTAACTCTTTTAATGTGAACTATCGATAATAAGAAACACTCCTACCTTAGAACTCGACTTGAGTCTTGACTTAGAAGCGCCAACTTGAGACTAACTTTGTCTTAGTCCTAGATCTTGATCACTTAGAAACTCATCTTCGCGTGCTTCTATAACAGAAAATGGCACCTAGAAGGAAACTGAGAAAGGTAAGCCCAAACGGCACTGACACTAATCTCCCAAACGCACCTAACAATGAGATTCCTCCGAACGTTGGAGATCGAGCGCCTCCTATTCCCAACAACATAGATGAACGTTTAAGGACGGTAGAAGAAGTACTCATAGTATTAGGGAATGCCGGGGTGCATAGGGCACAATCGACAATACCTCCGCCAGTAGTCCGAGTCAACTACTTGGCATTTGTAAACCCCTACAATCCACCCCATTATAATGGCCAAGAGGATCCGGCCAAACTGGAAGATTGGATTCGCACCTTTGATAAGCTCCTCAGCGCTATCAAATGTCCCGAGGACGAGAGGGTCCAAGTGGCGACCTACTATCTTGGCGGAGAGGCCGACGAATGGTGGCATAACCTCCAAGGAAATTTGACTAAAGCCTACCTATGGGAAGAATTTAAGGAGGTTATGAGGGAAAGGTTTTACCCAATGAGCATTAAGGCCGCAAAATATGAAGAATTCGTCCATTTGAAACAAGGTGGGCAGACGGTACAAGAGTACTATGCCAAGTTTAAGGAGCTGGTTAGGTTTGCTCCTACAATGGTGCCAACTGACTTTGACAAGGCTCAGAAGTTCGAGATGGGTTTGAATCTTGATATTCGAGAGATGTTGGTGGGAAGACAATGCACGACATTGCAGGCAATATATGACCGGGCAGTAGCAGTCGCGCGTGTCCAACAATTAAAGCGAAAGGACAATGGTGAGTCGAGCAAGGACTCACAAGGGTTTGAGAAAAAGAATCGAAACATTAGCAATGGCAATTTTAGGAAGAATAATGGTCAACCTGGGTTCAATGAGCCAAAGGAGAATAAGAATAAAGGTTTCAATAATGGGAGGAACGGCATACGTCGTACAGTCATGCCACGTTGCCCGCAGTGCCACCAAGCCCATCTGGTGCGCGAATGCCCAAGGCGCGGAACTTGTTATAGATGTGGTGGGGAAGACCACATGATTAGAGAATGCAATGTTCGTGAAGAAATGATTGAGAAAAGGCTAGATCTAGTGGACCCTCAACAAGGGAATCAAGGAAGAGCCATGGGATAATTGAACGACATTGATCAAGCTGACTTGCCAGCTCATTGAGGAAGGATCGTAGGCGATGATACTCGAACCTTCGTGGGAATAATGTGTAGGCAGTTATGGGAACATAACTGTAATCTTAAGGGGGGGAAGATGAAATACCCGTATTTAGAAACTCGAATATTTTGCATCCCAAATAAATTTTTGAACTACGTAATGACTTGATCCCTTCACAGGGTACGTAGGCAACTTGGAAATTTCAATTCTGGGTTCAGTCAAACGATAATCAAACGATAATCAAACAATAATCAAACAATAATCAAACAATAATCAAACAGTAATCAAACAACAAACGACGATCAACAATCGAACAATAGTTCGATAACACAACATCGCAAATAGTAAACAAATAGGACCATAACTCTTCGCGCGAGAAAAGCCGAAGCACAACTTCGGGGACGAAGTTGATTCTTAAGGGGGGGAGAGTGTAACACCCCAGATTTTTATCAACGTCCAAGGGAATAAAAATTTATTCCGATCAACGTTGAAATAATTCCGAGAAGAAGAAAATAATTTATCACAATAAATTATTGCTCGGAAATAAAACGCCGATAGATTTAAATTCAAAATGGAATAAAAGAGGGAAAGGAAGCCGAAGACATTCCATGAATTGAGTAAAAATAATTGGAATTAAATTCATGAAGGAAAAGAATTTTAATTCCAAGAACCCGTGAAGTCGAATTGCACGGGAATAAAAAGACGACGGATTAGAAGCCGACGAAACCGAGACCGACGAACTTAAGATTTCAAACATGAAATTCATTTGAGTCAAGATAAACTTAAGATAAGGATTTATGACCGAGAATGACCCGAAAAATCGAGCCCGAAAACGTAAGAGGATAGAAGTCCGAAAGAGAGGAGGAAAAGCACGACGGATCGCACGACACCGCCCGGACCGAAGCCCAGGCGGGTTCGGCGCGCACCCGGCGCGGGAAACCTTAGTTTAGCGCGCCAACCCCGCGCCGGGACGAAAGACGCGTTGTCGCGTTCGGCGGCGCGCACCCGGCGCGGCTTTTGCCCGATTCGCGCGCCAACCCCGCGCCAAGGTCCTGACAGCAACACCTTGTCGCGTTTTGGCGACTTTCTCGCCAATTTTCGGGGCCCAAGGTTGGGAATCTGATCCTTCACGAGAGAGGCATCTTTTGGACGTTATGTATGGAGTCCCATCTCCATTTTCAGCTATCCTCATCAACCATTTACCCCAAAAACTCTCCCAAATCTCTTCCTAAGCCAAACACTCTTCCGACGAACTTCCGGCGACTTTCCGACGAGTTTCCGGCAACCAAATCCAACCAAGGAAGTATGTAGATCAAGGATTGCAGGCTTAGGATTGTTGGTAAGATGTTAATCAAGTTTCCATATGATTTTAAGATCATAACCATCATCCTAACTTACGAATCTTCGTATTCAAACACAAATCGGAGCCAAGGGAAGAATAAATCGGGTGGAAGAGATTCGTTCGTGACATCCCGTGGATTCCGGACGACCCCGTGACTTCCTAAACATCATCCCCACTGTAAGTTAACCTTACTATGGTTTTGGGTGACTTAAAATGCAACCAAACATAGAGATTCAACTCAAGAAAATTAATAAAAATCTGTCAACAAGAGAAACCCTCAACGCAGCGTTTTCGTATGAATTTTTCAAACCTCTAAAGCTGCTCAAACAAGAAAACTCAAAACATGAAAAGTGTTGCTAAGACTTTGGTTTAGCTTCTGTAAAAATTTTAGAATTTTTCATGATGTTTTGAAACTTGAAACCAACCCAAAACTGAAGAGCATTAAACCTGGATCTTAGAACTTTGGACAGATTTCATTCTCAATCTTGTTAGCTATTTTTACCTTAGATCTAGACCGATCTAGGATTGGTGTTGAACATAAGAATTGTAGATCTATGAGTTTGGAACATCTCTGTAAATTTTTAGAATTTTTCGTTGAGATTTGAGCCTCCGAATCTGAGCCGATCCAATCTGCGTTAGTACCGAAAATCAAGAATCTCGATAGATTTCATAATCAAACACGACGAGCAAAACTCTTACTTCGAGTGTTCAAACCTGAAAACTCAAAACTAAGATTTTGATCCAAAGATCATAATCTATATTGTGTAAAAATTTCAAAGATTTTCATCAAGTCTTGATACCCCAAATCGTATCGGACATATTCTGCGTTTTTAAGAATTGTCAAAGGATGACAGATTTCATAACCGATCTTGATGAGCTTATTTCCATCATTTATAGCCCGAACTAATTTTTGAGCTCTAAACAAAAGTTGTTGGAAATCATGTCTAGTATGTCTCTGTAAAATTTTAGAATTTTTGAAGTCAATTTGATATGTCAAAAAGTCAAATCTTTGAAAGGTGTCAAACCTGAATCCTGACAGCTTTTTGTTTCTGAAGAAAACTTGATTTTAGACATGCTTCCCATCGTTTTTCCGAAAAACTTAAAACACGAAAGTTGTTCGTTGAGATGTTTTTGAGTTACTGTGAAAATTTCAAATCAATCGCCTAAGAAATGGATTTTTAAACCAAAAAGGCGCAAACTGTGACATCGATCGATTTTTGAAATCTTTTAGACAACGATCGAGAAGTTGGAATTACGATATATCTATACTTTTGAAAAATCCCGTTACACCAAATAAAAACATTTTCTTAAAAGAATTCTTTTGAAAACATTGGGGACTTGTGACCAAGTTTGATATTATCAATACGATTCATGCGGGTTTGATTCCCTATGATATATTTGAGTTCTTGCGGGTTAGATTCCCCAAGGGCGACTGTATGTTTTCCTGCGGGTTAGATTCCCCAGGATGTATTGAGTTCTTGCGGGTTAGATTCCCCAAGAGCGATTGAATGATCCCTGCGGAAATATTGGTTATGAGGATTGCGGTCACAAGAGCTCTGGTGAATGATGAACTATAAAAGAAACGAAAAATATTTTGAGAAACGATACTTTTGAAATTGGTTGAGGCCGCCGGATCGCCGGCTAAATGATACTTATGAAATTGGCTGCGGCCGCCGGATCACCGGCTATCTATTGTTGAGATGGATACGTAACGGGAAAATAAGAGATTCAATATTTTTAAGTATTTATGCCTTGCAAATCATTTTACTACAAGAAATGTTTTATAAAATTTAATTAAAGGCTTTGAAACCCCTAACCCATGCTATGTGTTAACTTACTCAGCGCGTTTTTGCTGACCCAAACCATTTATCTCCTTTTTCTTACAGAGTACGAAGAACATGCATCGTCATATGCATACATGGGAACATTAGGGGAAATCTTTATTTTAAATCCCTGCCTTTAATTACGACCTGCCTGAACGGGACTGTTTACCCGTGTCCATGTTGGCCCTTATACAAATTCCGCTGCATATACTTTACTTCCGCTGCTATTTTATATATTCTCGCTGCAACTCTGATGTAGTATTTTTAAATTATCTATGAATGGGCCACTTGAATATTTTAAATCCTGAAAAACCATAGCCTTACATCTCTATAGTAAGCTCGGAGAAACCGTGTCTTGCTAGAGAGGTGTGGCGGTGGCATCCCGGCCTGGGTTATCAAATCCGGGGTGTTACAACAACTTAATAAAATACACACACGAGTCTTTTAACATTATCCCGCTAACTAAGAAGAGGACACCACACAAGGGAGATCACTAACGAGGCAATCTAAAAAATCGTAGGACCACTAACCAGGCAGTCCAAATAAATATACAGCGCGCGAGATCACTAACGAGGCAATCTCAGATAGTAGGGAGACCACTAATGAGGCGGTCACAATAAAGCACAGCGCGCGAGATCACTAACGAGGCAATCTCTGATAGTAGGGAGACCACTAACGAGGCGGTCTCAATAAAGCACAGCGCGCGAGATCACTAACGAGGCAATCTCAGATAGTAGGGAGACCACTAACGAGGCAGTCTCAAAGATAATTGTATGAAGATCAGCTCAGCCTAGTGAACGATATTTTTCGACAATTTATGTTTCGTCGTATACAAGAGATTCGATATCGCATTTCATAGTTCGAGTTTTTCTCGAGTTCGAAAAATCCAATTCGTCACAGGTTACGCCTTTTTAATTTAAAAATTCATTTCAAAGTCGAAAATTCTGAAATTTAATCAGAAGCTTTAAAACATCTTTACGAACAACTTTCATGTTTTAAGTTTCTCGAAATTAGGTAAGGAAACAATTCAAATTTCACAATCTTTTCAAAACTCAAAATCTGTCAGTTTACCGGTAACAGCGCACTGTTTTTAAATCTCATTTTCGACCTAGCAAATGAACTCCAAAATTTGTGAAATTTTACAGGCACTTAAAAGACACCAAAATAAACTAGTTTTATTAGAGGTAAATTATGTTAAGTCCTTACGGATTAAATCAGTTTCGTTCATCAAGTTTGGATAAAATCTGTCAAGATTTTCTTTCCAAAAACACAAGCTGTTCGGGTCAATTTGAAGATTCAAATGTTAATGAAAGTTCACAAAATTTTATAGGCATATTCTTAAGACATTGATCTACAACTTTTATGTTTTCACCAAAGATTATTTTTGACCACAAGGGATAGAAAAACGCACAACAAGTTCGACTACATAATCTGTCAACTTTTCCTTTAAATCACAGTCTGTTCAAAAGGGTTTTTGAGTATACAAACGTTAACGAAAATGCGTGAAATTTTACGGACCTAATATTTAGACATTTATCTAGAACTTTTGTTTTTACATAGAAGTTTAGTTTTGAAGGAATCAATTAGAAAAACGTCAAAGAACTCGAACACCATAATTCTGTCAGCCTTTCGGTTTGTTCAAAAATCTCCGAATAAACCGGATGCATTTTTGGGGAACAAAACTCGATGAAAATTCATGAAATTTTGACACAACCTAGATTAAGATGTTAGGAACAAATCTTTAGTTCGGAATTTTTCGTTTCGGATTCTCGAAATAGGTGTTTTTACTGGATTTCAGAAATTGCGCGGATTGGGGCTTTTAAATCCGATTTTTACGTTTTTGTTTTAGATCCATTGATTCGTTCGATTTTAGTCACCCAAAATTGATATGCAAGGAATAGACTTACTGTGGGTGAGATTTAGATTACTAAGATTCATCGGGATGGCCTCCGGAGTCCGCGAACAAGTCCAAACTACTCGTCTCCTTCTCATCGGTCCCGATTTGCAATTATAAGAGAAAAATACTAAAAATCAGGTTCTAAATTCGACTAGGGGCTATGAAAAAGATATTAAAATCTCATCCTTACCACCACATGGCGTCTAAAAAGTGTTTGGCCTCGTCCATCTTCGTCTTCTTCGCCGGAACGATTCGGAATGCACAAGAACTAGGATTTTTCGAGTGGGTTGAGTGGGGAGGATGATGGGGGCGGTTTTGAGAGGGATTTTGGGAGTTAGAATGGCAGACAATCGGCCTAATAATGGTCCTTGATCTCCTCTACACGGGTAAGGTAAGTTACCATAATTTTCGGGTCGAAATTTGGCAAGAAAACGCATTGATCGCGATCTTCCCGCAGGCTGTCGAAGGTGGCGCGGTTTTGGCGCGGACCGCGCGGGGACCGCACGGCTCCGGTCTGGACCGCGGTCCGGACCAGGTCGTGCGATTCGTCGGGTCCTTTCCTCCTCTCTTTTGGGTTTCTATCCTCCTACATTTTTGGGCTCGATTTTTTTCCGGGTCATTCTCGGATCACGATTCCTATCTTAAATCTATTTCGACTTAAATTGATTTCGTGTGTGAAATCTTAAGTCCGTCGGTTTCGGATTTGTTGGCTTCTAATTCTTCGTCTTTTGACTCCCGTGCAATAATTGATCTAATTAAATTATTTCCGACTTCACGGGTTCTTGGAATTAAAATTCGTTTCCTTCTTGAATTTAATTCCAATTCTTTTGGGATTAATCCATGGAATATTTTCGGGCTTCCTTTCCCTCTTTTATTCTATTTTGAATTTATCGGTAATTCATTTTCGAGCAATAATGAATTATTCTTTTCTTCTCGGAAATATTTCGGCCTTGATCGGATTAAGAAATAAATTTTATTACTTTGGATGCTGATAAAAATCCCGGGTATTACACCAGTTGTTATGCAAAATTATTTCTGCAGCAGATACAGAATCCTGCATGCGGTGCATCCCTTATTCTTAGCGAGAGATTGGTTGCAGGCAGAAGTTAGGCTCCTCACCATCCATGGTGATTTTTCGGATTCAAACCCCGCGGGCATTCAGATGTTCATGCATCTACACCCTATCCACCCCATTTTGGCTCTGCAAAGATGGAAATCTCCCAGGTAGGTGCCCACTGTCGCTGATACTCGCTCCGACAAGCATCCCACGACTCCACCGGTGGGTATAGGCAAAGAGTACTATGGAGATACTCACTTAGTATGACACGAAGTCGCTCGTTGATTTGATTGCAATAGGATAAAATTTCTCTGGACATTAGCCTATATAAAACTGCAAAATATAAAAGATAACTGTGCGAGGCATTTTGGTATGTTAATTTTTTTTTGAAAGCAGTTGTAATGAAAATAATTCTACAGAGTTTCAAAATATAAAAGATGAAATTGCATATGCAAGACCAAAGATTCCTTTCACCCTTAAGAGAGGAAGCAGTTAAATAAACTAATCTTAGTGATATGCTGCACATAAATTTATGTTCAAGGAAGTCCAGGGAACCACACACATAATGCCATCTGGAATACAAAAATAAATAACTTACATTTCGAGAAAAAGAAAAAAAAAAATTGAGACAATGTATAGGAGGACAATGACATAAACTGTAAATGGAAATCTATATATTTGTTACAAATTTTAAGTTGTAACAACGAAATGACTAAAGGTTTTAAGACACAAGCAAACATACATCAAACTATCAAAATTATACTATCAATAAATTCGAAGAAAATTGTGATGACTATGGGAAAGTCAGTAATAAGCAATCAGACATAGAAAACAAGGATAGTCAGGGACACAATTTGTTTCTTGTATAAATGTCATTTATTTTAAACAACATATGCTCTCTCCAGCAGGAACCAAAACCATGCACAAACAAAACTATATATGCAGAAACAGAGCATGAATTTGAACTAAAATGCAGCTAACAAAACTTGCATCAAATACACAGCAAACACTTTGGCAAAAAAACAAAATTGGAACAAACCAAATATTTTTTAACCGAGCACTAGCAAAAACTTGGAACAACCGAACACAAAATTGAAGCAGAAACCGAAGGAGAAATTTTGCATGAAATTGAACAATGCAGAAATCACAAAGGTCAAAGACAATCACCATTATTCGAACAATGAGGAAGAAATCGAATATAAATTCAAACAATCGCAAAATCAAACTTGAGGCACAAATCGAGCACAAAATTATGGAAGAATTGTAGAATCAAATTTTTCCAAAAAAAAAGTAATAAAAAAATAAAAAATAAAAAGAAAAAGAACTCACCTTTGACGTAGAGGGCGATTCCACCTTACTAGTGGTGCAAGGCCAGATGCGACAAGATGATATGACGCGGACCAGAGGAGCTGCCGGTGATGCGGACCATAGGAGGAATTTCTGATAGGGGGATCCTGGAAAACCAACCACCTATCAGTTCCGGTGAACGATTCCGGAATCCAACCAGTGCTACGGTACACAAAGACGGTGAACCTTGAGACGAAGGCCGGCTCCAAGAGAATGGTGATGGCGCAATCTGAGAACCGATTTCTTGTTTGGGAAAAATCTGACCCCACGATTTCTTGGAGTGAAATTGGGGGAAATATGAGAAGAAGACGTAGAACGGAAACACGAGCAAAAACAGATGCGCGAGAAATCCTCACCCGTGGCGAACAAGACTATCGGATGCGAGGGGATTTTGGAGTCGGAAGGTTATGGAGGAGTGGGAACGTAGGGAGAAATTGAACAAGCCAGGAATTTTGAGAGAGAAAAAGACGAATGAAAGGAAGAAATAGGGATTCTTGCATTTTGAATGAAAATGGGTACGATCCGACCCAAAGTGGAGTTTACTGTCCCTAAAGACCTAAAGTGGACTTTACTGTTCCTAAAGAAGGACTATTGTTCATAAGCGCTGCACATATGTATAATATGACATATAAAATGGTGGTGCATCGCCTGTGCCCCATGCCCCATGTAAATCCGACACTGCTAGTAGGTCTCCTTATTTGAGAATTTTCTGCTCACGATGAGGAGCTGCAGTGCTTGAGTATGTGTGTAGGCAACTCGGACTGTTTGGCCGTATGAAGATCAAGCAGGGGGTGGTTACTCGACTCTCATCAAACTAGTAGTTGTGTTGTAGTTATTTACCCTCCTAGCAAACTTCTAAACATGTATACTGAGCTTATATCAATTACGTATTGTGTTATTTTTTTTTCAGGCTTGGATATACTAGCATTTCCCTTTGTTATTCATAGCCCTTATGAACCCAGATTACATGGACGATTACTAGATGTGCTATCAATGGTTACAGCGAAGTCCGAGCTCTCCCACAATTGAGCACATCGGGGCTTGGTGGGAGAGCATTAACGAGCTCACCCAGTCCAAGGTATTAGTTTCTTGAATACATTGTTGCTTTTTATGTGTGTAATTGATATGGTCATTTGGGATCCGTACACTGAGATATGGGAGGTGTTCCTGCATCATAGCCCGCCCTCCCCCCCCCCCCCCCGCCACAACCCCCCGCCATTTGCGAAGTAGGTGAGCCACACCGCACTGCCCGAGACCAATTATCTCATGATGAACAGTTTGGATTAGGGCTACCATTTGCTCACAGATGCACACAAAGCTCTAAACTCAAACTTTCTGTAAAATTTCGAAAAGGGTTGAAAAGGGTGTAGGATGATTGAATTTATAGAGGATAGGGTGTATAATAGACAATGTTTCATCCATTATGATCCCTTGATCCCTTCAATCAATCTAATCTCGAGATCGGGGTCATTGCAGGACCTATGGAATTTTTCACAATTGGATTGTGTTATATAAGAATTGGAGCATCAATCATCATAATTTGGTTGCTTCCTTGCCAAAATCTTGTGATTTTAAGGATCTTGAGTCCCCAAATCCATTTTAAGAGTTTAGGAGTGATTCCATGCCCAATCATTACAAGAAATTAAGTGAAAATGATAGGAAATTTTCAAGAGCGTACAACTACCACTGCAGGCCAAGTATGGCCTATGTTGGGCTAGTCCAGGTTTGTTCGATGTTGGACTTGACCCTATAGCACTTGGGCTTTTCTTTGGGCTACTTTCGGCTTTTCTTTAGATTCATAACCTACATCCAATTTATCTCAAAAATAAAAATAATATCTCCGAATGATAACTCTTCTTCTATAAATTATTTCGAAAATTCATGATTTTGTGAACAATTGAGGATGCCTGAACAAGGCATTTCCCAACTCCTAACACCTTTTGTTCACGTGAGCTTGTTGTTTACATGTCCTTTAGGATCATGAGAACAAAAGTTCCAAACCCCTATTTATTTATTTAGTTTTTATTCTTCTAATAAAACTTAATGGGTGTTACATCAGGTTCTAGTTTGTCCATATCGATTTAAACATTCCATTACTTTTCGTGTTTGCTTTTCCTATTCTCTATTAATAGAAAAGTATAAAAAATACAAAGTAATACATTAAAAAATATAAAATGAAAAATGTTCAAGTTTAAAAATAAAAAATAAATTGAAATTTCTTCTTAAAACCGAATATACACTGATACACAGGCATAAACGGCAATTTAAATATTGATTTTGAATTAAAAATAAATAAAATGAAAAAGGTTTAATTAAAGTTTTTAAAATATACAAATCATAACCTCACCGTCCAATTCCGATTTGATCCGGTGATCAGAACCGAAATGCACCGCCGGTTTATTTATTTTTAGCCTTTTGGGCAACTATAGCTAAAAGGCTGGCAGCTATGAGTTATGGACTTATGGGCCCAACTCCAACGCGTCTCTTGTGCAAGACAAGTTTGGTAAGCTTTGACGTGCGCAATTTGCAAACTCAAAGAGTGGAAATCAAAAAGAAATTACTGAATAATAGTAACTCTATAGATAAAACTAATAACAATCCTCTCACACACAGTTTCCCTCCCAAAATTTCCCCCCTCCCATTCCAATATTTTATTATTTTCTCTCACACACACCAAATTCCCCCCCCCCCCCCAACAATTAAGAAAATCTAAATGACATGGAAATTGCACCCCCACAAAGCATTCCCTCCCACTTCCCCCTATATATAGCCATGGTTCCCTTCAAGTTCCTCCCTGCTGGTGTGCTCATTTTTTTTCAGGTTCCACCATTTTACATTTTCGAGCGTCATTTGTCCATTACAGTCGTATGTCACAATAGTGATCTAATTCTTTTATTGTCGTGCATGCTTTGCAAGTTTGTTGCAGATTTGGTTGTTTGGACGGATATTTTCTTTTATCCTGCTTTCCATATTCCGTGTGCATATGTTTGTTAGTTTTGTTCATTTATATGTCCGCGCTTTAACCATTTGCAGTGTTGCCATGTTGCCGGAACATGATCCCTGGCAGTCGGAAATGAAACAGTACGCGACCGTTTTCTTCCCAAAAGGAGCCAAGGCTGCAGAGTTCAGACAGTTTCTCTTGAGCATTCGGAATGAACGAGGACTGACGTGGACAGCCTCGGATTTGGAAGTCATTGATGCTGCTTTGTTCTTTCTTAAGCGTGTTGACTCTGAGATATATGTGTACTTGGCCGCAAGTGAGATGTCTTTTGAGATGAAGGGTGTCCTGCAATGGATGAAATACGTAAGTAAACGATGGAGTGAAGCTTCTTCGGTGGACGTTACGATGCTGCCGGTACCAGCTGCAGTATTTGATTCTATTGTTTCACAAATCGAGTTTTTGCGTAACTATGTGTACGACGCTTATTTTAGACAAGCTACTCCTCTGTTGTCCGAATTTGAGATTCTTTGGTTTGATACAATTAGGGGTCGACTTATATGTCTGTCGAATAAGTATTCTGTGGATTGATGAATAATACTATTCTTTGTTTTGATACAATTGGTTTGAATGCACCTGGCTTTTTGACATTATACTTCCGAGATTAAGTGTATGAAAAGACTTCAGTATTACCTAAACAAAATGATTTGTAGAAACATGTTGCAACTCGAATTTGCAATAGATTTGTATTGAGTATACCTTAGTATTACTCAAACAAAATGATTTGGTTTTTTGTAATATCAAATGAGTCACGAACAAGCCCATCTATCCCCCTAATTTCATGGAAAAGACTTCAGTATTACCTAAGCAAAATGATTTGTAGAAACATGTTGCAACTCGAATTTGCACTAGATTTGTATTGAGTATACCTTAGTATTACTCAAACAAAATGAGTAGGTTTTTTGTAATATTAAATGAGTCGCGAACAAGCCCATCTATCCCCCTAATTTCATACTTGAATTTACAATACACATCCCTTCTCAAACCGACTGATAATCTTGCCCTTTAATTTGACTGGAATGGTCACTCCGCAAATAATAACACGTATTAGTCCATATCATATTAAGTGCCTAAGTATTTAACTATTGATATATCTTATTTTCATTGTCATACTTTGAATTTAAATTCAAACGATTTGCGCCCTAATACGGATCGATGAAATAAGTTTGGTGGTTTGTGATGATTGTAACTTTGCAATATGTAATTGCTTCTATGCTTCTCGATTCTATTGCTCGCTAAGGGTAAAACCCTTCTCAAACCGACTCATAATCTCGCCCTTTAATTTGAGTGGAATGGTCACTCCGCAAATAATAACACGTATTAAGTGGTATCGTATTAAATATATCAGTATTTAACTATTGATATATCTTATTTTCATTGTCCTACCTTGAATTTAAATTCAAACGATTGGCGCCCTAATACGGATCGATGAAATATAATTTTTGGTTTGTGATGATTAAGACTTTGCAATAATGAATTGCTTCTATGCTTCTCGATTATAGTGCTCGCTGTGGGTCGTGTTAATCGAGTATCTATCGTGTTAATCAATTCTCGGTAATAATGACTACGTCGCTACACATAGGTATTTAGGTTGTCATTTGAAGTAATCTCTTTCCCAAATCTTTTATCCGCCTTATTGTTCTTTATTATTGTTATTTTAGTTTATAGTAAAACTTCTATTGGTGTTGGATTACGCGACTGTTGCATGCGTTATGGGTATCTACAAAAGCCGAATTTGTAATTATTAGGGCTTTCGTATAGATTTAATTATTCCCATAATTAGGCAACTACTATCCAATGACCAATACGCATTTAACCCTACACCACTACCGAGCACGCAACCTGAATTTGTCTTTTTGTAAATTGTTCTCTTAAATCCGATACTTTATGTGTGTTTGAATCCTTCTAAAATAAGTTGATTTGGAACATCTAAATTTTTTGACGAATTACTAAATCGAAACCCTAATTTTTTTTTAGATCCTCTAAATTGCTATAACGTATTTATGTTCGGTTGTGATATTATGAGTTGTATTCCATTGTTCTTTACTTTGCCATATTGTAAACTTCAAAAATTATTTGTAATTTGCCTAAGTGTAAACCTCATATTATATTGTACTATATTATGTATATGTATATATTTATATATATATATTGAAGTATTATAAGCATTTTGCCAAAAGTTGCTGACGAATGAATTCCCCAAGAAGAAGTAATCATTTTAATGTATTACGAATATTTTATTTTATTTTTTCTATGACAAACTTCTGCCTCATGATGGTTTTCATCTGGCGAAAGTAAACTGAGATCTTGGTAAAAACAACATAAAGTGGTTCCTCTAGACTTAATCATTCTAATTACAGGCAACTACCAACCAATGACCAAAACGCATGTAACCCTACACCACGTTCGATATTCTACATTGATGGAGTATTAATTGTATGGTGCAAAACTTGGCCGTCGACCATCGTCGCCAGAGGACATCCGAGATTTTTAATGCATAAAGTGGTTGTGATTTGGTATATTCGATGAAGCCTTTACGTATTCCATTCGCGTTTTAATATGTCTGTACAAAATGATTACATTTTCCGGCTTTCTGCTCGAACTTCGAAAGTTGTATTATTTGAAAGATGCCTTAAAACCATAATATGAAACACCCTTCACACGTATACTTCTTAAGGCTTTTTCTATTCTTGCCCTAATTACTAACTTCTTATAGCCTAAGTCTTATGTGTGTTGGAACCACTTAATACTATACTCAAGTTTAACCCAAGATTCTACTATTTGAAAATTGTGGTTTGTATCACGAACATGAAAACGAAACCCTATATTTTTTATAATGAAGTTGGATTAGAAACTATACATCTTATAAAGAACTGTGAAATCAAAACCCTCCTTTTTATGAGATTAATCAACATTTGTTACATGTCCAAAATGTAATTTCGGTAATGTAGTTATGTTCGGTTATGACGTTATGATCCATACTCCATTGTTATTTACTTTGCCAAATTGTATACGTCAAAGATTGATTTGTAATACTTTGCGAAAGGTTAATCTTCATAGTATATTGTACCATATTATACATGCAACTCTAATTAAAAAAATGTATTCGATGAAATTATGTTTTTTTTTTCTATACCACCAAATTATAATGGGTAAAATTCAAAGCCTAATTTCTTTTTAAAAAAAATGATATTGCAAACACAATCGACCATAAGCGCATGCAAGTTGCAACATAAACAATCTTATGAGTGTAACGTGGTATGTTGATGACCTTACGTTTTTTACATGTAGTTGACAATATAAGTAGATTAAAACCCCTCAACTTCATACATAACACATCTATACATTTATTGATTTTATAGATGGATTCCGTAGCCGACTTACTTATTTGTTAAATCTGCACTTAATGTGTGTTCGAAAATATTATAATTAAGTTGAACTCATTATCCTAAATACAGGTTAGTAATTTGAATTCGAATCCTTCCAACTTTTTCAAAACCCTAATTATGTAGTGAGATCAATCAACCAATCATCCTTTTTCCCTATTACACGTCAAGATTTTAATTGTGAATTGATTTTAAACTCTACGTTTTATAAAGAACTGTGAAATCGATCCCCTCATTTTTAATGATATTAATCAACCATTGTTACACGTCCAAAATGTAATTTCTATAATGTAGTTATGTTCGGTTATGACATTATGGTCCATACTCCATTGTTATTTACTTTGCCAAATTGTAGACGTCAAAATTGATTTGTACTGCCTTGCCAAAGGCTAATCGTCATAGTATGTTGTACCATATTATACAAGCAAGTCTAATTAAAAAAATGTAATCGATGATCTTACGTTTCTTTTCTAAACCACCTGCTTAAGTAAGGTAAAATTGAAAGCCTCATTTTTGTTAAATCCCCCAACTTTTAACGTAACACATCTATACATTTATTGATGTTAAAGATAGATTTCGTAGCCGACCTACTTATTTGTTAAATACTGCACTTAATGTGTGTTCGAAACCATTATAATGAAGTTGAACTCATTATCCTAAATACGGGTTAGGAATTTCAATTCGAATCCTTCCAATTTTTTCCAAACCCTAATTTTTTAGTGAGATCAATCATCCAATTGTCCTGTTTTCCTATTACACGTCAAGAATTTAATTGTGATAATGTAGTTACGTATGGTTACGACGTTCCAATCGAATTCGTAAATATTTAAATGTACGTGAGTTCGAAATGGTCATTATTCATATAGGTTTAAATCGAAACCCTACATTTTTTATAAAGATGTCGATGTCGGAAGCCTATATTTCTATAATAAAGTTTGTTTAGAACCTCTGAATTGCTATAATGTACTTCCGTGAGTTTATGACATTGTGATTAGTATTCTATTGTTCTCTATTTCGCCAAATTAAAGACTTAAAAAATTATACTTACTACTTTGCCTAAGGGTAAACGTTATAGTATATTGTAGGACATTTTATACATAGATCTCTAATGGTTTCAATGTATGTAGATGATATTATGTTTTTTTATTATACTGAAGAAGTATATCAAAACCACCCATGTACAAATGAATCTAAAATTGAAACCCTAATTTTTTTATTCAAATGTCAAGACGTGTATATATATATATACATATAAAAAATAAATCTATGTGAATTCAAATAGATTAATTTTACATAGGGTTAAATTGAAACCCTAATTTTAAATGTGCTGGCGATTTTGAACACCTACATTTTACATAGGGTTAAAAAGCATGCTGCCAACGAAAAAGTGGCGGACGAATGTATTCTCCAATAAAAAGTAATCATTCAAACAATAGTTTTTTTTTTAATTTTTAAACGACTTTTAGTTGGGCGTTGGTTCCTATAAATTTCAGTCCAGTCCATTCTTCATTTATCGTATTGCATAAACAAGTAATAGTATTGCCTAATAGTGTCAATGGACAAATCTATCATGTTCGAAGGACTTACGCCATTGAGTACGAAAGTTGTTGTGAAAGCTAGGTGTCTACGATGTTATGGAGTTACTACGTTCCAATCTGATACGCTTAATTCCTTTGAAGCTATTTTTCACGATGCAGAGGTATATTTAATGTACAAATTTTGTTGCTTTCCTGCGTCATTAATTATATTAATTTTTATGTGTGCTCATGAAGGGTACCTGATTCCACATTTCTGCTGGGAGAAACGTTGCTAAAAAGTTCCACACAATAATTCGTGAGGGTGGCATATACATTTTAATGCGTTTTGGTATTGTGGACAATAGAGACAGGTTTAAGGTCACCAGTCACCCATTCAAAGGGATGTTCTACCCGAACAGTGTTGTATGTGTTCTTCTTGATGATGAATTCCCCAACATGACGTTTGCATTTAAAGCTTTTCCTGAAATACTCACTCTGGATGGCGATGTATCTTCGCAGTTCCTTTCGGTAATGATTGGTTAAAACTTTTGTTCGACTTTTTATTGATATTCAAGTCGAATATATCATAAACCCTAATCTGCCTTCTGCTGTAATAGACATTATTGGTCGTGTTTTGACAAAGTCCCCACCAACTACGACCAATTGCAAGGATGGAAAGCAGAAAATGCTCATTAATATGTTCTTGGAAGATATTCAGTGAGTTTGACTTTTAAAATTCAGTGTTAATAATATGTAGTAACTGTGCTAATCACTTCTGCATGTTTTATTGAAGCGGAAATGACTTGAGTTGCACTCTATGGGATGAATATGCCGAGCAGTTTTTACGGGAGTTCGACGAGAGTCCTACAGCTGTGAATGTTTTGATTCTGCAGTTCTGTCGTGCATCGGAGTTTCAGGGTTAGTATGGTCACTTATAGTAGTAGCATGTTAATATTATTGATTAATTATACATAACCTATTTCTTGAAACAATTCAGGAAAATAAAGATCCAAAATGCTTTTCGTGTTACCAAGTTATTTCTCAATGCAGATCTTCCTGAAGTCCATGCATTCATTCAGAGGTTGTATACGATATATTTAAACACATGTATTTGTTTTTCTGTTTGACAAAACATTATTTCATGAAAAATTGTTTGTGCACAGGATGCAATCCACTACTGCAAAAGGGAAGAACATACCTACATTGTCGCAGTCAACTCACTATTCTGCTGGAGATGACTCAACTTCCAATGGTTTCACTTTGTCAACCTTGCATGCAACCATCCATTCCCTCGAGGTTCGAACTCCATCTTAATTGTTTCTAAATTAACAATGACTGTTATCTAAGATGCAATGTATTCATTTCGTCAGGCTGGCGACTTCTACATTAATGGAGTGGTTATAAACGTTGATGCAATGGATGGTTACTATTATTACATCTGTAGTAAGTGCTATAAGAAGATGGATCAAGGGAAAACAAGTTTCTATTGCAGCAAGTGTGATATGTTCTATGGGAATGCTACTATGAAGTATAAAGTTTCACTTTATGTTGCTGATGACACCACCTCTTGCACGCTTGTGTTGTTTGATCGACAATGCCAACAACTTTTCGGGATGTCTGCAGCAGACTTGAAACATTCCTTGGCTGAAGTAATACTCCACTGTTTACTCCTTTCAATTTGGTAGAATTCCATATTATTATAATATATTCAACTTTTGTTTGTAGGAGGAAGATTACCCTAATTTAATCCTCTCCACATTGGTGAACAAGAGGTTTACTTTTAGAATCACGAAAAAACAGACTGATTTTTGGTGTGCCTACAACACACTGACTGTTTCGGCCATTATACCTGAGGCTGAACCCTTGGAGAATGAGATTGGAACCACACATGATAGCCCAAATCCAAGTCCGGCGTCGACGAAGAGGTCCTCCGATTCTGCAGGGTTCCATACTCCGTCGTTGAGTGATGATGATGGCAGTAAGAAAATGGAAGAACAAGTTGCGGCAGAAGTAACAAAGAATCTGGAGGACGAGTTTTCAGCATCCAACATCTTGAAGAAGGTTAAACTTGAGAAGGAGTAACAGCTCAGTGTGTTGCTGTGACAATTGGGCCAAGTTTGTTTGCTTAATGGATCTGATGTATTGTTGTTTTCTGCACTTCTTAATTTTGGGATTGTTAATTATTGGCCCATTAATTTTGTTGTCTCATGTTTAGTGGGCTGATTATGATTAGAACTTTTTATTGGTGTTTTTTATGATTAGCTTAAATTGTGGATTGTTAATTATTGGCCCACTCATTTTGTGATATGTTTAGTGGGCTGATTATAAATGGAACATTTTGGTGGTAGTTTTGATGATTAGCTTATATTGAAGACTCTCTATTTTTGCCAAATTTGTCTTTTATTCTTATAAGATTTTTTTTTGTTCGATCGATTCCTTTAAACTCTTCAATTAAGATTTCATTTATTAATTAAATTAATAAATGTGTTATTTTATAATTTATTTAGTTCGATTTTAAACAAACAAATATTATTACTGTTTTAAATAATTTTCTCTATATTATCACCCTTTCCATGCCTTCAATGGCTCCTCCCAAAAATATATATGTACATATCTATATGTTTGCCGCTGTTTTAAATAATTTTCTCTTCCCAACTGACAATATTTTAAAATATTTTGTGTTTACTGAACGGGTACATAACTGTATGCCATTATAAGTACTAGGAACCAACACCCTTAATCTCCCTTCCACAACACCCTTACCGTTCTGTACGTCCTTTCGCTTCCACCTGCTATTCCACTCAACCGACGGAAGACTTTGCTGTATCCTCCTTCGCCGCATCTTCCGTAAGTTCCGGCTCTTTATGTTAGTTTTAAGTAATTTTTTGTATTTTTGGTGCCGCCCTTTCTTGAATGTGCATTTCTATTTGATTAAAGTATCTTTTATAAAGTATTTGGAGTTTATTTATATGCATGCGAGTGATTTAGGGATCAGCGATGGTATCCTGTTGTTGAAATCGTCTTATAAGTTGGATAATGTTGTTTTTTAAGGTTCCCTTGCACTATCGGTGGTATCTACGACAATAGTATGGCTTTTCTACTTTTTTTTGGTCTGCCGTTGGAATTTTTTATATCCCTATTTCAATCGAAATTATAGAACTATTCTATTGTGCGTTTTAGGTCGCAAAATTTGCCTCTATATGTATCTATGTCAATGCCACAAGTTGAGTGAGTATGCATTTTGATTCTGTGAAGGATTCCTCTGCATTTTCTTATTCGTTCTGACAAAAATTTGTTATTTGGAAAATAGTGATGAGAACAATTCGGACAATTAGTTAATGATGTTTGTCTATTGTTTTTTTTATTTTCTGCTCTTAGATACAATATAATGGAATCATCCATTATGCGCATGAGTTGTGAAAGCTTGGATGAAATTCCTGATGATGTGCTTGCGGAGATGTTGTCTAGGGTTGGAATTGCATCTATGCAATCCATGTTCTCCTTAGTAAAGAGGTTTAGTTTGAGGAGCCTTTTTACTTTTTCTTATTCTACTTATACCTGTTAATGTAGCTTATATATTTAATTGCTTGGTATAAATCATTTCAGCTGTCGATCATTCGCAAGGGTTCTGCATCGCTCTATTGTACTCAGGACTTGTGAGATGTCCTATTTCCAGAGTCGTTGGTTAGAGCATCTATCACCAGAAGCAATGGTTTTCTACAATG
The DNA here is from genome assembly GCA_030278955.1 of Hygrophila difformis. Lineage (NCBI taxonomy): Eukaryota > Viridiplantae > Streptophyta > Magnoliopsida > Lamiales > Acanthaceae > Hygrophila > Hygrophila difformis. The sequence goes on along the minus strand of JAOANR010000001.1, from coordinate 828,561 downwards.
CATGTTTAATGGCAGGGAATTATGATATAGAATTTAAAGGAATTCTGGTATTATTGTATAAATTCATACCTTTTAATCTGTTGATCATTTATAATGAATTGGTTGCTCCCTAAAGCATTTCAATTGACTATTTATGATGTCTTCCATTCCAGTGCCTGTTGTACGCCACTCTTGAAAGGCAATTAGTTTTGAGCATGCTTGAAGTATATGTTGCTGAGGGTCACAAGAAGTCCATCTATTTGACATCTATACTCCTGCTGACTTCAAATTCTGAAGAGGAGAAATGCAGAGGCCTGGAAATGATGGATTTCCTATGCAAGGATAGAGCTTCACTGGTGGAATGAGGAATAATATAAGGGCTATGGTTCGTGGTTTCTGGGTGCAACCTATTATCCCATTTCCAAGGTTTCCTCTCTACTTTTGCAAGAATACTGACCATCGGGGGTGGAGATATGGGTGGCCCGATCCCTTTTATTCAAGGATGCAGCAGCCCTTATGTCATAAATGTGCTGCAGAGGTGGAGTGTTTACACTTTTCCTGGTGACTGATTTTGGTGAACTGGACATGTATTTTCACAGTATCATTATGAATACTTTGTTTTGGTTTTTATTTTTAAGTTGATACACTTCCCAACCAAATATATGGTTGGATCTAGGTTGGTTTGGTACATAACTTATTGTTTTTGGCATATATAGTACAAGATGTTTATGATTTGTCATGGTTGATCCACTTATTTTTATTATTATTGTTATAGATTATAGATTTGACAACAACAATGATTGAAATTTACATTGTTTGAAGTGAACTGCATTGTATCGTCAGACTTAATTATTCAGAGATAGTGTTTGATTGTCTAAGGAGAAATTTACATCTTTGTCCACTTCTATATAGGTTTTTCTAATGGTGCTCTATAACAAACCAATAATTTAATCGAAATAATCAGTACAGTAAAATGGTAATTTAACCATTTGTGTTGTTCAATGACTGCAAAAGTAATAATAATTGCACATCTTTTGCGATCATCAAGAAACGTGCTCCTGTAATCCATAATTGTAGCCATCGTCTATTAGGTTGTGGATCGGTTAGTTGCATTGTGGGCTCAAACAGGTCTTGCATATAAAACAAACAATCAAGTTGAGCAAACTAAGTTGAACACAACAAAAGAAATGAGAAAAATGAGAAAGAGCTGTCGATTTGGGAGCGAAAATGAGAATGCACCTCCAAGAACTATAACTCACAATGGCAATTTGGATGCTTTAAACATGGGCAGGATTCCCACACCTCAGCAAGAAGTGAGAAATTCTTCCTTTTATACGTTCCGAACAACTTTCCAGGAATTAAACAATGGTTTGTCCTCTTCTCATTCTCAAACTGGTGTTGTATCTTTTATTAGATTCTGATAATGTTTTATGTTTCTTCTTAAACGTTTTTGTTGAGGTGTAGTTGCTCATATCTCGAGCCAACAGAGAATTTCCCAAGTCTCATGTGTTATAGATCCTACAAATGAAGATGATAATACTCCGAATAGGGTTGATGGAAGTATAAATGTAGGTCATATTGATGCTCTTGGATGGCAAACAAACAAAAGTCAGCATGGTTAGTCACAAAATACATATTTATTTCGTTTGATAAATATTGTGATTATACCTTAATAAATTTTTAAGTTTTTTCGCCAAGCAGAATCAAGAGGGACTGGAATAGGCATATTGTGCTCAAAGCAATCCGTGATAAGCAAAGGTATTTTACCTTTGTCATTCCCAAATAATTTATTTGCATCCTTTATTATTTTTTGACCAACATAAAGTATTACATACTACAATTACATTTGATGGAGGCATAAGTGTAGATTATGCAAGTTCTAATTTTCCTCCCGTCCACGAGAAGAAACGACCGACAAGTAACCCTCCTTCCAGGCAAATAAACAAAAGGCGTCATGGTTAGTCAAATATTATCTATGTTTGGTAAATTTTGGTATTAAAGCTTTAGTAATTCAAAATTTCTCAGTGATCGAAAAACAGTCTGTGACAAGTGTATATCCGAATCACATAAACTTTCAATCCTCTGTCGTTCAAAATACCTCGGAAGATGTTGATAGACATGGTAATTTTTTATGAGATTGTTGTTAAAAATTTGATTGTTTTTATTAAATATTGATTATATTCTTATTTAATCTGTTGCAGGAATCGTATTTGAACTTGCAAATGTATCTCCTAATGTTAGACAAGGTAGTTACATTATTTGACATAATTACAATCCTAATTTTATGCAATTCAGTCCTATAACTTATTGCAATATATGATGAGCTGCAGTCCAAGTGATATCTAATGGTTGTTTGTTCGTTTAGAATACTATGATATTGGTGATCCTATTCACTCATGTGGGAGGTGCGGAGCCAGTTTTTGGTATGATGAGAGAATGCAGAAGCATAACAAACAACAGCATCCTACTTACTCGAACTGTTGTTTGAATGGAAAGATTGAATTGCCTAAGATGGCTAGCCCTCCAGCTCTATTAAGGGAGTTGTACTCTGGTAACTCAAGCCGAAGCACACACTTTCTACAACATATTCGATCTTACAACGGCACGTTTAGTTTTACATCCATAGGTGGGAAATTGGATAGGAGCTTGAACAATGGCAGGTCACCTCCTATCATTCGTCTCATGGGTCAAAATTATCATTTGATTGGTAACTTGCTTCCTTCCGAAGGGAACAGTCCAAAATTTAGTCAATTGTACATATATGATACAGAGAACGAGGTTGCAAATAGAATAAATGCAGTGAGGTAAATTTGAAGTCTTTCATTTTCTATAACTCTATGTATTCGTTCATACAGAAAATGGATTTTCCTTATGTTCCATATCATTGAACAGGTGTACATCAGGGAAAGAAAATTTGTGCCCTGATATTGTTGCGGATCTTATTGAGATGCTAGACAACTTTAATGTTTTGGCACAAATATATAGGATGGCAAGAGAGAGGCTGAGAGCTGAGGATGGTATTCAATTGAGGTTGAGACTTATTGAAAAAAAAGACCGTGATGGCAGGACATATAACATGCCTTCAGCACCTGAGGTAGCTGCTTTAATTGTTAGTGATTTGGATGATTCGATTAAACCAAGGGATATAGTTGTGGAAACTAAAGGTGGTGATTTGCATCATATATCTGAGCTGCACCCAGCCTATCTTTCACTGCAATATCCACTTCTATTCCCTTATGGCGAGGATGGTTTTCGGGAGGGTATAATGGTTGGTGACAATAATCCCAAACTCACGGCTCTTAAGAGGAGAAAGTTATCCCTCAAAGAATTTATTTCATACAGAATCCATTTTAGAGAAAGTGAGCCAACATTGATACTTCAATCACGACGATTATTCCAGTAATTTCTGGTGGATACTTATTCCATGGTTGAAGCACAAAGGATTTTATTTGTAAGGAATAATCAACGGAAACTTCACTGTGATATGTACAAAGGTTTACAGGAGGCTCTTTTAAATGGCGAATCAGATGTAAGGAACGTAGGTAAGCGAGTTATTCTGCCTTCTACATTTACTGGAGGAGCCAGGTACATGATGCAGAACTATCAAGATGCCATTGGAATTTGTGGTTGGGCAGGTTACCCTAACCTGTTTGTCACCTTTACATGTAATCCAAACTGGCCGGAAATTACGAGATATCTTTGAAAGCATAAAGTTTCTGCATCAGACAGACCAGATGTTCTTGCAAGAGTATTCAAGATTAAACTTGACCAAATGATTGCAGATTTTAAAAATGAGTTGTTTGGTGGTGTGAAAGCAGGTAATGACTATCCACTCATACATCAAATTTCTTATGTAAATATTAAACGCATAATGTAATGGGTTTTATATTCTTCTCATACAGTTGTGTACACAATTGAATTTCAAAAGCGTGGTCTTCCGCACGCACACATCCTACTATTTCTGCGGAATTACAGTACTCACCCAAGTTCAGAAGAAATCAACAACATTATTTCCGCGGAGATTCCAGATGAAACAATTGATCCTGATTACTATCAAGTAGTTTCTGAGTACATGATTCATGGTCCCTGTGGCGTAGCTGCAAAGGATTCTCCTTGCATGTCAGATGGAAGATGCACCAAGCATTATCCAAAAAGATTTATGGCTTTGACGAGTGTCGATGATGATGGGTATCCTGTGTACAGACGGCGGGATAATGGAAGAGTAATTAATAAGGGTGGAGTAGTTCTTGATAATCGCAGCGTTGTACCACACAATCGTGCCCTCTTGATGAAATACCGTGCTCATATCAATGTTGAATGGTGTAATCAGAGTCGGTCAATCAAGTATTTATTCAAATATGTCCACAAGGGATATGATCGTGTCACTGCCAGCTTTTATAAGTCTACTGAGGATCATCAGCCAGCTACGATAATTGATGAAACAAGGATTTATTACGACTGTCGATACATATCATCGTGTGAGGCTGCATGGAGGTTATTCATGTTTGACATCCACTATCGAACTCCTCCTGTTGAAAGATTGTCATTCCACTTGCCAGGACAACAAAGTGTATGTTATTCTGATACAGAAGTACTTTCCGATGTAATTGAGCGTGCTACAATGAGGGAAAGTAAATTCATTCAATGGTTCAAAGCAAATTCCATTTATCCGGATGCTCGGGAGCTAACTTACAGTCAATTTCCTTCTAAATTTGTTTGGAAAGAAGATGCTAGGGTATGGCAACCAAGAAAAAGGGGATTTTCAGTTGGTAGGATGAATTTCATTCATCCTTCATTAGGTGAATTGTACTACATGAGATGCCTTCTTAGTGTAGTCCGAGGTCCCAGAAGTTATGAAGAGCTGAGGTGTGTAAACGGTGTTCAGTTTCCAACATTCAAAGAAGCATGTTACTCACTAGGATTACTGGATGACGATCAAGAATACAGTGATGCCATTGAAGAAGCCAGTCACTGGGCTTCTTCTATTTCTCTAAGAAATCTATTTGTCTCGATGATAATTTCGAATACTGTTTTGGATCCTGCTATTATATGGAGCAAGTGTTGGAGGTATTTCTCGGACGATATAATATACGACATCAATAAGAATTGTACATCAGGTTAATTAAACTTACATTTTATGTTGTTTTGAGATATAAAGTTCATGCATTTGTTATTTTATCCGTATTTTTATATTAAGATACTAACAATGTTTTTATTCCTAACAGGTATTCAACTTTCTGACAAAGAGTTGGAAAATTTCACCCTTATTTCTATAGAAAAGATTTTGCGTAAGATTGGTAGAAGTCTACACGACTTCCCAACAATGCCGTATCCCTCGGGAGATCTGTCATTCTCGGCAGATAATTTGCTATTGAATCAAGAATTAGCATACGATCGGAGTGCATTGCAATTGGAATACGAAGACTTCCTCAGAAAATGTACCACCGAGCATCGGAATGTGCATGACACGGTTCTGACAGCGGTTAATTCTGGGGTTGGTGGGCTGTTTTTTGTTTACGGTTATGGTGGCACAGGAAAGACATTTGTATGGAATAGCATATCAGCTGCTCTACGAAGGGAAGGGAAAATAGTTTTAAACGTTGCATCAAGTGGAATTGCGTCTTTATTGCTACCGGGTGGCCGAATAGCTCACTCTCGATTTAAGATTCCTATTGAAGTAGCCGAAGATTCCACTTGCAATATCAAACAATCCACTGATCTTGCCGAGCTTATTCAGAAGGCATGTCTTATTATATGGGATGAGGCACCTATGACACATAGGCATTGTTTTGAGGCACTCGATAGGACATTTCGTGATCTTATGCATCCTATTCAGTTAGATTCCAGTGACTTCCCATTCGGCAGAAAGACTATCGTTTTGGGCGGCGATTTCCGACAGATCCTTCCTGTTATTCCCAAGGGAAAGAGGCAAGATATTGTTAATGTCACACTCACTTCTTCAAAACTTTGGAGAAGCTGTACAGTTTTACGCTTAACTGAGAACATGCGCCTACCCACGACTTCTTCAACTGTTGAGGAAAACAAAATTAAGTCGTTTTCTACTTGGTTGTCAGCTATAGGTGATGGACAAGTAGGCGATTCCATTGATGGAGAGGCAAAGATTGTTATACCTGATGAATTCTTGGTCAACTACTCAAATGATCCTATTTCTTCCATCGTCGAAGAAATATATCCTTCGTTCATTGACAACATGTGTGACCGCAATTACTTAAAGGAACGAGCTATTCTGTGTCCGACAATGAAGGCCGTCGACATGATCAATGATTATATGCTTTCAATGAATACTAATGAAGGCAGGATATATCTTAGCGCAGACAAAGCCTCAATATCTGATTGCTGTGCATCGCTGTTGGCTGACATTCACACAGTCGAGTTTCTGAATACATTAAATTGCTCCAGATTCCCTGTGCATTCTCTAGAGCTGAAGGTTGGTTCTCCAGTAATGCTCATTAGAAATCTTGATCCACTCAATGGTCTCTGCAATGGTACAAGATTACTCATCACACATCTCGGAAGTAATGTGATTCAGGGTGAAATTCTAACAGGTGAAAATGTTGGATCAAAGGTCTTGATTCCAAGAATGAGCATAACAATGTCGGATACACGTTTCCCTTTCAAGTTCGACCGAAGGCAATTTCCAATTATACTTTGTTATGCAATGACAATAAATAAAAGTCAAGGTCAATTACTATCTAAAGTTGGTGTATTCCTGAACAAACCCGTATTTACCCATGGTCAGTTGTATGTCGTAGCTTCAAGAGTGACAGCACGTGGGGGGTTAAAAATCCTAATTTGTGATGATGATGATAACGTGGAGTCGGATAGAAAGACCACCATCAATGTTGTCTATAAGGAAGTTCTCCAAAATGTATGAATTGAGAAAGTTTGTGAAAGGGTGTTGATTTTAAATGTTTAAGGACCTTTTATGCAATTTTACATTCGTGTGTTTCATTGGACAATAATTTTTTTCTTTGGAATCCGCGCATCGCGCGGGCGGAGTACTAGTGTATAAAATACTACTGTTTTAGCAGGCTTCGGCTCAGCTAGTAGGGGTGGGCATTTTTTGTCGGGTATCGGGTACCCGACCCTGTCGGGTTCGGGTTTTGTCGGGTTTTAATTTTTAACCCGACATTTCGGGTACCCGACCCGATAATTATCTATCGGGTCGGGTGTCGGGTTTGTAGCCGGATACCCGATCGGGTATCGGGTACCCGACAAAATAATTAAATAAATAAATTTTAATATTTTTCCCCTAATATTTATTTATATGTTTTGCTCTACAATATTCATATGTATTTGATAACTGTACTTATTTTTTATTCAATGTGGTAAAAAATTAAGTATAAGCTTAAAAAATTTGTAAAGTTTACGATATTTAATTATTTTGGCATTAGTGATGGATAATATTATTAATCTTGAATATAACAGAGGATTTTAAGAATCGAAGATAAAATGTTGAGTTATATTTTTTATTTTAATTAATACTGTCACCGTAGAGCACTAAATTTAATTAAATTACTAATTTATGTTAAATAATAATAAATAAAACTGAAATTTTATATTTTAAATAATTTGTTTTTTAAATAAGAAAATTGATAGTCACTGTTATTTTAAATCAAGAAAAATTTAAAATAAAACTACTAGTATCACCACCATAGTTAGTATTATTTTAAATTGATAGTTACTATCATTTTAAATTAAATTAAAAATTTTCTTATTAAAATTTTTTTATAACATACCTATATATGAAGGAATATTAGTATTAATCTTAATTTTTTTTTAAAGAATTGTGTATCTTGGGTTAGTCATTGTATTTTTAAAAATTTAAACTAAATAAATTGAATATATATTTTTTTAAAAATAATACTCCATCCGTCCCACCAAACATGTCCTGTTTGACTTTTTTACACTGTTCATTGTTCAACTTTGACTCGATTTTATTGCAAGTATATATTTGGAAAAAATTAGTCGAGTTGGATCTTGTTAGAATCGTATAATCATATAGTTTTAGAATATATATTTCACATAATTTTTTGTGGTAAATATTTTGAGATATTAACTGATGAAAACGTGCATTGGATTGTGTGCAAAAGTCAAAGAAGACAAGTTAAATGGGACGGAGGGAGTATTTTTTTTTTCGGGTATCGGGTACCCGACAAACCCGACCCGATAAAATCGGATACCCGAATATCGGGTACCCGCTTTTGTGCGGGTCGGGTTCGGGTATCTATTTTAGATACCCGATAGTGTTGGGTATCCGAACCCGACAATCCGACCCGACGCCCACCCCGTCAGCTAGTACTACTATAACGAAACATAGAGGCCCAGCAAGGCAGCCACCAAATATGGAATGGAAGTGGTAAGAAGACATTCAGAAACCCTAGACAACAATTTCATTTTATTATTTTCAGTTCAACAAAAAGAAAGTACAGAGAACTAACAGCTACATATACAGATACAGAACAGACATCCCCTCTGCTTTTTCCTCCTCTTCAGGGAATCGGAATCCTCCTTTTCAGTTACCTTTATAGTATTTCATCCTTTTTCACTTCTCTCCGCCTCCACCATATCTGTACTGCACCCTGCAGCTGTTTTTATCAATCTCAATCAGGAAATCGAATCACAAATCCTTCCAGGTAAGACTTACTATGAGAATGAAATTTTATGCCCTTACTATTGTTGCTACTGTCGGTGATAATATTCTTCAACATCATTGTTTTCAGATGTTTAGAAACTGAACTGACTATTGCCTTTTGGGTTTTCTGTTCAACACTGCTTGACGCATTGACTTTTTGTATAAAGTGTTAAAGTTTTTTTTTTGTTTGTTTTTCATTTGGATTATTTGATTTCTCCTACTATACGGATATATTTCCTTGTGGCTTAGTTTTCCCGGGGGGGCTTATTCAATGGATTCTGGTGTTTATGATTTTATTTCCTTCTGATTTGACAGAGCAATTGGATTTTTCTTGTTAAGGGGTTATCCTGTTCATTTTTTGCATTGAAGTGGAACCATGGGAAAACCCAGCGCGAAAAAGAAGATTCAGACAGGAGTGAAATCGAAATCTAGTGATGGTGGCGCAAAGCATAAACCTACCGAACGCAATTCCAAGGCATTTGATGAAGACACTGCTGTCTTCATCAACATGTCTCAAGAATTGAAGGAAGAAGGTAACAAACTCTTTACGAAACGCGATCATGAGGGCGCTATGTTGACGTATGAAAAGGCTCTTAAATTGCTGCCACCGAACCATATTGATGTTGCAAGTTTGCGGACTAATATGGCTGCTTGTTATATGCAAATGGGGATTGGAGAGTACCCTAGAGCAGCCAACGAATGCAATTTGGCGCTTCTAATAGCTCCTAAATATAGTAAGGCTTTGTTGAGGAGGGCGCAGTGTTACGTGGCGTTGAACCGGCTTGACCTTGCTCTGAGAGATGTTAATACTGTTTTGAGCATGGAACCCAATAATTCAAATGCCTTGGAAATTGCTGATAATTTGAAAAAGGAAATTGAGAAAACTGGAATGCAGGTTGATGACAAAGAAATTGTTTCCAACCCAAATAATATTGAGCCTGCTTATGCACCTGTCCCTCGCAAGGTTGTCAAAGAGAAGGGGAAGAAAAGGAAGAGCACTAAATTGAATAGGAAAAGTATTGATGAACCTCAGGAGAAGAATGTCAATGTAGTTGAGGAAAAAAAGATTGAGAAAAAAGTGATAATAGAAGAGAAGACAAGTGTTACGGAAGAAAAGGTAGTCATAAAGTCTGTGAAGTTAGTTCATGGGGAGGATATTCGATGGGCACAATATCCAATAAATTGTGGCCTTCGTCTGGTGAGAGACATAGCTATGGATAGATTTCCTAGTGTGATGGGTGTATTAATCAAATATAAGGATGTAGATGGTGATTTGGTTACCATCACCACAACGGATGAGCTGAGGATAGCCGAGGGATTGGCTGACCCTCAAGGGATCTTGAGATTGTACATTACCGAAGTAAGTCCTGACAAAGAGCCACTTTATGAGGGTACAGGCATTGAAGAGAAGGTTCAGAAAAGTGATGAAAAACCATTGGTGGCTGCTGGAAATGATAGCTTGAACAATGGGATATCTAGTGTTGAGGATTGGATTGTCCAGTTTGCAAGAGTGTTCAAGAATCATGTTGGGTTTGACTCTGATTCATATTTGGATATTCATGAAGTAGGGATGAAATTGTACTCAGAAGCGATGGAAGATTGTGTTACAAGCGAAGAGGCACAAGGATTGTTTGATATTGCTGCTGGAAAGTTCCAAGAGATGACTGCTTTGGCTTTGTTTAATTGGGGAAATGTTCACTTGTCTAAGGCAAGAAAGAAGGTGACTTTGACTGAAGATAATTCTTCAGATTCAATGCCTATGCAGGTTAAGTCTGCTTTTGATTGCGCAGAAAAGGAATACAAAATGGCTGCAATGAAGTATGAAGAAGCTCTAAAATTAAAGCCAGATTTTTATGAAGGGCATGTGGCACTTGGGCTGCAACAATTTGAACAAGCAAAGCTATCTTGGTATTTCATGACTGCAAGCAAGTCCAGCTTAGAGATAGGGCCATCTTCAGAGGTCTTGGAACTCTATAACAGGGCAGAGGATAATATGGAGAGAGGGATGCAACTATGGGAAGAGATGGAAGAAAAACGTCTAAATGGAATATCAAAATATGAAAAAGATAGAGCTGAGTTGAGCAAATTTGGGTTGGATATACTTTTGGAAGATATATCTGCAGATGAGGCTTCTAAGAAGGCAGCAAATATGAGGGCTCAGATTTACCTCTTATGGGGTACGATGCTGTATGAGCGCTCTGTTGTGGAATACAAGTTGAGCCTACCAACTTGGGAAGAATGTTTGGAGGTTGCGGTTGAAAAGTTTGAACTTGCGGGAGCTTCGCAAATGGATATTACATTTATGATCAAGAACCATTGCTCGAATGAAACTGCTTTGCAAGGTATGTTGCAGGCAACATGAGGTTCTTTGATTTGCATAGGAAATGATTATTGATGGTGAGTGGATTCAGTTTTATCTTATTTTTAGATTTGCTAAAAGGGTTTTGTTGCTGTGTTTCAACTATTAGGATTCAAAGTAGATGAGATTGTACAGGCTTGGAATGAGATGTACGATGCTGACAAGTGGAGAGCTGGTGTGGCGTCTTTCCGTCTGGAGCCACTTTTGAGAAGGCGCAGTCCAAAACTTCATTCTGTTTTGGAGCATCTCTGAGCGGCAGTGAAGATGAGACTGCAGGCGGCATCAATTTATTACTATTATTACATTATTGGTTTATTTGTGTTGGCTTTTGTTGGAGTAATGAGGTAATAATCACTTAATGCACCGTATGGAGTGAGATAATTCTTTAGCATTCAGTTGTGCGGAAAAGTTTTGCTGGCAAATGTTCAAATTGTTCTGTTTAAATCATTTTTCAATTATATAAATTCAACATCTGGAAACAGACTATATATGATCTGTTGAATTTATATATTAATGTTGTTGAAATTCAAACTTTCAACAATACTAACAATTTCAACAAATGCTAGCCCACCGGCAGCCGCCTATCTTTACCGATCAGTTGTATGATCAAGACATTATTTACCGACTATTTTACTATATTGCAGGTCAGGTCAGGTCTGGCCAGGCCAGGCCAGATCCGGGTCAGGTTCCTCATCGATTGATAAAGGATATTGCTGCTTGTTTTAGTAAGTTTTGGTTTCTTTGTCATGTATGGGAAGAAGAAAAGCAATTGAAGGTTGAGTTCCATGGATTTGTCTGTGTCTTATCTGTCAGTGTGAGTGTCTTTTGGGATTATTGTTCTTGAAGGTAGAATAGTAGTCCTAGGTTTGGAATTGAGTTATACAATACAGAGTGTGTTGTCAGTAACTAGTTATATTTGTGGGGTTTGATATTTGTTACTGTTGATAGTCAAAAGCATTCATTGAATGATGGGAGTGATATGAATTTTTATTATATTTGTTTATTTATAATTAGGAAAGAAAGAGAAGACTGGTGTTTGGAGTTTTGGATGGATCGACTGTATTTTGTTTGTTTGTATACTTCTTCATCATACCTTGTTTTAACGTGTGTGAATGTATGGTTAAAGATAATATTACATGTAGTAGTATTTATCAACATCTTTAGCTATCTGTTGTCTCACTCTTTTCACTCTAGTCTTTTACACGCCTTCTCTAGTTTTCTCACATTATTTCTATTTTTTTATTTTTTTTTTAACACAATCTTAGAAGGCAAACAAAGAGGTGTGGAACCCTTTTTCTCACAATTTTTAATATGCAACAAATTACTTTCTGGATAATAATATACAAAATAATTTGAAATTGTATGAAGTATTTTTTATAATGAGTATGTTGTGTGTTGGTGTTGGCCGGCCCCAATGGTTGATTTCCAATCCCTCAAAGAGCAACTGAGGTAGCTCCAAAAAATTTTGGCGGTGACACAAAATGTAATGGAAGTCATATTGGAATTAGAGAGAGTGATGATAACAAAATAAAAAAGAAGATAAGTTAAGATAGAATTATTGAGAATGATGTCACGATTAAATTGACTGGTTAGCAAATCAACCCATATATATATATACTAGCAAAATGAGCTGTTCTACGTACAACATATTTGCTGTAAACAACTGCCCATGGCCAAAGAAGAAACAAGTGTAAATGTATAAAAGTGAGTTAATGATAGATGATTAATTTAAGAGATCAAAATAGTTAATTCCGCATTTTTTTTTGTTTTCTTGTGTACAGGTATAATAGAAACTAACTATTGGTTTGTTTTATCTGCAAATAATATCAATTAATAGTGAGTATATTGTGACATCAATAATTATATGCTTTTACAAAATGTGGGTTATGTGCAACGATGGCCGGCTCACTGGTTCCTAAATTTGTAATAAAATGCCGGCCAACACCTGCGAAGGCATTTGGTTTGTCATGAAACTATAATATAGTTATATTGCAAAGTGTAATACGATACAATGCAAACTATACGTGAATAAAACATTATTCTTTCACAAGTGATTTCTTAGACCAGGTAAATCAGTATAAACGTGTGAGTGAAAGGAAACAACCAGTAGGTAAACCAGCATAAACGTTTAAAGTATTGGATGGTGTGTGTCCGTTCCATAATAATTAATTGATTCAATGATCAAAGAAAGCATAGTTTATAAAGTACTGCCCACAAATTGCTTTATATAAACTTTAACAAAAAAAAGGAGGTGCAAGCATAACACCAAAATTAAGTTCAGCTCGACCACATCAATTTAGGCACAACAGAACAGACAGATACAGGAGAGCTAGGAAAAAATACGCATTAAAACAAGTGCACAGGAAAATACAGGGCTAATACTAAGCAGGAGCAAATTGTGGGCATGCTTTATTAGAATCTTAAATATGACAAGCTCTATTAGGCAAATGCTTGTATAGAAAACTCAGTCAATATTCTCAACCATAATTGAAACCAATTCCTATGTAAACAAGAACGTCATATTTTTTTTACTCTCTACCCACATAATTTTAACTAATACTAAGCAGGAGCAAATAATTTTATTTTTTTATTTTTGTTTTTTTTAAAAAAAAAGAGATTTTGTAGCTTAAGCATAAACCAAAAATATGGGATCAATTCATATACTGGTGAGAGGATTAAGAGAATACCTTATCATTTAGACAAATTCATAGCACTAGAATGCTGTAGCCCTAACAAATTAAATTGATATCGAACACACAAAGGCAAAATAAATGGAAGCCATACTTCACATAAAAAAATGGGAAATGCAAATTAAAATCCGTGAAAACCATTTGATATAATCCGCAAACACAACAAAGAACAAATCTGCAAAATAAACATGTTTTATAGGGGAACAGGTCAGGAGCCATTAAAAAATGACAGGTCAAGCATGGGCAACTTCGAACAGAGGAACGCTAGCACTGGTGAGGCAATTACAGAGCCAGGAACATAAATATCACAGGGGATTCGATGTATGAAATCATGGCGAAGGTGGGATGTCGGGGAAATTGGCCTTGACCATATCTGCCTGGAACAGGAAATCGGTATGTTGAGGGCCGTGCATGTTGGAAATGATTGACAATCTCCAATCTTCACCCATCACCATCCCACAATGTTTAAAGAAACGTGGCCAACCTGTAGAGAGTTTTATTGAGTCGCTACATCCGCGTCGCGACTCGAACGTATATTTCAGGTCTATTACTGAAGACCTGGATTCGTTGCCAAACCTCATGTACAATCGCTCTTTTGAATCTAAGCGGTGGTGTTTCCAAAAAGCAAGGGGAATAGTCTGTATAGAATGGAGCATGTTATTGATATACATAGAGGAAAATTGCAGTTTAAGTGTAAGATTTGTTAGAGAGTAAGTTTACCAAAGTCTTTTTGTGAGAAGCCACGATATGGAATTCAAACGAATCAAAATTGTCATCGTCTTCGTTGTCGGAGGAAACAGAGATTATTTATATGTCATCTTCAGAATCAGAAATGACATCAGTCCCTGGGCCTGGGGGAAAAAATTAAAGGGAATTGGTTTTTAGTGGCTAGAACAGGACAAGGAAATGTATAAGAAATGTTGTAACTTGAGGAATTATAACTGGTGTTGGCCGAGTCAGTGGAGTGTATAGAGACAATGCTTGTTGAGTCGTCGGCTGAATCCATAAAGACTCAATTTCTTGTAGCTGCAAAAGAACAATTGAAATTTTTTTAGTGAACAAGGTAATGTTTTTTTTTTTTTTTGTTTGGACTGATACATTCAAACAAAGTTGTTATAATGTACGAAACTGTGTAGGGTTTGATCTGCTTTGTTTATCCTGTTCGAATCATTACTTGGAATGGGGAACAACTGTTCAATCGGGCTGTTCCTCAAATAATTCCAGTAATTATTAATTAAGGTATAATTGTTTGAAGAAAGGATTCTTTGATACAACAATAGAATCGTATCATAATTTAGTGACTTTGATCACACAAAATATTGCTAATAGCATCAATTAGCATATGGGATTATCAGGAAAAACCAAAGTAGAGAGGAAAAGAGAAAGGCAAATACATAATTCATTAGCATATGGGATCATCAGGAAACCCAAAGTAGAGCAGGAATTAATATCAAGTAGATCATGAATTATAAAAATTTTGGCAACACTCTAGTCTTGAAATTAACTGGATCGGACAATCAAAGCTTGTTATTTTCCAAAAGAGACATTCAACTTAATGTTTCTCATGATAAATGTTTTTAAGTTGGCTCGGCAGGAGGAAATTGTTTATGTAATACCCCAGATTTTTATCAATGTCCAAAGGAATAAAATTTATTCCGATCAATGTCGAAATATCTCCGAGAAGAAGAAAATAATTTATCACAATAAATTACTGCTCGGAAATGAAACACCGATAGATTCAAAATTCAAAATGGAATAAAAGAGGGAAAGGAAGCCCGAAGACATTCCATGAATTGAGTCAAAATAATTGGAATTAAATTCAAGAAGGAAAATAATTCTAATTCCAAGAACCCGTGAAGTCGGAAGAAATTTAATCACACAAGTTATTGCACGGGAGTCAAAAGACGACGAATTGGAAGCCGACGAACCCGAGACCGACGGACTTAAGATTTCAAACATGAAATTCATTTGAGTCGAGAAAAATTTAAGATAAGAATTTATGACCCGAAAAATCGAGCCCGAAAACGTAGGAGGACAGAAGTCCGAAAGAGATGAGAAAAGGCCCGACGGGATCGCACGACCCAGTCCGGACGCACGGCCCAGACCAGGCGGCGCGCCCTCCGGGCGGTTTTTGGCTAGAAACCGCGCCAACCCCGCGCCACCAACACAGCAGCTGCGGCATGACGCGTTTTGGCGATTTTCTTACCATATTTTCGTGTCCCGACTTTGGAAACTCAATCCCGGTTGATGGAAGGTGTATATGGTCGGTTTTGGAGGTCATATGGCTGATCATTTCGAGACTCTAACCCTAGCAACCCCAAAAACACTCTCCAACTCTCTATGTTCTTCCAACACCCGAAAACCACCAACTTCGAACTTTCCGATCACTTTCCGGCGACGAAAACCGACGGAGGAGGCGTAAAACACAAGGTCTCTAGTACTCCAGACTTGGGTAAGTCATTTATAGATTTTCATTTAAGTTTTCGAACCCGAAAACTCGATCTAACATTGGATTTATTCTTCCGAGTTGAAATCGTGGCCAAAGTTGGAAGCTTGGCGTTGAGGAGATCCATTCGTAGTGGATTTGGACGAGCCAAGCGACCCGAGGACGACCAAACACCTTACCACTGTAAGTTAATACTTACTTGGTTTTGGGTGACTTAAAAAAACAACCAAACATATGGATTTAATAACTCTAAAATCTGTCAACACGAAAAACCCTCGGCGCAACAATTTTGTGTGAATTTTTCGAACCCTTAAAACTGCTCAAACGGAAAAACTTAAAACATAGAAAATGTTCCTAAGACATAGATCTAGTTCGTGTAAACTTTTCATAATTTTTCATTGTGTTTTGATATCCGAAAACGGCCGAGAATCAACCTGCCTTGAGATTCGAACTTGAAACTGTGACAGGATTGAAATCCAACCAAAACCCCTATTTTGAGGGTTCAAACCGAAAAACTCAAAACTAGACTTTTAATTCTAACACATAAATCTAAGTTGTGTAAAAATTTCAAGCATTTTCATCGATGTTTGCTATTTCAAATCGCATCAAACATAAACTGTCTTGATAAGACTTTTCGAAATCTGACTGTGCACATATCCGAACTTGATGAGAATGTTTCTATATTTTCTAGTCCGATTTGATCCTTGCAATCTAAATGAAAGTTGTAGATAATCATGTCTAATATGTGCCTATAAAATTGCAGAATTTTTGGAGTCCATTTGATATGTTAAAAAGTTAAAACTTCGAACTGTGTCAAACCTGAGTCCGGACAGAATTCTGCTTGTGTAATAAACTCGACTTTTGACATGTTTCCTCAACTTATTTCGAAAAAGTTAAAACACGAGAGTTGTTCGTTGGGATGTTTTTGATATACTGTGAAAATTTCAGATTTTTTCGACTTAAAATGAATTTTTAAATTAAAAAGGCGTAAACTGTGACGCCAAACGACTTTTAAATCGAGAGATTTTGAAATTTCGAAACAAACGTCCGAAGGCTTGAAATACGATACATCTATACTTTTGAAAATCCCGTTATACTAAATCAAAATGTTATTGAGATACTTTGGTGGAGGGCGAGTGCCCTGCAGGGTGCCCCTCTAGCCTTCTTGGCGTGCCTATAATGGACGTTAGATACTTGCATGAAAAACTTGTGAAATTTTTGCAAAACTTGTCCTTACCTTGCGGGTTCGATTCCCCAAGGCGTATGTTTTCTTGCGGGTTCGATTCCCCAGGATGTGTGTTGATTCCTATGGGTTCAATTCCCTAGGATGTATTTGAGTTCTTGCGGGTTCGTTTCCCCAAGGGCGATTGTATGTTTTCCTGCGGGTTCGATTCCCCAGGATGTGTGTTGATTCCTATGGGTTCAATTCCCTAGGATGTATTTGAGTTCTTGCGGGTTCGATTCCCCAAGGGCGATTGTATGTTTTCCTGCGGGTTCGATTCCCCAGGATGTGTGTTGATTCCTATGGGTTCAATTCCCTAGGATGTATTTGAGTTCTTGTGGGTTCGATTCCCCAAGGGCGATCGTTTGTTTTCCTGCGGGTTCGATTCCCCAGGACGTGTGTTAATTCCTACGGGTTCAATTCCCTAGGATACGTTTAAACTCTTGCGGGTTCGATTCCCCAAGATCAAATCATGTAAAATCATACTGAACAAAAGTGAAAGAATGAAAATCCTGAAATGCCTAATCGTGAAGTAACGGGAAAAATTTTAAGACGTGAATGTTTTCCTTATTTAAGTTATACCTTTAAATTATGCCTTGCAATTAATTTACCATGTAATTTGAATTATGATCACGTGAAATCCTTGTGTTAAATTATGCCATTGATTTATTAGAGGATGATTAACTCAAATTGTGAATTACCTACAAGCATGTTCTATGAAATTAAATAAAGGCTTTGAAACCCCTTGACCATATTAGGTGTTAACTTACTCAGCGCGTTTTGGCTGACCAAACCACATTTCCCCTTTTTCTTTCAGAGTATGAGGATTATGCATCATCATATGCATACATGGTAACATTCGGGAAAAACTCTATTTTAAATTCCGGCATTTAGTTACAACTTGCAGAACGGGCCTGTTTAACCCGTGTTTTGGCCATGTCGGCCCTATATTTAAATTCCGCTGCAATACATGTATTAAAATATTATTCTCCGCTGCAACTTTGATATTAATAATTTTAAGTTATATTACAATGGGCTATTTGAATGTTTTAAATACTGAGAAACCATAGCCTTGCATCTCCTTAGCAAGCTCGGAGAAACCCTGTCTTGCTAGGGAGGTGTGGCGGTGGCATCCCGGCCCGGGTCATCAAATCCGGGGTGTTACAAAGTGGTATCAGAGCCAGGAATATTTTAAAGTTACTATTATTATTTTTAAACCATTATTTTAAACCTAGTATTATTTTTAAATTTATTATTATTTTTAAACTACTAGTATTATTTTGAGCCCAAAAAAAAAAATTGTATTTACTTTGTGTAATATTTTAAACCCAAAGATTAATTATCTTGGCCCAATATTTAATTATAATGTTAAGCCCAATTATTTTGGCCCAATACCCTTGTTTTTACTTAAGCCCAAATAATTTATTTCTTTTGGCCCAATATAGTGGCCCAAACCTTTTTACCTTATTCTTTAAAAATCTATCCATGGAATAAACTTATTTTTAAAACCCATGGGTAGAAAAAAAATGCATGCATAAATTAAATTTTATTGGGGGGATTGCATATGCATACACACATAATTGCACTAACTCTTCTTTATGTGAATCAGCTACTCTAAGAAAACACTCTTAAATTAGTATTCGACATGACATTGACTTAGGAGTGCTTGCTAAAGACTAACTTTGCCTTAGTCCTAGATCTTGATCACTTAGAAACTCATATTCGCGTGCTTAATAACAGAAAATGGCACCTAAGGGAAAGTCGAGGAAGGTAAGTCCAAACGGCACTGCCGCTAACCTCCCCAACGTGGCCAACAACAATGAGACTTCTCAGAACCTAGGAGAACGAGTGCCTCCTGTACCCAACAACATGGAAGAACGTCTAAGGACTATGGAGGAAGTCCTTGTAGCATTAGGAAATGCTGAGGTGCATAGAGCACAAGCAACAGTACCCCCGCCAGTAGCCCAAGTCAACTACTTGGCATTGGTAAACCCCTACAACCCACCCCATTATGACGGCCAAGAGGATCCGGCCAAGTTGGAAGGTTGGATCCGTACCTTTGATAAGCTCTTGGATGCTATTAAATGCCCTGACGAGGAGAAGATATACGTGGCGACCTACTACTTAGGAGGTGAAGCCGATGAGTGGTGGCAAAACCTTCAAGCGAATTCAGAGGAAGACGAAGAAGCCTACACTTGGGAAGGACTTAAGGAAGCCTTGAGAGAAAGATTCTACTCACTGAGCACCAAGACTACGAAATACGAGGAATTCATCAACCTGAAGCAAGGTGCACAAACAGTGCAAGAGTACTACACCAAATTCAAGGAGCTAGTACGATTTGCTACGAGGATAGTACCAACCGATTCTGACAAGGCTCAGAAATTCGAGATGGGTCTGAACCTTAGTATCCGGGAGATACTTGCAGTAGGACAATTCACAAACCTGCAGGCGGTTTACGATCGAGCTGTAGCAATTGATCGAGTCCAGCAACTGAAGCGTAAAGAAAACGGTGAGTTGAGCAAGGACTCGCAAGAGCTTGAGAAAAAGAATCGAAACATTAGCAATGGAAATTTTAAGGAGAATAAGAATAAAGGTTTCAATTATGGGAGGAACGGCATACGTCATACAGTCATACCACGTTGCCCGCAGTGCCACCAAGCCCATCTGGTGCGCGAATGCCCAAGGCGCGGGACTTGTTATAGATGTGGTGGGGAAGACCACATGATTAGAGAATGCAATGTTCGTGAGGAGAGGATTGAGAAGAGGCTAGATTTGGTAAACCCTCAACCAGAAGAGCCATAGGACGATTGAACGACATCGATCAAGCTGACTTGCCAGCTCAATGAGGAAGGATCATAGGCAACGATACCCGAACCTGTTTGCGAATAATACATAGGCAGTTATGGGGACATAACTGTAATCTTAAGGGGGGGAGGATGTAACGACCCGAATATTCTAGTCCGAGTATTTTGTATTTCAAATAAACAAATTCAAATTGTTTTGAACTACGTAATGACTTGATCCCTTCACCGGGTACGTAGGCAACTTGAAAATTTCAATTCTGGGTTCAGTCAAACGATATAATAAAATAATACAAACAATAATCAAACAACAAACAATCAACAATCGAACGATAATTCAATAACACAATATCGCAAGATAATAAAGTAAACAAAAGGACCCTAACTCTTAGCGCGAGAAAAGCCAAAACACAACTTCGAGGACGAAGTTGATTCTTAAGGGGAGTAGACTGTAATACCCCAGATTTTTATCAATGTCCAAAGGAATAAAATTTATTCCGATCAATGTCGAAATATCTCTGAGAAGAAGAAAATAATTTATCACAATAAATTATTGCTCGGAAATGAAACGCCGATAGATTCAAAATTCAAAATGGAATAAAAGAGGGAAAGGAAGCCCGAAGACATTCCATGAATTGAGTCAAAATAATTGGAATTAAATTCAAGAAGGAAAATAATTCTAATTCCAAGAACCCGTGAAGTCGGAAGAAATTTAATCACACAAGTTATTGCACGGAGTCAAAAGACGACGAATTGGAAGCCGACGAACCCGAGACCGACGGACTTAAGATTTCAAACATGAAATTCATTTGAGTCGAGATAAATTTAAGATAAGAATTTATGACCCGAAAAATCGAGCCCGAAAACGTAGGAGGACAGAAGTCCGAAAGAGATGAGAAAAGGCCCGACGGGATCGCACGGCCCAGTCCGGACGCACGGCCCAGACCAGGCGGCGCGCCCTCCGGGCGGTTTTTGGCTAGAAACCGCGCCAACCCCGCGCCACCAACACAGCAGCTGCGGCATGACGCGTTTTGGCGATTTTCTTACCATATTTTCGTGTCCCGACTTTGGAAACTCAATCCCGGTTGATGGAAGGTGTTTATGGTCGGTTTTGGAGGTCATATGGCTGATCATTTCGAGACTCTAACCCTAGCAACCCCAAAAACACTCTCCAACTCTCTATGTTCTTCCAACACCCGAAAACCACCAACTTCGAACTTTCCGATCACTTTACGGCGACGAAAACCGACGGAGGAGGCGTAAAACACAAGGTCTCTAGTACTCCAGACTTGGGTAAGTCATTTATAGATTTTCATTTAAGTTTTCGAACCCGAAAACTCGATCTAACATTGGATTTATTCTTCCGAGTTGAAATCGTGGCCAAAGTTGGAAGCTTGGCGTTGAGGAGATCCGTTCGTAGTGGATTTGGACGAGCCAAGCGACCCGAGGACGACCAAACACCTTACCACTGTAAGTTAATACTTACTTGGTTTTGGGTGACTTAAAAAAACAACCAAACATATGGATTTAATAACTCTAAAATCTGTCAACACGAAAAACCCTCGGCGCAACAATTTTGTGTGAATTTTTCGAACCCTTAAAACTGCTCAAACGGAAAAACTTAAAACATAGAAAATGTTCCTAAGACATAGATCTAGTTCGTGTAAACTTTTCATAATTTTTCATTGTGTTTTGATATCCGAAAACGGCCGAGAATCAACCTGCCTTGAGATTCGAACTTGAAACTGTGACAGGATTGAAATCCAACCAAAACCCCTATTTTGAGGGTTCAAACCGAAAAACTCAAAACTAGACTTTTAATTCTAACACATAAATCTAGGTTGTGTAAAAATTTCAAGCATTTTCATCGATGTTTGCTATTTCAAATCGCATCAAACATAAACTGTCTTGATAAGACTTTTCGAAATCTGACTGTGCACATATCCGAACTTGATGAGAATGTTTCTATATTTTCTAGTCCGATTTGATCCTTGCAATCTAAATGAAAGTTGTAGATAATCATGTCTAGTATGTGCCTATAAAATTGCAGAATTTTTAGAGTCCATTTGATATGTTAAAAAGTTAAAACTTCGAACTGTGTCAAACCTGAGTCCGGACAGAATTCTGCTTGTGTAATAAACTCGACTTTTGACATGTTTCCTCAACTTATTTCGAAAAAGTTAAAACACGAGAGTTGTTCGTTGGGATGTTTTTGATATACTATGAAAATTTCAGATTTTTTCGACTTAAAATGAATTTTTAAATTAAAAAGGCGTAAACTGTGACGCCAAACGACTTTTAAATCGAGAGATTTTGAAATTTCGAAACAAACGGCCGAAGGCTAGAAATACGATACATCTATACTTTTGAAAATCCCGTTATACTAAATCAAAATGTTATTGAGATACTTTGGTGGAGGGCGAGTGCCCTGCAGGGTGCCCCTCTAGCCTTCTTGGCGTGCCTATAATGGACGTTAGATACTTGCATGAAAAACTTGTGAAATTTTTGCAAAACTTGTCCTTACCTTGCGGGTTCGATTCCCCAAGGCGTATGTTTTCTTGCGGGTTCAATTCCCCAGGATGTGTGTTGATTCCTATGGGTTCAATTCCCTAGGATGTATTTGAGTTCTTGCGGGTTCGTTTCCCCAAGGGCGATTGTATGTTTTCCTGCGGGTTCGATTCCCCAGGATGTGTGTTGATTCCTATGGGTTCAATTCCCTAGGATGTATTTGAGTTCTTGCGGGTTCGATTCCCCAAGGGCGATTGTATGTTTTCCTGCGGGTTCGATTCCCCAGGATGTGTGTTGATTCCTATGGGTTCAATTCCCTAGGATGTATTTGAGTTCTTGTGGGTTCGATTCCCCAAGGGCGATCGTTTGTTTTCCTGCGGGTTCGATTCCCCAGGACGTGTGTTAATTCCTACGGGTTCAATTCCCTAGGATACGTTTAAACTCTTGCGGGTTCGATTCCCCAAGATCAAATCATGTAAAATCATACTGAACAAAAGTGAAAGAATGAAAATCCTGAAATGCCTAATCGTGAAGTAACGGGAAAAATTTTAAGACGTGAATATTTTCCTTATTTAAGTTATACCTTTAAATTATGCCTTGCAATTAATTTACCATGTAATTTGAATTATGATCACGTGAAATCCTTGTGTTAAATTATGCCATTGATTTATTAGAGGATGATTAACTCAAATTGTGAATTACCTACAAGCATGTTCTATGAAATTAAATAAAGGCTTTGAAACCCCTTGACCATATTAGGTGTTAACTTACTCAGCGCGTTTTTGCTGACCAAACCACATTTCCCCTTTTTCTTTCAGAGTATGAGGATTATGCATCATCATATGCATACATGGTAACATTCGGGAAAAACTCTATTTTAAATTCCGGCATTTAGTTACAACTTGCATGAACGGGCCTGTTTAACCCGTGTTTTGGCCATGTCGGCCCTATATTTAAATTCCGCTGCAATACATGTATTAAAATATCATTCTCCGCTGCAACTTTGATATTAATAAGGGGAAAGTAATAAAAAGGGCCATTACAAGGAGGCTATTCCACTTTTAGGCCATTATATGTTGAATTTCCAGAATTAGGCCATTACAAACACATGTTGAATGAAATTAAGCCATAAGGACCAATTTGAAAATTAATTAATTCCCAACAACTTTTCCTTTCTTTCATTAAAACCCCAAGAAAGTTTGACTTTATTTACTTTAGTCCTTTGTCAATATACTTAAGTTTTCACTATATAAATGACACCCAATGCGCTTGAAAATTGGTATCAGAGCCTAGGTTTTATTGAAGAACATATTAATTATATTAATTATAATATTTTATTTCTTAATGGAGAAGATTTAATTATTTAATGAATTCAATTAATTTGAAACCCACAAGTTATTTCCAAATTTTGGAAATAAAAAATAGAAAATTCCAAAGGAATTTCTTGAACTTGTCCCATGGACAAGATATTATCAAAATCAGTTTCTTTCCTAAAAATGAGAGGAACGGACTGGAAAGAAATTGATCCGGATAGCTCTAAGTTATCAAAAGACTTAAGAGAAATCCAAAAGACGATTCAAGATTTTGGTAACCGGGTATTAATTATACATGGGAAAATAGATAACTTGAATCAGACAACAGATGAGATCTTGAAAGTATTTCAAGATCTAAAGAAAGAAATTTTGAATCTGAAATTTGACATTTCGGATATCAAGAAAAGGCAGAAGGATATTCCTGGATCTTCCAAGAATAACCAAGCCAATATTAGAGATGCATTCGGACCAGTACAAGCTTTACATCAAAAGGGTAAAGCAACTATGGTTCCAAAGCAGAAATCACAAGAAGAGCTTATGATCGATCTCCTGAAAACAGTCGAATGAGTGTTTCCAGGGCAGATCTATCAGATCTACAAGAATTAGCAGAATCATTTTCCTAACTTGGGATTATGGATCTGGTTAATGTAAAACCCAATGAAGTCCTTCAATTGGGTTATGCGGAAGGATCAGGATCCAACATGACCCACGATGGACCGCCTGATGTTCCAATGAGAGAAAGTACAGACTTCTACATGAACAGGTATCCTGAGGTGCATCTTAATGCAAGACGAAACCCAGGACGGAACCCAAGTAGAGCACCAGAATCCACACCGTGGGCCAAGACGATGTTACAACCATTAAATCCATATGGCATAACACTAAACCTCGACGTTATCGACTTCCGAAACATCGAAGACCTGATCGATGAATGGGTAGCTTCAATGAAGATTGCAGCAACCACCCTGGAACTCGATAAAGAAAAATTTGTTAGATTAATAGAGCTGAGTCTCGAAGGATCGGCAAAGCTGGGCTGGAAAAACTCCACGACTGCTTTAAAGGAGCAAATACTCGAAGGAGAATCCAAAAGCACAATCTGCGAAAGGTTTGGCCTCTTATTCAAAACCCATTTTGTAGGAGATGGTTATTTTGAAGAACAGAGAACAGAGAAAATCAAAGTCTATACCCAAGCACTGTTGGGTATGGAGTTAAGAAGTATTTGCGCAGTAGACGAATATATCTACTGGTTTCGTAAATACTATTTTCGGAGTGAAATGACAGCTGAAGTAGCATGTCCCATGTTCTTTGCAAAGATCTGCAGCCCATGGAGAGAAATGTTGATCCAATCGTACACAGTACCCCCCTGGTACAGTGGACTCAATAGCTCGAAGAATGTCCTTCTTAAAGGATAAACTCAGAGAATGGTGTCAACAGGCAGCAGCCCAAAAGAACATTAAGAGACTAAGAGGTAAAATAAAAAGAACTCCTCTTTGCTGTGAAAATAACGATTTTCCAACAATTATAGGAGAATCAGGAGAAAAGAGGAAAAAGAAGAAGAGTCGGGGCTCATACAGTAGGAGTTTCAGAAGACCTCCATTCCGAAGAAGAAGAGCATGGTGGTCCAAGAGCAAGGCCAGATCATACAAAACTGGACAAAGAACGGGAACGACGAAGAGTTCATCCCAAGATTCAACTAGCTCAGCAGCAAGGAGCACGGGGAGAACGACGTCCAAGAGAACATTCAGACGAGCCCATACCCGAGCCAACGAAAGTTTCAAGGACTGCAACTGTTGGAAGTGTGGAGCCAGAGGTCATATCTCACCCGATTGCCCTCAGAATCGTGAGGTACGAATGTACGAAGCCACGGAGGATATCATGGAAGCAGTCTACCATGGAAAGCTGGTACCAGTCTATCAGTTTGAGGACATCCCCTCGGATGAAAGCATCTACGAGGAAGAATTAAGAAGTGACTCGGACTCATATTCAGATAGATCTTCAACCGAGTCTGACTGAAGAAGACAGGATTCGGACCACTGAAAACCTGTCTGGATTCTTTTCAAGGATGACGATCTCGAATCGAACCATGGAAAGTAATGCGACAAGATTCCAACCTCAGCCCATATGACGGATTCAGAATTGGCGGGATTGGACGAGTTCTTAACCAGATGGGACTCAACCAGAGAAGACATAACATCATCTACAAGGTAAGTGCAGGTGAGTTTGCAATTCCTATGGAACTCACTTGTAATGTTATGGATATGCAATTAATTCCTAAAGAAGAAATTCTTGAGGAATTAAGCAGAATGAAGGAGGAAATCGCCATTACTATGAAATGGATCCACATAGGAGCCATTGAAGTAGTAATTAAGGCAACCTTCAAAGAAGGCATTGATTCTGAATTGCATCTATCAGTCACTGATAGAAGAATCAATAACCTTAGAGATGGTCTTCTTGGAACTATGGTAGGAAATTTATATGCTGGGAAGTTAATGTTTGACATACATCCCAGAATTTCCTATAACTTAGCTGACCAAGATTTTAGTAGAGTTCTAACCTTTCATCAGGATTTTAAAAGAAAAGATCTGATGAAAGAAGGGAACAGGCCATATTCTATAACTTATAGAATCTCTTATGCACTTTCCAATAGTCATCATTCTGACTTATTTCTCAGGAAAGAATATATAGAAATTCCTAGAATTTTCAAGGAATTTGCTAAAGTCATGACTCCAAATCCTACCCAGATTCCAAGGTTAGGAGGAGTAGACATCCAAATAAGAGATCATCCAATTCTAGACAGATCAACAAGTGCTAGAATTGAGTACGCAAGCCGTATGTCTTTTTCGGAAGACAGAATTATGGCATATAAAGGGAAGGAGTTTATCAAAGATCTAACTCCTCAATCCATTGGGGTAGATAATATAAAGATAAAATGCCCTGAAGGATGGAAAGAAATACGAGTAATATTCGACATCACTGAAAAGATTAACCGTTTTCCATGTGATGACTTATACTACTTGCAGCAGCCATCAATTGGAACCTATGAAGGAACAATTGAAATTGCAGGACACGAGATCAGAGTCTTAGGCACCGCCGGAAAAGACAATGCGCTTATGATTTTGGGATTAAGTTTTCTCGAAAATCATAAACCATGGGTAAGAAAGGATAATGGTATAGAATTTAATCTGAAGGGTCACACCATCAGAATTAAATGACAAGTCCATTCTCCATTTATATCTCAGTAGGGATAATATATGAAGAATATAAGTCAGAATATTTCGCAGCTTATATTGATTCAGGATCAGGTATTTGCACGGCAAAACCAGGAGTTTTCCCTAGCGAAGCTATGGAATCATTACCCATTATTGCAGGAAGAGATTTTTCCCAAAAAATCTTAGTACTAAATAAGGGTATTCGACAAGCGAATATCATGATTGGAGGAGCATTTGGTACACCTTGGTATAAGGTAAAAACGCCTCCTATTTACTTTCATGACACAGGAGCGGATATTTTGTTAGGGAACAATTTTATACAATCCTTTACAAAATATGTTCAAGATAACAAAAGAAATTTGTTAATATTTACCACAAGTTGTGGAAATGAGATACAGGTGTTGCGCAGGGAAAAGGCATTCAACAGATTAATGCCTATATTATTTCGCAGCAAACGTGGTGATAATGATGCCAAACTAACCCATCCAAAAATGCAGGATAAAAGAAAGTTTGGTAAGGCTTTGTTGTCTTTTAGACAGCAAGGATTTGATGAAGCTTCTATTGAGGAAATTATAAACCTCAAAGAAGCAATGCAGGAAATGAAGTCATTAAATATAACTTCACTAGACATTGATGGGGAAACTAAATTGTCCCTCGAAAATGTCAAAAGACTTATCCAGAGAAACTTTAACGAGGATCCTCTGGCATGGTGGGATAAAAACAAGATCGAAGCTACTCTACAGGTAAAAGAACAATATAAATATGAGTATGTTCGATACAAACCCATCTTAATGAATATGCAGGATAAGAAAGATATGCAGCAAATTATCAAGGAGCATATTGATCTTAAACTCATCGAGCCTGGAGTCTCAGCCTATAGTAGCCCTGGATTCTTGGTAAGAAACCACGGTGAAATAAAGAGAGGTAAACCCAGGTTGGTAATAAACTATCAAGGTATTAACAAAATAATACAGTTTGATGGTTATTACATTCCAAGTAGAGAACACTTAATTGATTGCATCAAAGGTGCTAAAGTGTT
Source organism: Hygrophila difformis (assembly GCA_030278955.1). NCBI lineage: Eukaryota > Viridiplantae > Streptophyta > Magnoliopsida > Lamiales > Acanthaceae > Hygrophila > Hygrophila difformis. The sequence continues at coordinate 800,339 of JAOANR010000001.1, read as the reverse complement.
TTCTAAATTTGATTGCAAATCTGGTTTCTATCAGATTAAGATGGAGAATGAGTCGAAGAAATTCACAGCATTCTCCACCGCACAAGGGCAATATATTTGGAATGTTATGCCAATGGGGCTTTCTAATGCCCCTCAGATATTCCAAAGAAAGATGGATAATCTATTTAAGGATTATCTAGAGTTTATGTTCGTCTACATAGATGACATTCTGATTGCATCTCGAAATATTAAAGAGCATATTAAACATCTTGAAATATTTTCTGATGCATGTCACAGGGAAGGTCTAGTTCTCTCTGAGAAAAAGGCCACTATCGCTGCTAACAAAATTGAATTCTTAGGAGTTCAAATTGATGAAGCAGGAATAGAGTTACATGAACACATTGTGGAGAAAATCCGCAATTTTCCTGATATATTAAAAGACAAGAAACCACTACAGAGTTTCTTAGGAGTTGTAAATTTTGCGGGTATGTTTATTAAAGACCTTGCAAAATATAGAAAGGATTTTAGACCACTCCTGAAAGAGATTGAAAGCTCTAGATGGAAATGGGAAGAAATCCACACCAAGAGAATTCGTGAACTAAAGCAAGTCTGCAATAGCTTGCCAAAACTCGCGATACCTCAGGATGAGGATGAGCTGGTAGTCTACACAGACGCCAATGATTTTCGATGGGCAGGAGTGCTCATGAGAAAAACAACTACGGGTCAAGAACCTTGTAGATACACAGGAGGGTTGTTCACTGGACAACAAGCCAAACTTTGGCATATTAACGAAAAGGAATTCTTTGCAGTATGGAAAACATTTAAAAAATGGCCTTTATTCTTACTTGCAAAGAAATTTGTATTAAAAGTTGATAATACTAATGTTAGGGCTTTTTTAAAAAATAAACTTGAATCAAAAATTGAAAAAGCTCGTATTATCAGATGGCAAGCTGAATGTCAATATTATACTTATGATATTGATGTTATAAAATCTCATGAAAATGTTCTTGCAGATTTCCTAACGAGAGATGGAAGCATTCGAAGCTGATTCCATCATTACGAGATTCAGGCACCTCAGAGAAAACCTAGAGGAGCTATCGAGGCATTTTGGACAGCTCGAGATCAATGCACGAGCAGCTGGCCAAATACAACAGAGCGATGTGGACATGGTCCGCAACAATATACGAACCTCCCATATAGCAATGACAGCACTATGGGAAATAGTATTAGAGCCAATCAGGAAAGCGTCAGCTTCCCTGGTAAACAAAGAGAAATGTGCCCAAAAAGCTAAAGTGGTCACATATGAAGAAGCAGATTCAAGCACTGCTTCAAAGGAACCATTGTCGGATACCGGAAAAAATGTTGAGCAAGAGGAAAGTCACATTTCCGAAAGCTCAAGTCAACACACTGCCTCTGGGGTGAAAGAGGAAGAAATTAACCTTAGGCCAATGACAGGCACCTCTAAGGTTAATTCAGACGAGAAGGTCCTATCTACTGCCTGGCTGGACTACCAAGGAAAATGGGAACAACTGGTTTCCAAAAAGGGAATTAACCCTAGCAAAACAGTAATCGAGACATCCGGGAGATAAAACAGGGTATGGATGCTCGAAGGATCGAAACCAGAAGAGGTTCGAAAGTGGTATGACTTTGGAGCATTAGCATCTGTTCATACTACATCACCAGGGTTTCCGGAAATCGAAAAACTTCCGGGATGGATAAGTAGTGCGGTGCACGAATCATGGCAGAACAACCCGCACCTGCAAAGAGGAGATATTCTGGAGCTTAAGTTCATTTCAGCGGCACCAGAAATAGTCGGAAAAGGTTCTTATCCGGTCTTTCAATTTATTAAATTACAGAGACCTGATATGATTGCCTTCAACAGAGTTAAGTCTATGGATGAGAAGGCACCATTGGTATCTTCAATCAGCGAAGATGAAATCTCCACCCGACGAGCATGGGGATTCTGGGTCTGTCTCACCGAGATGGAAAAGGTTAAATATCCGTTTAAAATATTCTCAAACAATTTAAATGGATCGTTCCTGGTTAATTCTTTAACAGGGAAAAGCACAGAGTTTGCGGAAACCTCATTCGAAAAGAAGAGGTTACTCATCTGGGAAAACAAGTTGCCAGCAACCGAGTCTACCAGAAAAAAGGCATGCAACATGATGCATGTTGGCCAATGGGATAACCACATATGCCCATATTGTGCAGAACAGGAGAAACCCCTATTCGGTACAAAGATCCGGGTAACTCAGAAAAAATCCGGACCCGAACAGGACAAAGGGAAGAAACGTCCAAAAAACTTTCACAAGCCAAAGTAAGATTAGCTGGATGTAAAAGAAAGAGAGGTGTCGGCAACACTCATAATTAAAAGCCGACAAAGAAGGGCAGAGTAGCTGGCAGAAAGTGGCCGACAAGAGAAGGTGGAAAGTTGACAAAAGCCACCTAACGCAATAATTCAAAAAAAAAAAAGGACAATAATGTAGCCGGTGGAAATTAAGGCCAAGTGACGAACGCAGTGACGTCACAAGGATTTAGAGGAAGATTGGAATCCGGGGCTGAAGTCCGCAGGCGCCTATAAATAAAGGAGTTTGAAGCAGATGGAAGGCATCGAAAATTCCTCCCAACTCTTCAAAGTATTTGTAATATTTCTTTCTGCATATTTCCTTTCGAGTCTGTAAAAGTATGGGGTATTCCCCCAAGAGTCTTGTATCCTCCATGAGGAACTAAGTGTCTGTCTTCTCCGTTAGGGGAAATTATGTTTAAATAATATTTTTAATATTTCTTCAGTAAAATCCAGGCTTCCAAATATCCCGATAATATAATTAAAACCCTTTATTCATATCTTGATACGTCCTAAGGTAGGAAACGAAATAGGACTGTGCTGTTTGTTGCTGAAGGAGCCAAGAATCGGTGAACCATCGGTCGCGGCTGCGTGGTTGGAGGAAGTCCGTAAAATCCCGGAGCTTAGGAAACCCGGCAGCAAGGCGGTCAAAGCCAAGGTATGAAGTTTAGTGCTTAATTTAATTATCGGAAGCATGATGGGCTGATATTGGACTAATGATAATGAAGAAACTAAAATCTGGGGTCAAAATGAAATAAAGTAAAAGTTGGTAGGGTTAATTGAAGTTTGAAAAAGTCAAAATAGTCAAAATGGCCTTAATTTGGTCAAAGATGGTTTCTAATGGCCTAAAATTGGAAATTGATTTCATAATGGCCCAAATGTGGAAATGGTGCCTTGTAATGGCCTAAAAAATTCATTTCCTCTATTAATAATTTTAAGTTATATTACAATGGGCTGTTTGAATGTTTTAAATACTGAGAAACCATAGCCTTGCATCTCTTTAGCAAGCTCGGAGAAACCCTGTCTTGCTAGGGAGGTGTGGCGGTGGCATCCCGGCCTGGGTTATCAAATCCGGGGTGTTACAGTTTATGAGTGTGCTCAAGAAAGCTTTCATTAAATACAAAGCCACACGAGTGTCGTATTTGACAAAAATGGTTTTACATGTAATTATGATGAAGTGGGATAACAAAGTTAGCAAGTTTAAAAAAGTGGACATACAACGGCCCGTGGGAAATGTCGTACATTTACTTCAATACCCAATCATAAATCATTTTGTTCTTAAACAAAAAACCAATCGCAGATAAATGAAGAGCTAACCTAGACTTTAGGAAAAAGCTAGAGTTCTCCATCTTTTTTTAAGCTTTGCCCTTGCATGTTTGTTAATGGTGACTGTGAACATATTCCAGAATATGAATATGAATGCAAATAACAAATAAAACATCGGGGCGCCACACACAAATTCATGCCTAAATACATTAAATCTTAAAGTTTTGCGACAATGAGCCTGGGGCAGATGAATTGTACAAGGACAATGGTAAAGACAATGAACCCACTAACATTTACACTCACATAGTTACCCGATGAGGCAAATCTATAAACATACTGAATCAGGGATATATAATAAGGAAAAGGCAAAACTGGCAGAGCAAAAATTGAAACGTTTAGGGGCATACATACAATTTTATTTCCTGACAATAAATTCTGTGCGCTAAAACGTAAGAAGAAAGTAATCTAGCCTGATATCTTAACATCACATAAGTATTAATAGAAAAATAAAACTATACCACATAGCAGAGAAGAGGCAATCAAAGGCATGATATAAAGTAACTAAAAAAACACCGCACACCCCAAACCAAACCGAGCAGCGTACAAATGTAAATTCATATATAGATAGTAAAATTCCTGAAATTTTGAAGTGGCATTTTATCGAACATTTTGTAGGCATATAGCGAGTCATGTGAAATCCATACTAACATTGGCCTTCCAAATCCGCAAAAGGAATTTGAGCATTACAATAGCAAAACCGGGGGAAATATTCAAGCATAACAGAGGAGGTCGGCCAGGATAAACTGGAAGGGGAAACAAGGGGAAAAGGAAGCAGTACCTTGGGGCGAGCGGACGGGGAAACAACGAGCAGAGATGGGCGAACGGGGGTCGGCGGGCCAGGGAGGCATGGGTGGGTGGATTTTTTTATGCTAGGCGGATGAGGAGTCACGGATAGGCGATTGAGAAAGTGGGACGGAGAGTTTGATGGGAAATTGGGACATTGCAGAGATGCAGGGATTGGAAAAGCTGGTCTTGGAGTTGAATGGGAAGATGAAGAGAAGGAGGTTTGTTTTGTACCGCATAGACGCATTGATGAGAAGGCTTGACAGAATGCAGATAGTCACGGGAGGAAGGAAGGACTTAATCTCTGCAAGAAGTCATGGAGAAAAGGGGCTGCAAGAAAAGACCAAAATGTCTCGTGATGCAATGTGCAACCCTTTTGGATAGTAAACATGTCAGGTTGTGGGTTGGTTGGGCATGAAACGAACTTACTTATTTGGCTCTCTTTATAGTGTTGTGTATGTTTTGTAAGGTGTATTGGGATGTATTAGGTTTTATAGTATAAAAATCAAATCTTATTTAATTTGTCCTAAAACATGTATAAGTATTATTTTAATAAGGGGTTTGATGTATTATTTAATACATTGTGGAAGGATGGGTTTGTGGTGTATTGTTTTTAAATTATGTTTTTTTTTTTCCCTTATGCATCTTATATTATGATATTATCATAATATTATTTTATATATATTATTTATTAATATATTATTTTAATTTAATTTTTTAAATAATATTTTTGATAAATTATTTAATATAATATTAATTGTTTTAATTTAATTATTTTTAAAAATAATTTTATTTTAAGTATATTATTTATTAATAAGTTAGGAAAAATTTATTTTTGTTTAGTTGTTTAAAATATAATACACGATGTTGTAATACCACGTCAATACCAAACACTGTGTATAATTTTCATTGAGTAAGTTTTATTAATACCCAAACGTGCCTTATTTATTGTATTGGATGTACTACTTCCATTTGCAAATAAGTTATTCATTTTCATTGAGTAAGTTTTATTAATTTATGCAACATAGTTATATGAGGAAATTGATAGTCAAGTAAGATTTTGTTAAATTCATTTATCAGGTTGTCTTTCAGTACGATTGTTTTGTAATTTTTTTTTATGTACAACTTGAGTTATTAATTTTGTGAAATAGAATTATTTTTTATGTAGTGGAGGAGTATTGAACGTTTAGGTGGAAGGAAATTTACTGGACAAGGAGATGAGAGGGAGGGGGGGGGGGAGCACTGTTTGGCATGTGAGGGTTGTTTAATCGATCAGGTGCACTGCCATCTTGGGCTTCTGAAAAGAGTCACGGGCCTCTGCAAAGAACTTGGGAACATTATTATAACAAGAACATTAGACTCACGGGATGTAAAGAACAGGGGGACCAAATAGGGCAAGTAGGCTGAACAAATTTGGACGTTAGTATGTTTGTTGATATGCAGTAGTAATTATTACAGTGTAATACTTAATCCGGCTCGCGAATTGTAGCTACTATTCCTTTTTTTTTTTACGTAATTTAGAAAGTGGAGTTTAGTAGTTAAAGTAGTGTGGGTATTTTGTGTTTAAAATTATAAAGAATTTTGTTAACTACAATAGTTTAATTTTCACTTGGTATTATGTAATTATTAAATTAGAGGAAAATATTAAGGACTGATATTGTTAGAGTCATCAAAGCATATAGTTTTTTCCTAAAAAATAATGAAGTTTGATAATATATATTTTATACATGTTTATGTGTACAAAATTTGAATCCTTAAGAATTAAAGAAATGTTAGGGAGTTTGTGTAGAATTATAAAAGTGTATTGGAATCTTAGCAAGTATATCAGTAAATATATTATTTTTATTAGCAAGTATATTATTTTGATTTATCTAAAAATGGCAAAAGGTAAATTTTTGGGGGACGCTCAAAAAAGGAATAGTGGTGTAATTTCATGGTATTGAGCAGGTGATGAGGAGGATAGTGGCTATATATAGGGATGGATTGTATTGAGGTGGGTGAAGTAGATTAGAAAGCCATGGAATTTTACGTTCTTGTTCCGATGGATTATGAAAGGCATTTGGTAAGTTCATACCATTGAGGTTTTATAAAATATATAATATATAATGTAATTGTATTCTTTGATATTTAATAACATTTGGGCTTTATGAAATGATTTTTCAAACTGCAGAAGCTACCACAAATCAAGAATTTCATGGACGAAGATGATATACCTGTGTCAATTTGGCTTCAATCACAACAAATGGAAATTAATGTTCCTATTTTGTGCAATGGGGAAGACCTCTACATTGCGGGCAGTGATGTATGGGGAATGTTTTGTCGGTCGAATGCTCTTGAGGTGGGAGATGTATTATTATTTAAGACAGTCGAGCACATGAGGTTTATGGTCAAAATTTTTGGACGCGATGGACTGTCTAAAGATTATTCGCAAATCTTATTACAATATAATCAGATCAATGGTAAGAGATAAAGGAGGGTTTTTTTTTTAAATTAAAAGTTATTGATTCATAACTGCTTCCTCTTTGTTTATGAAATATTAAATCATATTTTATTTACAGATGGTGTCACGGCATTCTTCGTGCATTTAACAGAATCTGATTACTATGGGTCAATGTTAATGTTCAAACACATTAACATGTTCAGTTGCAAGTTTCTCTAATAAAAAGGTTAAATTGTGCTTGAATTTTTTTTGGTGAAGGCAATTCCCAAGGATATTTGGCAAGGGTTCAATCTGCAATTAAGGCGTAGAGTTTGGTTACATTTCAAAGAGGAAGGTATCATCCGACCAATACATTTATTGCATTGTGATGTGAGCCGCCGAAGGTCGAAGGAAGCGGTGCTTATGACTCATGGGTTACATAATTTCTTTTTACAAAATCATATAAGAGTTGGTGACTTTTGTAAGTTTGTTGTTAAGTCGGTAACAGTTGGACCTAGGAATAATGAGGCTCTAATTCAGGTTGATATCATAGATCACATGTGAAATGCAATGGAGACGTAGGTGTTGGGGAATGTATCCTAGATGATGGTTTATTATTATTTTGTTTATGGTTTATGGTGTTGGCTGCATAATTTCAATTTCAAGGTGTTGATTTTGGGGCTTTAGTCTCAACACTATAGATTCAATATACGATAAGAATGTTGGGTAGAATATGTTACTGGCATATACCAGCACAGTGCATGTTTTTTTTTTTATTATTCTGCTACTACATAATATGTAAGGATTTAGAATTATATATAGGTTCTTGGATTTCAAAGCAGAGCGCTTTGTGTAGCCAGCAGAGGCCTTGCATAATATGTAGTTTGATCTAAATCCAAGGCTTTCCTTTTATGATCAGCAGATAGCTTTGTGTTGCCGGAAGACCTGGACACATACACAACACATGAATGGAACCTAAGCTCCTGATGCTGTTTGTGCAAATAACCGTAACAAAGGTATTTGAAGATAAGAATTAAACGCGAAATTGTAGGATAGATAATTTAAATAATACAAATAAGAGTAAAGAGAAGCAGCAAAAGAAACATAATATATTTATAAACCAAAGGTCTGGATTACAATAAATCCACAGCCAGAGTACTTACAAAAGGGATTCTAAGTAATCCATACGCAAAACAAAATAGTTGGGTAGTAACGAGGGCAACCATATGACAGGAAATAGTTGGATAGTAACGAGGGCAGCCAAAATAGTTGGGACAGAGCAGTTTACTTGATTTTTTTGAGCGGAAAAGGAAAAGCTACTGTACCATCAAAAGCAGGCATAGTTAACGACATATGATACGATATGCAAGGTAAGAGCAAGTAATATATACGTGGGCAAAGCAGGTGGCAGGAGCATCAAGATGTCTTAGGCTGTCCGGGAGAGGGTTTCTTAACCTGTGAACGGGTGCCATGAGGGTTGGGGGTAACTGCAGGTGGTGCTGGGGCTTTGCGCTTGGGAGGACTTATCAAGGTAGACAATGGTGGTGAGGTAGGACTGGCAGCTGGAGCTGGGTGTCAGGGTGGATGCAGGAAATTGTGTGCTTTCAGTAGATGGCTTAGGGGCCGCAACAGCTAGAGCAGGAACTGAGGCTGCCTGCTGGGATGGAGGAGAGGTTATTTTCTGGTGTACCATGGATTTGGTTGGTAATGTTGTGCTGCCTGTAAGAACATTCCCTTTTGTGTCCGAAACCATTTTGTCTGGTGCCTGTGCTGATGGTGTGACAATGCCTGAGTCAACTCCTGATAGAGCTAGCTGCGATGAGGAGAGGGTACTTTCCTAGTGTGTCCCAGGTTTTGATGCCAATGGGGAGCTGCCTGCACTTACATCCACATTGAAGTCGAGTGACCTTTTTGCCCATGTGGGTTGTGAAGTTCCAGTGATCGTGGATGCTAAAATTGCATCCAAGGCATTTTTGGTGGACGGAGTAAATAGCTGATCATCTTCATCAGAGCCCAGGCTGACCACTGGGGATAACGTGGAACCAGATGGGCGGCTAGCCTCTGTTGGGGATCTTTCAACTGGAAAATAGTAGTCATGCAGGTTTTCCTCCGTGTAAGCCACAACAACCGTATACTTTGACTGAACTTGGGAGCCTTGGTGAGATGGCTGAATTGATCCAGATTTCGAAACATGACCACTGAGGTAATGAATTAATTCATCATAACCCTCAACCCAACAAAGGAAATCCAGAATGAATGAAGCCTAATTACGAACAACAAACGAACCCTCGAAGGGAATAACGAACACGGGCAAACCTAGGAACACAGGACGGATGAGACAATGGAAGGCGGTGAAGGCACCGGGGGGGGGGGGGGGGGGAACAGTTGGAGCGAACGGTGGAGGCAGGACCGACGAAGGCGACCACGAACAGCAGCTCCCCAGCCGGGCGCGACCACAAAAAAAACGCCAATTGAATCAGGGCTCACACCCCCCACGGAACCGCAAAACGAATAGAAATATCCAGAACAATCGAAGTCGAACGGCCAGCGGCAAAAGAGCGACAGCTTAAATTTCAAAGAAGCATAGCCAATGACAAATACAACTGGAAAATCAAAATCAAAATCAGCGGACAAACTGTATCCAGTGATTATACGACAATCATAAGAGCAAGAGCCAGCTAAAAAGCAACAAGGCAAGTGGAAAAGAGCACGCACCCTTTGAATACAAGAGCCGCCGGTAGGCTTCTACCGCCCCTCCCACCACCGGAGCCAGCGCGACGGGCAGATCGGCGAAAAGCAGCCTAACCCCAAACCAATCGAACAAGCAAGCAGGGACACGGTCGAGGAAGCTGATAAATTGAAGGGCGAAAATTACCTGCAAAACCCGGCACTGTAAAGAGAGATGAGCGGCGAAGGCGACGAGCGACACATTCCAAGGAAACCCGATCCACACCATAAACGAGAAACACCGAACCCTGGGCAAACTTTGAACAGATGAAGAAAGAACGATAGAATGGAGAAAAATCGCGAAAGGAAGCAAGCGGAAGAGAACAATAGAAGCGAGGGTATAAATGATGATCCAACGGTCGAGATTTTCAATTGAAATTGTGATCGAACGGTGGAGAACGCAATTGGGCATGGACAGATTTCCCACTACCGTTCTTATAATATAAAAGATATATACTATATAAACCATATCTTTATTGTGATGCCTATATTATCCTTTTAAGTTATAATTAATATCTTTATAAAAATAATATATTATGGGTTCAAACAGTAATTTGATCTCAAAGATATGCATATCTATCATAAAGATGCATATCAAATGTTTAGAAAGTAAAAGAACTTCATTCTAATATTCAATGACCATAGGATTAGAATCTATTGATCTCCACCTAAATTCTACAATCATATTTTTATTGTACTGCCTATATTAACATTTTAAGTTATAATTAATCTCTCTCTAGTTAATCTCTTTATAAGAATTATACATTATGGGTTCAAACAGTAATTTTATCTTAAAGATCACATATCTATCATAAAGATACATATCAAAGTAAAATCATATACTATTTTCACTAACAATATTTAGGAGTACTAAAATTTAACTTTTAATTGAAAAAAATAATTCTGAAAAACTACATAATATAGAAAATAAAAAGTTCTCCATCAGTAAGAAAATTTCAATATACTATTTTATGTACATAAAATTAATATCATAATAAATTATATTTAATATATTTTTATTAGTCATTAATCTACATATATATATTATATTATTAATATTTTTTTGGTGACACAGCCTAAGAAGGCGAGCGAAAGAAAGAAAAAAAAGAAAGAAAAAACAAGAAACTAAATCAAACCAACAAAAGATCAAGCCTAACTACGATAATACACTGTCTCGGCCGCATCAAGCTCTACAAGAGGTTGAACTTTGTCCGGTGGGAATGCCCAAGTGGTGTAAAAATCCTCCAACTGTGCAGCCCTCTTAGCGAAGACATCGGCCACTTGATTGCCTTCCCCGTAGATATGCCTGACCGAACAACCTCCCATATCATTAAGAATCCTACGAATAGACTCAATAATCTGCCAATAAGCATGACGAATCATAGCAGCTCCTTCAACCAACCGGACAACTTCCAAAGAATCCACATAGCAACACCGAAGAACAAGCTCTTCCTCCCTCGCCAACTCCAAGCCAAACCGAAGAGCTAAAAGTTCGACTTCTAAAATGTCCCGACCATACAACTGACCACAACACCCATGTCGCCACATCCCCTCCATGCTACGAATAACGGCACTGAAACCCGAAGCTCCCTTATCCGGCAGTACACAGCCATCCGAGTGGAGGATCCACCCCTCGCCCTCCTCTAATAGCCGCCAGCGGACTGGCTGCACAACTCGGGGACGAGACCGTCGCGCCAACCCATCCCCCAAACTCTTTGATAAATGAGCAATCTGGAAGCCATGCTGCTCCGTGGTTAGATGAGAACCCCGAAAAATCCGAGCATTACGCTCCTTCCAGATACACCAAAGCGCGTTCAAGCCAGAACCGAACCCCCGCATCCGCCATGTCCAAGACCGATAAGACATGCTCAAGGCTGCAACGCTTCCACACCTCACTCGCCCAAAAACATGCAAATAATGCATGCTTCCAATAGTCCACGTCCACTCCACAAACTGTGCATAGGGGTGACGAAGCCATGCCCCTGCCATGTCGTAAATGATTGCAAGGAAGAACACCATGACTCAACATCCATAACAGGAAGCCAATTTTCTTCGGGATTCCCGCATGCCACATCCACTTCCAACCACGCCCCTCCAGAGGACCTGTCAACCAATGATAACCAGATTTGACCGAATAGTGGCCCTTCAATTCACCCGTCCAGTGCAAAACATCAGTCGAGCCTTCAGCTAAAATGGGAGCTGGACAAGAAGCCAACTCAGTGCGCAACTCGGCAGGAAGCCATGAATATAAGCCATCCAGCCGCCACCTCCCCGCATGAATCATATCCTTGATCCGATGCTGGACATCATTGTAATGGACAAAGGGAACACGAGCAGCCAACGGTTCCCCCTTCCACCATGGAACATACCATAATGAACTATTCTCATCACCTATGTGCACCCCGTATCCGCCCTTAAACTTCTCCCCCACCTTGCACAACATCTTCCATACCTTGGTGTCTCGATAATAAGGTTGTGGGAATAAACCTTCCACTTAACCATACTTGTCCCGCAAGACCCTAACCCACAGCTTGTTGGCGCTAAAGAGAATATCCCACACCAACCGGCCAAGAAATGCAAAGTTCATAGTCCGGGCCGCGCGCACACCTAACCCACCACATTGCCGAGGCCGGGTTTAGACGGTCCCAACCCAGCAAGTGGATGCCGCGACCAGAGCCGCCCTTCCAGAGCCAACGACGAACAATTTTATCTATCATGTTACACACACTTTGGAGCAATAAATGAATCTGCACGGTGTACACTGGCATAGATGCCAGGACTGAGCGAGCCTTCGTCGCTCTACCCGCCTTATTCAAAAGAAAACCCGACCAAGAACAAAGTTTATCCTCCAACCTCTTGATCAAAAAATCAAAATTCGCCGCCTTAACCCGTCCCTGAATAATAGGGAACCCAAGGTAGCTACCAAGATCCATTCCCACTTCAATACTAAGGTATTGCATGAACCAACTCCGCTCCACCAATGATGACTGAGGAGACACCACCACCACTGATTTTGCATCATTCATCCGGAGACCCGACCGCGAACCAAAGCGTGTTTGGACTTCAGCCATGCAAGACACGCTGCCCTCCTCCAAATCCGAACAGAAAATTAAATCATCAGCAAACATCAGGTGGGACACTCCCACCCCTCCCGGCCGTACCTTCATAGGCTTCCAACGAGAAGCATGCACCGCTTCCATGATGGTGGACGACAACTTCTCCATGACAATAACAAAAAGGTATGGGGACAAAGGGTCGCCTTGTCTGAGTCCTCGGCCCACCCCAATATTACCAATGGGTGAAACGTTCCACATAATTGATAAACTAGAGGATCTGATACACTCCATAATAAGATAAAGGCAACCAAGATGCAGCGAAAACTCTTGTAAACATTTCTCCAAAAAATCCCATCGCACTGTGTCGTAGGCTTTGGCAAGATCTACTTTCAATATAGCCGAACGACAACCACTTTGCGACTGTTCCATGGACGCAACAAGCTCTTGAAGAAGAATACTATTATCTGCAGTACCCCGGCCCGGTAAAAAAGCAGCTTGAAATGGACTAACAATCTCACAAAGAATAGGCCGGAATCTCTGCACTAAGACTTTCGTGATGACTTTAAAGGCCACATTACAAAGCATCAATGGCCGGAACTGAGCAATTGACTGCGGAACGTCAACTTTAGGCAGAAGACACATATAGGCATGCGAGAGACCCTCAGGCAGCCGTCTAGTGGCCACCGCCGTCATGACCATGTTCACAAGAGGAGCTTTTAACTCATTCCAATGTTGCTTATAAAATACAGTCTGGCCCTGGAGCGGCGAGCGACCTCATAGAATGTAGTGCTTGGTCAATCTCCTCCTCAGCTACCATCACTGCCAATGCACTCTGATGTCTCTCCAACAATGGAACCAGCGGTGGAAGAGGAGGCCCAGCCGGCTGTTCCATGTGGGTGGCAAACATCTCCTCAAAGTATTGGATAACATGTGACTGCAAAGCACCCGGATCCGTGACCCATTCCTCCCCTACTTGCAAGCCATAAATCTGACCACTATGGCAATGAACTTGAGTTTTAGCATGAAAGTAGCGCGTGTTTCTATCCCCTAATTTCACCCATTTGTCCCTGGATTTCTGAAACACAACACTTCCTCCTAAGCAAGCAGGACCTCGAGATCATGCTTAATCTCTCCCTCCTGCCGACGCAGCCACGCAGAATCCACATGCACCAATCTCTTTTGAACCCCGAGCAATCTATTCTTGAGCTTGCGCTTACGATCACAAATGTTACCAAAAACCGTGTGGTTAAATTCCAGAGAGTTCTCCCGAACACGGTCTAACAAAGCAGTAAGCTATGGAGCACCAGTCGTCTAGCTCCGACTTATAACCTCCTTATAATCATTGTGCAGTCCCCATGCCGCTTCCCATCTAAAAGGACGAGCTCCAGTCGGCCTACTCGGGCTGCCACATTGTAATTGGAGAGGACAATGATCGGACCCCATCCGCGGCAGATGAACAATACGACCCTCGGCGAAAAGATTAATCCAGTCCAGATTAGCAAGCCCTCTGTCCAGGCGCTTGCTAATCCGACGTCCGCCCCCTGCCATCCTCGACCAAGTGAAGGGCGGACCCGCCGAAGGCATCCCCAAAAGGTGGCAAGCATCAATCGTTTCCCTTAGCTCCTCGGCCCTCTCAGGGAGGAAGACACCCCCTTGAACCTCATGCTCCGCCAAAATCTCATTCCAATCGCCCATAATAATCCACGGATCTTGAACAACTGCCGCCAGTTGAATGAGCTCCTCCCAGTTCCTTTTCCTACGTTGATAATTTGGAAAGGCATACAAGGCCGTCAGGAGCCATCTTTCTCCACCATTAACAAGGTCCACAGTGAGCATCCTATCCCTGTGATCAAACACGCTGACTGACAATCAATCGACATCCGTTTAAGCACCCAGATGCCACCCTCCATCCCTTGTACTTCCTGCACCACAACCGAGGCATAATCCATCCTGACAAAGAAGCTGCGCAACCTCTTAAACATCCCCCTTGGCTCCAAGATACATAAGACATCCGGCTTATGCTCCCGTATCAACTCCCCCATCCAACGCTTAGTCGTTCGACTCATTAATCCGCAGACATTCCAAAAAATCACTGAGTAGTCCTTAAATTCCATAGACAAATAATATTAACTACGGAACCACTTACTTCTTATTGGGAACCGCCCTCAACCGCATCTGCCCAACTCTCGCCATCCCTTGAATCCTCGTCATCATGATCTGGAGGAGCCTCGTATGGCGGTCCTGCAAAAGCAAAAATTTATTCTCCCTCAATAGCACATCCATACGTGTACCGGACGACTCCACCACCTCCTCCAGCTGTGGTCGTTTGATGCCATGACCATTGGCAATTGAGTTGTCGTTCCCGCCAACATAAGGCACAACAGCCTGGTGCGAAATCCCCTCTGATGCAGTATGGGTCTGCCGCCCATGGTTGCCTTGGGAAACCTCCACCTTCTTACCGTTATCCCTTCCTACGTGACCTTTCACCTCAGCAACCGGCACGCAATCAGGCTCCACAGCCACTGGGCGTTCACGTTGGGGCTTAGGCTTTCTGTTCCCACGCCTGACCACCAACAGCCAATCCCCATGCTCAGGCTCTTTGCATGGATCATGATCATCTATCTCCTTAGTCTTAATAGCCGCCTCCACCATCCCTGAGTCTCCCTGCTCATCGGGTGCCACCTCCCCGACTCCCACCCCGTTCTGGACCCCCTCCTCACTGGGAGCCTCATGAGAATGGTAATTAATTTATGCAATGGTAATCCAAATTCCAATGAAGTGGAACTTCCTGGATCCATTTGTATCCCAAAACATCATACAACTTTCTGTGTGGTTAATCCACATATTGGATTGCTTTTCTCTTCTAATTTGTACTAGGTATGTGTGGTGGTGCGATGCACCCACCTATGGATACATAGCTGCCAATAGAAAAATATTGGTGCGTAGAGTTCTAGTTATTGGACTTTTTTTTTTCTTATATTGTACTCTTTCTGTCCCATAAATATTAGAAATAATTTACTTTTTATAGTTTTATGCAAGTTTGACACAATTTATTATCTAATTGAAAAATAAAATATTTTCATTAATTTGTTCGGCCCATGCTCGTGAAAATCGGTGGCGGACACATGGGGGTGCTCGGGGGTCGGATGCACCCCCCAATAGCTCATTGTTCGCTATTAAGTTTTTGAGATAATAATTTTTTTAGGCCATTAGAAGTAGTTATTTTCAAATTTTGGCCATTATTTTTCCATTTAGAGTTTTGGGTCATTACAAGAATGTTGAGCCCACAAAAATAGCCAAAGCGGGGGCCGCGCGTTGTTCAAAAGCATCCTTATGGCTCAAAATTGAAAATCGCATCCTTCTGATACCCTATTTAAGTTTTTTACTTTTTATGTAATTAAAATAGATAATATATCTTCCATCCCATTGTATCCAACTTCATTTTTGTTCGTCAGAGTAAAAAAAATTAACTACTTAATAAAATGTGTCAAACCACATCTCGAGGCCAACTGCTAAAATGAGGTTGCTCAGTGCTTCGGTACTCCTCTATCACGTTGCCTTCCCATCGGAGACCCTTTATCCTTTTGATCTTCAATTATGTTTCACTTTCTCTAAATGGTTGGAGAGTCCTTATTTTTTCTATTGTCATTTCCTAAAGAACCTCCGTTTTTTTTAAAGGTTACGTCTTGACTTTTTTACTGTTCATTATTGTAATACCCACGAATTTAGTCGCATTATTATCGCTTGAAAAGAAATGGAATTAAATTCAAGAACAAAAAGAATTTTAATTCCAAGAACCCGTGAAGTCGGAAATAATTTTAATTCGACGAATTCAAGATTTCGAATATGAAATAATCTCGAGTTTGAAATGAATTTAAAAATAGGAATTTATAACATGAGAATGACCCGAATAATCGAACCCGAGAACGTAGGAGGACAGAAGCCCAAAAGAGAGGAGAAAAGGCCCGACGGATCGTACGACCCGGCTCAGGCCGCAGCCCAGGCCGGAGCCACGCGGTCACCGCACGTAATGTGGGATTCGCGCACCATGAGCGCGCCGTGACACAAGACAGCTGCATTGCGCGATTTCGGCGATTTTCTTACCAAAATTCGAGCCTTAACGTTGGAAACTCGCCTTATTTCTGGAGAAGGGGATTCTGGACGATATTTGATTGATCCTACACCCTAAATTTGAAATATACAACCCTAATTCACCCTAAGAAACCCTCTCCACAATCTCACATCCTCTCCCACCTCCATTCATCCAAAAACCCCAAGTTTCTTGAGTTGTGGATTTCCCGACGATCAAATCCGAGCAAAGAGGACGTGAGAAACAAGAGTTCAGGCCTGTAGGTTGTTGGTAAGTTTTGGTTAAGATTTCCCTTTGCCTTTTTGAATCAATCCTTCGATCTAACTACGAATATTTCATGCGTTTTCGTTTCCATGGCCAAAGGTAAAAGAAAACGTGGTGATTAATCCCTCCGTAGCCAACCGTAGGCGCCCGACCATCCCGGAAATGATCTAGAACTCATACTCTATAAGTCGATACCTTTCGTGTCAATTTTGGTGTCTTCGGGACGTTCGTAATACAAGATTTAATCAAGAAACTAAAATCTGTCTCAAAAACCTCACCTATGCACGTTTTCTGAAATCCACCTAAAACTCCTATCTCGAGTGCTTAAAATGAAAAAATCAAAACTAAGATTTTTCTCTTAGGACTTTAATCTACGTCGTGTAAAAATTTCAGAATTTTTCATCAAGTTTTGATGTCCCAAATCGCATCTGGTATTCTCTGCGTTTTCTGTGAAAATCGGAAAACTGATCGTGTGATGATCCGAACTGTTTCAGCGTGTTTCTATTATTTCCGGTCCAAACTAAACTTTGCAATGTAAACAAAAGTTTAGATAATTATGTCTAGTATATGTCGTAAAATTTCAGAATTTTGGGAGTCCATTTGATGAGTCGAAAAATCGGATTTTGAACACTGTGACGAACCTGAATCCTGAGAGCATAGTGTTTTTGTAGAAAAATTGATTTTTGACTTGCTTCCTCACTTTATTCCGAAAAACTCAAAACATGAAAGTTTTTCATTAGGATGTTTTTAATATACTGTGCGAATTTCAAGTCGTTCGCCTTTAAAATGAATTTTTAAACTAAGAAGGCGAAAACTGTGGCGAGATATGTATTAAACTTGGTGAAATTGAGATTTTCTAGACAAACGGTCGAAATTCTCTTTGAATGATAAAATCAAATTTCGAAAATGTAACACCCCGGATTTGATCACCCAGGCCGGGACGCTACCGCCACACCTTTTTAAATAAGACACGATCCAAATCAAGCTTATCTAAAAAGATGCTAAGGCTAGTTGTATCAATTCTTTAAAATAATTTAAAACCATTCAATTATGCCCGAAATGAAAATTAGAGTATCACATGCATAAACTAATAACGTAGTGCGGAAGGAAAAACAAGGGCCAAATAGACGGCCAAAACCAAAGTCCAAAGTTCCAAGTCCAGTGCGGAAAAATAAAATAAAATAAATGCGACAAGTCTTTTATTTGCGGAATCCCATCCCATCGTGCAATTTGCTTACTCTGCGAAAAATGGAAAACAACAATTTATTAGTACAAAATGTACTGCGTAAGTTAGTATATAGCATAACGAATTTTAGAGTTTTTAGAAGAGTGAATAAAGGACAAGAATTTAATTTTAAAATATGTGAGTAAAAATAATTCACGGAAATTCTCACACTTTGCCACACGAATAAATTACCAATATTTATTTTGATCGAGGATACCAATTAAGCCCTTGGGATTTACACCCACAAGAACTCCAATATATAATAACGATTGTAGGGACGTACCATTGGAATCAACCCACCTCTGGGACTTGTACCCACGAGGAATGTGAAAGCAGTGACCCTATACAGACCGCTCCGGAGCCCTAGATAACCCATGCGGATACACCTAGGAGTATAAACTCTTACAATCATGAAACCACAATATCATATGCACCGTTTTGGCCACAAAAGAGGGGGCGGCCCAATGAGCTCACGCCAAGTGCACTTACCCTCTAAAACATTGGGCATCCTACTCATCAAAACTCACAAAGTTTCAAAACCATAATTTTAACACTTTACAAAAGCACACATTCCAGATTTCACATATTTCCAAAAATGAGAGCCATTCGACTCGTAGATCATCAAAATACACAAAGTACGATTTACCGATAAAAATAGTCTTTGGGCAGTTTCAGAAATCGCATATGGAAACTTAGCAAAAAAATTTCAAAAATTATGAAATTTTTACAGGAGCTAGAAAACACCCACATGAACATTTTTCTTTGAAATAGGCTTCTTCAAATTCGGACTCTAAGTGACCTAAAAAAATGATTTCAGAACCAACTTTCTCAAGGGTTTAAAATCCTACTGTTCATCCGACCACAGCCCATTTAAAAATCCATATCAATTTCGAACATGCTCCAAAAATTATAAAATTTTACAGGGATGATCTAGACACATAATGGAATAAATTTCATGAAGACATCAACCACTAAGAACGATCATAGGCAAGAGTAAATCGGACTAAAATACCTGATTACACAATAGCACCAAAACTGACAGCACAAAATCTCAGAATACCAGATCCGTTTTCGACGCTCAAAACTTGTTCAAAAATTGTGAAAATTTACAGAGAGCATATTTAGGATGTTAGAAACATTTTTCATTTAGGACAGATTATCCAAAAATAAACGGATCTAAGTGAAAAACGCAGAACAACATAAACTATACGGATGAAAACCCTAGATGGCAGATTTGGCAATGAGTGGAGTTCGAACAAGAACTTGATGGATCCTCCACCAAAACCCCTAAAACTTGAAATGCACAATACTAAATTACATTAGGTGAGATTAGATCGAAATCCTCCTTCTTGATTGTTCCAAAATCGACCGCAACAGTCCCACTCTTCCGCAATCTACCGAATGAATCCTATTTTGGGGGTTGTAAGAAGAACACTTGATGTTAGGGCTTGAAATCCGAATCTAAGGTCAAGGATTTGGATTAGAAACCTTACCAACTTGTAGAAGAAGGGATTGGAAGACTTGATCTCGCTCACACCACTGCCACAATGATGAACACCCTCCAAACTCTCTCAACTCTCAAAGGAGAAACTAATTTTCGGATTGAAGGAATGGGGTAGGTTTGTGGGGTTGTGGGAGGGTTTAAACTTTGAATTTAGGCCTTCCAATGCAGCTATTAAGGATCTAGGGAAGGGAAGGGAAGGGAAGGTAATGGCAATCAAGAGCTCGAAATTGGAGCCACCTACCTCCTCCATTAATCCCACAACCTCATCCATTCATTCCCTCTTTATCTGGTGCATGAACTCCAATGATTCAACCAAGTGTGGGTTCTAGATCCTTCTAAAAACATCGAATGGAGTCCCAATACACCCCCAAGGGTCCGAGACATAATTATGGATGGATTCCATGCATCCAAAACCGAAGTAAATGCCTACACCACGCCAAAATGCATAGCAGCGTTTGAAACGCCACCACTGTAGGGTGGCGCGCTGGCGGCGCGCCACCGCGCCGCCACCAGGCTTCGGCCTTTTCTCTTTTTTTTTTTATATATATTATTATGATTTTTAATTTTAGAAACCATAATATGAATTATCCGAGATCGTTGGATAATCCGATAACTCTCTTCAAGTTGTTATCGTCCGAAATTATTTAATTCCGCTCTCTCGGAATTATTTCGGTTTCGATAATTAAATCCGATTCTTTAATATTTGGATTTAATTTCCGATGTCGATTTCTCGGGTATTACAGTCTACCCTCCTTAGAAATCAATTTCGTCCTCGAAGTTGGGTCGCACTTCGGAAAAAAAAAAACGATGCAGATAATTGGCACAAATTTAAATTCTTGAGGCTTGAAAATTTAAATTCTTACCTCGGTACGCGACGACTCTGTGCAGGGTGTCACATCCTCTCCCCCTTAGGACTGCAGTTATGCCCCCATAACTGCTCCCGAGTCGCTTCGGAAAAGGTTGGGATATCTCTGCTTCATATCCGCTTCCAATTCCTACGTCGCTTCCTCGGTGCTATGATTTGACCATAGAATCTTCACCATTCTCACGGTCTTGTTCCTTGTGACCCTTTCCTTGATATCGAGTACCTCGATCGGATACTCCTCATATGTCAGATCGTCATCCAGTTCGATCACGTCGGGTTGTAAGATGTGAGTTGGGTCGTGCATATATTTCTTCAATTGAGAAACGTGGAACACGTTGTGCACTCGCGACAATTCCGGTGGAAGAGCCAAACGATATGCCAAGGTACCCACACGATCTACAATCTCGTATGGACCTATATAGCGAGGACTCAGCTTTCCTCGTTTGCCAAATCGCATCACCCCCCTTAATTGGTGACACTTTTAGCATAACTTTGTCTCCCACGTGGAATTCCAACTCTTGCCGTCTTGTGTCGGCATAGCTCTTTTGCCTGTCTTGTGCGGCCTCCATCTTTTGTTGAACGACCTTGATTTGTTTGCTCATATCTTCAATGAGCTGAGGTCCAACAACCACAGAGTTATCGTCCTTCGCCCAGCACAACGGACTGCGACACTTGCGTCCATACAGAGCTTCGAACGGTACCATGCCAATGCTAGCATGGTAACTGTTGTTATACGAGAATTCAATTAGTGGTAAGTGGTTTTCCCAACTTCCCTTGAATTCAAGTACACACGCTCTAAGCATGTCCTCGAGCATCTGAATTGTTCGCTCAGTTTGACTATCAGTCATCGGATGAAAAGCCGTGCTCATCTCGATTTGGGTTACCAAGGCTTCTTGCAATTTGGTCCAGAAGTTCGAGACAAATCTGTTGTCTCGGTCCGATATGATGTCGTGAGGCACTCCATGCCTTCGGACTACATTCTCGATGTAAGCCTTGGCTAGTTGATCCATCGACCAATTGTCCTTCATTGGTATAAAAATGGCAGTCTTCGTTAACTGATCAACTATTACCCAAATTTTGTTCATGCCTCTGGGAGATCTTGGTAACCCTGAGACGAAATCCATGGAGATGCTGTCACATTTCCAATTTGGGATCTCCAATGGCTTCACCAATCCCAATGGCTTTTGCCGCACTGCCTTCACTTTCTGGCAAGTTAGGCACTTAGCCACGAAGTCAGCAACATCTTGTTTCATTCGCGGCCACCAGTAAATTTTCTTCAGATCCTTATACAGCTTATCACCTCCTGGGTGCACTGAATAAGGTGTACTATGGCCTTCTTCCATCAGTTTCCGCTTCAAGTCCTCGCACTTGTGAGGAACGCACCATCTTCCTTTAAAGCGGATACTTCCGTCTTCGTGGATCATAAATCCTACCGCTTTACCTTCACCAATTTTATCCTTGATCCTCTGAAGGTTCTCATCATCGGGTTGAGCTGTTCGAATCTCATCGAACACGGTAGGCTCAATTGCTATGGCATTCATCGTTTCTACCACGGTTCCATAATGGACTAATTCGGTATCCAACTTTGCTAGGTCCATATACAGTCCCGAAGATAAGATAAGGGTGTTTGCCGTATGCCTCGTCTTACGACTCAGTGCATCTGCCACGACGTTCGCTTTGCCCTCATTGTAGGCTATGTCCAAGTCATAGTCTTTGATCAGCTCGAGCCATCTCCTCTGCCTCATATTTAACTCCCTTTTGAGTAAAAATATACTTGAGGCTCTTATGGTCCGTGAACATCCGACAGGTTCGCCCATATAAGTAGTGTCGCCAAATCTTGAGTGCAAACACTACAGCAGCCAATTCTAGATCATGTGTCGGATAGTTCTCCTCATGTGGTTTAAGTTGTCGCGATGCGTAAGCAATAACCCTTTGGTTTTGCATCAACACGCAACCAAGACCTTCTTTTGAAGCGTCGCTGTACACTTCAAAATCTTCCGTCTCCGATGGCAGTGCTAAGACCGGTGCTGATGTCAGTCTTTTCTTGAGTTCTTGAAACGACGCATCACAATCAGCTGTCCATTCGAACTTTAACCCTTTCTTCAGCAATTGGGTCATCGGTCTTGCAATCTTTGAAAAATCTTTCACAAACCTTATATAGTATCCGGCTAGTCCAAGGAAACTTCGTATTTTCAGTCTGACTAGTTGGCGCTGGCCAATCAGTCACTGCAGATATCTTTGCCGGATCAACCGACACTCCTTTAGCCGATACTATGTGTCCTAAAAACGCAACTTCCTTCATCCAAAATTCACACTTTGACAACTTCGCGTATAATTGGTTCTTTCTCAATGTTTGAAGCACTTGACGAAGATGTCTTGCATGCTCCTCCTCATCCTTTGAGTAAACTAGAATGTCATCGATAAATACGACGACACAAGAGCCTACAACTCTCGGAACACACTATTCATGAGGTTCATGAATACTGCGGGAGCATTCGTGAGACCAAAGGACATTACGGTGAATTCGTAGTGCCCGTATCTCGTGCGAAATGCTTTCTTCGGGATGTCCTTCTCGACAATACGCAACTGATGGTATCCCGATCTCAGGTCAACCTTCGAAAATACCGACGCTCCTTTCAGCTGATCGAAGAGATGTTCAATCCTAGGTAGCGGGTACTTGTTCTTAATCGTCACCTGATTAAGACCCCTGTAGTCGATGCACAATCGCAGTCCGCCGTCCTTCTTTTTCACGAACAGGACTGGTGCTCCCCATGGTGATGTGCTCGGTCGAATGTAACCTTTTGATAACAACTCCTCGAGTTGTTCCTTCAGCTCTTTCATTTCCGCAGGCGCCATGCGGTATGGTGCCTTCGATACTGGTTCAATTCCGGGTACCAGATCGATCGTGAACTCAACTTCACGCTCAGGAGGCATTCTTGGGATATCTTCAGGAAAGACGTCAGGATATTCCCTCACGATTGGAATACTGTCTATCTTGCCTCCCTCGTCTTCCAGATTATGCACGTAGCATGCGTACAGTCGATATCCCTTTTGCATGAGATTGCAAAATTTTATGGCATTTACCACCTTGGCACTCTTCTTTTGAGGCTGCATGTAGTAAATAACCTTCTTCCCTCGACTCTTTGCCAAAGAGATCTGCTTTTGGCACTCAATGACAACCTTGTATTGAGTCAACCAGTCCATTCCCAAGATGATATCGAAATCCTTAAGGTCAAATTCTATCAGATTCGCGAAGAATTCGGTGTTTTTGATTACTATCGGGATCCCGTCGTATCGTTTGGAGCACGATACCACCTTCCCCGATGGTAATTGAATTCCTAAGTTAATGTTATTCGGTGTAGGTAGATCTAACGCAGATAGAATTCTCGTAGAAATCAAAGAGCAACTCGCTCCTGAGTCAAATAAGACTTTGACAAGTACGCTTAAAGCAGTAAACGTACCTCTGATCACATCGCCTTGAGCGGCCAAATCTGCTTGGTTGATCACGTTCAAGCGCCCCATTGCTCCACCTTGGTTCCCTTGCTGGTTTTGATTTTGAGGTGGCCTCTGTGCCTGAGGGAACCTCTGTCCTTGATTGTTTTGCTGGTTCGGCCCAGCTGGCCTGTTTCCCTGAGGACGGTTCAACAGATCCGGCCTCTTCTCTATGCGGTCTTCCCTTGTCCAGCACTCCTTCTTCATACGGCCTTCTCCGCCACATCGATAGCAATGCCCCGGTTTTGGGCATTCACGCACCAAGTGCGGAATGTTGCACCTCTGGCATCTGGGTATGAAAGTGCCTTGGTTATCCGGCCTTCAATTTCCGTTGCCTCCTTGATTGAATTCTCTGTTCTCTGGCCTCCTCTGCCCATCATTTTTTCCTTGGTCATTCCCCCTTCTGAAGTGATTTCCAGTGTTGTTGCTTCGGTTCTTCTTTTCAAAGTTGTTTGAGCCCTTGCTCGATTCTCCTTGATCTTTACGTTTCAGCTGTTGTACTCGTGCAATTGCCACTGCACGATCGTAAACAGCCTGCAGAGTCATGTACTGTCCTCCCACCAGAATCTCTCTGATACTGAGATTCAGCCCCATTTCAAACTTCTGGGCTTTGTCAGCATTAGTCGGCACAAGCCTAGGAGCGAAATGAACGAGTTCCTTGAACTTCGCGTAGTACTCCTGAACTGTCTGGGTGCCTTGGCGAAGATTGATGAACTCTTCGTACTTTGCTGCCTTCGTACTGAGGGGATAGAATCTCTCCCTCATCATTTCCTTGAACTCCTCCCAAAAGTAAACATGCTCACCATCCGCCAGCCCTCCTTGGTGGTTCTGCCACCATTCATCCGCTTCCTCACTCAAGTAATATGCCGCCACTCCCACTTTCTCATTCTCGGGACATCTGACGGCGTTCAAAAGCTTATCGAAAGTCCTGATCCAGTCCTCCAGCTTAGCGGGATCCTCCTGTCCCTCATAATGGGGCGGCTGGTAGGGATTTACCATCGCCAGGTAATTTATTCGAGCTGCTGGAGGTGGCACTGCTGCCTGTGCTCGATTGACTTCCGCGTTTCCCAAAGCAACGAGGACTTGTTCGACTGTCCTAAGTCGCTCATCAAGTGCATTTGGGGCCGGGTTAGCTTGGCCTTCAGGATTTGGCGTGTTCACCCTAGCTGGAGCGTTAGCATTTTCATTCATTGGAATCTCCACTCGGGGTCTCCCTCTCGGCGGCATTCTGATAATCAAGCACGCAGTGGTCAGATTCGCAGTTAGATGTAGGTTAATAGTCAAGTTAGACTACGATTAGAATTCTATCTCATAGGTTCTAAGCGCGAAAGAAACACTGGAAAGAGAAAAGGAAAAACAAGTACTAGATTCCATTAGCTCATAACGGCTTGATAAAGAACACATCGATATAGCAATAGATTACCACTACGTAAAATGTGGTAATGATAAGATAAACAAGATGTGATAATACTAATACGCAACGTACAGAAACGAAATACTAGTAAAAACAAGTAAAGGAAAGTCAATCCACAGAAGCCGCATGCAATAGCCTAGAGCAAGTAATCAGGGGAGTAGCCGAGCATCCTGCGGTCGGGCTCGATCTCCTCATCGGTGTCAAGAGGCAGTGGAGGGTTCTCCACGGCCTCCTCGGGCTCCTCGTCCACAATATCAACGTGCTCGTCTGGATCCTCTTCCTCTTTCTCCTCCATCTCTGGCTCAGGATTGAGCTGATTCTGCAGCCCATTCACCACTTCCTCCAGTGCAAAAACACGACCATGCAGCATATGGACGTGATGACGACAGTCATCAAACTCGGTCTCTAGGGTAGTCTGACGTGTAGTAACTTGATTAGTTTTAAGGGTCAATGCCTCAATCTTTTCTTCCAAGGACCTAATACGGTTCCTGTCGTTTTCGGCATCCCTACGAATGTGGCGAAGCTCGTGCATAATGTCGGACATGGAACACAGTGAGCGCATGATAGAGTCTAGCAACCTCGGGTCGTCCATCTAATCATACAAGTTTTACATTAAGGGATTTGGCACATTATAAAAATTTTGTTAATGCACATGCTTTCCCCACAAAATAATACTAATTTTAAGACTTGTCGAATTTTTTGAGATATACCTTTCCATGGGTTTTTAAAATAAAATTCCTTTTTCCATGGAAATAATATTTAAAATGCTTAAAAATAATCTTAAATAATTTGGGACTCTATAGTGGGCCGAAAAATAATAGCTTTAAAAATTTTCGGGCTCTGATACCACTTTGTAACACCCCGGATTTGATCACCCAGGCCGGGACGCTACCGCCACACCTTTCTAAATAAGACACGATCCAAATCGAGCTTATCTAAAAAGATGCTAAGGCTAGTTGTATCAATTCTTTAAAATAATTTAAAACCATTCAATTATGCCCGAAATGAAAATCAGAGTATCACATGCATAAACTAATAAAGTAGTGCGGAAGCAAAAACAAGGGCCAAACAGACGGCCAAAACCAAAGTCCAAAGTTCCAAGTCCAGTGCGGAAAAATAAAATAAAATAAATGCGACAAGTCTTTTATTTGCGGAATCCCATCCCATCGTGCAATTTGCTTACATTGCGAAAAATGGAAAACAACAATTTATCAGTACAAAAGGTACTGCGTAAGTTAATATATAGCATAACAAATTTTAGAGTTTTTAGAAGAGTGAATAAAGGATAGGAATTTAATTTTAAAATAAGTGAGTAAAAATAATTCACCGAAATTCTCACACTTTGCCACACGAATAAATTACCAATGTTCATTTTGATCGAGGACACCAATTAAGCCCTTGGGATTTACACCCACAAGAACTCCAATATATAATAACGATTCTAGGGACGTACCCTTGGAATCAACCCACCTCTGGGACTCGTACCCACGAGGGATGTGAAAGCAGTAACCCTATAAAGACCGCTCCGGAGCCCTAGATAACCCATACGGATATACCTAGGAGTATAGACTCTTACAATCACGAAACCACAATATCATATGCGTCGTTTTGGCCACAAAAGAGGGGCGGCCCAACGAGCTCACGCCAAGTGCACTTACCATCTAAAACATTGGGCATCCCACTCGATCAAAACTCACAAAGTTTCAAAACCATAATTTTAACACTTTACAAAATCACACATTTACAGATTTCACATATTTCCAAAAATGAGAGCCATTCGACTTGTAGATCATCAAAATACACAAAGTACGATTTACCGACAAAAATAGTCTTTGGGCAGTTTCAGAAATCGCATATGGAAACTTAGCAAAACATTTTCAAAACTCCTGAAATTTTTACAGGAGCTAGAACAAACCCAAGTGAACATTTTTCTTAGAAATAGGCATTTTCAAATTCGGACTCTAAGTGACCTAAAAAATATGATTTCAGAACCAACTTTCTCAAGGGTTTAAAATCCTACAGTTCATCCGACCACAGCCCATTTAAAAATCCATATCAATTTCAGACATGCTTCAAAAATTATGAAATTTTACAGGGATGATCTAGACACATAATGGAACAAATTTCATGAAGACATCAACCACTAAGAACGATCATAGGCAAGAGTAAATCGGACCACAAAACCTGATTACACAATAGCACCAAAACTGACAGCACAAAATCTCAGAATACCAGATCCGTTTTCGACACTCAAAACTTGTTCAAAAATTGTGAAAATTTACGGAGAGCATATTTAGGATGTTAGGAACATTTTTAATTTAGGAAGGATTGTCCAAAAACAAACGGATCTAAGTGAAAAATGCAGAACAACATAAACTATACGGATGAAAACCCTAGATGGCAGATTTGGCAATAAGTGGAGTTCGAACAAGAACTTGATGGATCCTCCACCAAAACCCCTAAAACTTGAAATGCACAATACTAACTTACATTAGGTGAGATTAAATCGAAATCCTTCTTCTTGATTGTTCCAAAATCGACCGCAACAGTCCCACTCTTCTGCAATCTACTGAATGAATCCTATTTTGGGGGTTGTAAGAAAAACACTTGATGTTAGGGCTTGAAATCCGAATCTAAGGTCAAGGATTTGGATTAGAAACCTTACCAACTGTTAGAAGAAGGGATTGGAAGACTTGATCTCGCTCACACCACTGCCACAATGATGAACACCCTCCAAACTCTCTCAACTCTCAAAGGAGAAACTAATTTTCGGATTGAAGGAATGGGGTAGGTTTGTGGGGTTGTGGGAGGGTTTAAACTTTGAATTTAGGCCTTCCAATGCAACTATTAAGGATTTAGGGAAGGGAGGGGAAGGTAATGGCAGTCAAGAGCTCGAAATTGGAGCCACCTACCTCATCCATTAATCCCACAACCTCATCCATTCATTCCCTCTTTATCTAGTGCATGAACTTCAATGATTCAAGCAAGTGTGGGTTCTAGACCCTTCTAAAAACATCCAATGGAGTCCCAATACACCCCCAAGGGTCTGAGACATAATTATGGATGGATTCCATGCATCCAAAACCGAAGTAAATGCCTACACCACGCCAAAACGCATAGCAGCGTTTGAAACGCCACCACTGTAGGGTGGCGCGCTGGTGGCGCGCCACCGCGCGGCCACCGCGCCGCCACCAGGCTTCGGCCTTTTCTCTCTTTTTTTATATATTATTATGATTTTTAATTTTAAAAACCATAATATGAATTATCCGAGATCGTTGGATAATCCGATAACTCTCTTTGAGTTGCTATCGTCCGAAATTATTTAATTCCGCTCTCTCGGAATTATTTCGGTTTCGATAATTAAATCCGATTCTTTAATATTTGGATTTAATTTCCGATGTCGATTTCTCGCGTATTACAGAAAATCCCGTTACACGAGGTTGAGAATGATCTCGGTATGCTAATTAGGGGGTGAGTGCTCTGGAGGGCGTCCCTCTAACTATTCACTTCGTGCCTATATGGACGATGGTGACCCTTATGAGAAATTGAGCCAAAACGGCGATAGATAGGGGCATAGGGCCTACATTCTCGGGAGTATCCGTATGGATTTCCCGAGGCTCCGGAGTGGTACTGGGTATGGCTAATTGGCTGCGGCCAACGGTTACTTGAAATATTGTTGAGATTGCCTTGCAATCGTGAGAAACTTGAGAAATATGAGAAGCTAGATTGTGGCGTAACAGGAGCTAAAAGACTTGAGTTTTTAAATTATTTATTTATTTATGTTATTATTTATTTATTTAAATTATGCTTAAAAATTCATGCCTATGTGTTATTTATATTATTTTTAAATTTATATGTGCCTTTAGAATTATGTGAATTAAATTCTAGCTTATTAATTGGCCGAATTATATGTTTTTAAATACGCATGAGTAAAAGTATATCTTAATTGTTAAATTTTAAAACCCCTTTATTGCTACTTAGGGATTGACTTACTCAGTATTTTATATACTGATAAAACCGTTGTTTTTTCCTTCTCTTTTCAGAGTACGGCGAAAATACATGAGCATGTGCATCGGGATCGGGAAAATAACTATGTCGCATATTTTATTTAAATTTTATTAGACTTTGCATTTTGGCCATATCGGCCCATGATTTAATTTCCGCTGCGATTATCTTATTATGCATGGATTATATTATGCTACTTTTGAATTATTATACAACGGGCTTGCTTTAAATTATATTTTTGAAATACCTCTAGCCTTAGCATCTCTCAAGTGAGCTCGAATGAGTCGTGTCTTGCTTGGGAGGTGTGGCGGTGGCATCCCGGCCTGGGTTACCAAAACCGGAGTGTTACAAGTTGGTATCAGAGCCCGGAATATTTTTAAGCTATTATTTTTAAACTATTAAATTTTCTAAGTCCAAAATATTTTACTTCAATTATTATTTTTTTAAAAAGCCTAAATTTTTAAGTCCAAACTTTTAGTCCAACATTTTAATTACTTGTTATCTAAGCCCAACTATTTTTAGCCCAATACCTATATTTTTATTTGAGCCCAATAGTATATTATCTTTGGTCCAATATAGAGACCCAAATATTTTACTATTTTTATTTTTTTAAAATTATCCATGGAATAAATTTTATTTTTAAAAGCCCATGGAAAAATAAATAAATACATTGCATTAATTAAATTTTTGTTGGGGAGGTTGCATATCCATACTTGCATGCATGTTTGAATTCTTGTATGTTCTAACCTTATTTTTAGATTTATTTTAACTTAACCCATTTCGTTTACACTAGATGGCTGAACCGAACATGAACATGGTCAACCTCATGATGAAACTGACTGACGCATATCTCGAATCTCAACAACATAACAACTACTTCAAAACTCGAGTAGGGCAACTCGAGGCTAACATGGCCCCTCTGGGACATCTTAGGGAAGCGGATCACCACGATTTAACCCAACTCCAAAACTAAGTTACTGAACTTCAAACCCAAGTGACTGAACTCCAACACAAGAACGATGACTTAGAGACGAAGGTAGAGAATCTGGAGATGGAGTTGATTAACCTAGCTTACAATGTCTTCCCTCATAGCCTGGGGACCGAGCCCGATGATGCTGGGCCCATTTGGCCACCAAGCCAAGTCTTCCATGGACCACTGGGCATGGGCACCATTGACATATCGAGTGACGAGGAGGACCCTATGGAGGATCCGACTACTTATTCCCCCTAGACTTAGGGATCTATTGATGCACTATTCCTATTAGTTCTATTTCCATTTTATAAACTATTACTAGCATTGCTATTCTCATTCCTATGATTTGTAACACAATAAAGTTTTCTTTTGAGCAATAAAATACAAGAATTTATATTATAGATTACTCTTTATATTTAAAATACCATATGTATATTTAAAATATTCTTCACATTTCATTATATTTTCAAATACCTTGTTGGGTCCAATCAAACAAAGATACAAGGTAAAAAAAATATAAAAAAAACTGAACAGGACGTGACCTGTCCAGAAAAAAATAGTAATAATAATAATAATAAAATATACCCCAATAATATACCATACTCCAAACAACTCCTACTAACACCATTTTGATTTAATAAAACCTATTAAAACCGTTTTGATTTAATAAATCCTGTTAACACCGTTCTGGGTAAATAAATCGTTTTACAAACGCTCTACCATTTCCTAATAAAAATCTAATCTCCTTGCGATTGCAACAGAATGGCACCAAGAGGACGACCACGAAACCAGCCCATTCCACCACAAACTAATGAAGTGCCGCAACACCCCACTGAGCCAACTGAGAATATGGGTGATCGAAACCAAGGTGGGCAAGCCGCCCCCGTACCGAACAATGTAGGCGACCGTCTACAAACTATCGAAGAAGTCCTAATTGTGCTGGGCAACGCACAAGTAAACCAAGGACAAGCTGCGGCGGTGCCTCCGCCCCAAGCTCGTATTAACTACTTAGCTATGGTGAATCCTTACCAACCGCCACACTATGCCGATGAGGAGGACCCTGCCAAGCTAGAAGAGTGGATAAGAACGTTCGACAAGCTGTTGAACGCAGTGAAGTGCCCGGATGGGGAAAAGGTGCACGTGGCCTCATACTATCTGGGAGGCGAGGCAGATGACTGGTGGCAAGCCACCCAAGGGAAATTGAGTGAAGATGATGAACCCTACTCCTGGAATGAATTTATGGAGCTGCTCAGGGATCGCTTCTATCCCTTGAGCAGTAAAGCCGCGATGTACGAAGAATTCTTGTCCCTAAAGTAGGGAGGGCAAACAGTCCAGGAATACTACACCCGTTTTAAGGAGTTGGTGCGCTTTGCGCGAAGATTAGTGCCGACGGATGTAGAAAAGGTGCACAAATTTGAGATGGGGCTAAATCTGGCGATTAGAGAGGTGATCACGGGAGTGCACTTGTAATACCCGGGGTTTTTACAACGCCCAAAGAAACGAAATAAAATTTATTTCCGAGAAGAAAATAATTTATTACAATAAATTATTGCTCGGAAATGGCGTGACCGATAAATTCAAAGAATTCGAACCCAAATTTTGGTCAAGTCGAAATGGGATGAAAGAGGGAAAGGAAGCCCGAAGATATTCCATGGATTAATCCCAAAAGAATTGGAATTAAATTCAAGAAGGAAAATAATTTTAATTCCAAGAACCTGTGAAGTCGGAAATAATTTAATTAGATAAATTATTGCACGGGAGCCAAAAGACGACGAATTCAAGCCGACGGATTCAAACTCGACGGATTTAAGATTTCGAATATGAAATTCATTGGAGTCGAAATAAATTTAAGAAAGGAATCGTAACCCGAGAACGACCCGAAAAGTCGAGCCGAAAACGTAGAAGGACAGAAGTCCGAAAGAGATGAGAAAAGGCCCAACGGATTGCACGACCCGGCCCAGGCCGCAGCCCAGGCCGGAGCCGCGCGGTCGCCGCTCGGGAACGCGCCACGAGCGCGCCAAGCAGCAGACAGCTGCAAATCGCGCGATCATGGCGATTTCTTGCCAAAAATTACGCCTCCCGACTTTGGTAACTAAATCGAACGAGTGGGGAAGCTTTTACCCGACCTAGGGCTGCCTCCCCCACTCTATTCACCATTGAGCAGCCCCCCAAACACCCACAATCTCTCCCAAAGCCAAACACCTCTCCGACGAACTTCCGGCAACCTCCCGATGAGTATTCCGGCGAAGACAGGACGAGCGAGACAAGGCCACTGCCTTCTAGGACCTTGGTAAGTTGTATTATAGTGTGTAGCTCGTCCATAAGTCTCAAAAACTCGAAATCTAACCATCTTTCCTTGCTACAATTTCACGTCGGGAGACGAACAAAAAGAGACCGGAGAAGTTGGCCGTTCGTCGCGACCCTAGGACGTCCGAAAAGCCTCGACAACAATCCTAATATCTAACTATGTAAGTTAAGACCTTACTCACAAATTTTTGTGGTTTATTGTTGTTTAAAACTCGAGATCTATACCCGTAACGAAAACCGCTTTTCAAAAACCCTATTTTCGTCCAATTTCAAAAACGCGCCTAAAACTCAACCTTCGGGAATTCAAACCGAAAACTTTTCAACATAGATTTCGTTCCTAAGACTTTAATATACCTTGTGTCCAAATTTCAGCCATTGACATTAAGATTTGCTATTTCAAATCGCGCCGTAAACTTTCTGTGACAACCCGAACATTTGAAACTGTTGACAGATTTCATTACTCGACTTGATGCATGTTTTTCACCCATTTTTAGAATGATTCAACTTTGTATTTCTAAACAAAAGTTGTAGATAAATGTGTCTAGGTTATGCATATAAAACTTCATGAATTTTGGAGTTCATTTGATATGTCAAACGGCCGAATTTCAGAACCTGTTTTAAGTGATCGTTTGAGTCCGCGCGTGTACAGCGTGTTGTGGTCGATTTTTGAACATCTAAAATTCACTATTTCTAATTTCTTAAAACATGAAAGTTGTTCATTAATGTGTTGTCTATCTCCTGTAAAAATTTTGGATCAATTGGCTTTGAAATGAATTTTTAATCGGCGTTGCACGAACCTGTGACAAAATTCGTTTTTGAGACAGAAATTACCTTTTGTAAAGAACTCAAATTTTGACTCACTTCAAAACCTTATTTCCAAAAACTTAAAACATGAAAGTTGTTCGTGTGTGTGTTTTCGAGCTACTGTGTGAATTTCAGAATTTTTGGTCTAAAAATGAATTTTTAATTAAGAAAGGCGTAAACTGCGTCGAATCGGATTTTTCGAACTTGAGAAAACTCGAACTATGAAACATAATATCGAATCTTTTGATCACTTGAAATACGAACTTTCGAAAAATCCCGTTCACTAGGCTGAGCAGATCTTCATGCTATCGTTATTTTGAGACTGTCTCGTTAGTGGTCTCCCTACTATCTGAGATTGCCTCGTTAGTGATCTCCTTATTATGCCAAAACGGCAGTTGTGCACATGGCCTGCCAAAACGGCAGTGAGAAATACACGGCCTGCCCGAGTGGCAGTGAGACCGCTTGAAAGGCCTGTCAGATGACAGTTGATATACATGCCTGTCAAAATTGACAGTAGATACACACGACTTGCCGAAATGGCAATCGAGATACATGGCTAGCCAAACCGGCAGTCAATACTGATATGGCTGCGGCCGCCAGTTCACCGGCTAACTGATTGTGATTTTTGAGATTGCCTCGTTAGTGATCTCTCTTGTGTGGTGTCCTCTTCTTAGTTGCGGGATAAAATATAAAAGACTTGTGTGAGTGTTTAATTATGCTTAAATCTTATCTACCATGTCTTTAAATTACGCATTTAAATTACGTCATTAAATTATGCTTTTAAATTACGCTTTTAAATTAAGTCCTTAAATTATGTATTCTCCCCTTGAATAAATTAATCATGTTTTTCCGCTGCGAATAAAATATGGATTTTTAAATTAATGCATGAAAAGTGAAATCTTTGGATTTAAACACATGTAACCCCTTAAATTGTTTTGTTGGGGATTAACTTACTCAGTATTTATATACTGATAAAACCCGTTGTTTATTTTTTTTCTATTACAGAGTACGGAGCATGATCATGCATCGGGGGATCACTTTGGACATTTAGTTATTTATTTTACATGACTTGCATACGGGCTTGTTAACCCGACTTTGGCCATGTTGGCCCTATCTTTAAATTTCCGCTGCAAATTTATTATTATTATTATTGCATGTGTGGATGATGTTACATTATTATTTTAATCAATTCCGGACTTATTTTTAAAATTTTTCGAATACCTTTAGCCTTGCATCTCTTTAGCAAGCTCGGAGAAACCGTGTTTTGCTAAGGAGGTGTGGCGGTGGCATCCCGGCCTGGGTTATCAAATCCGGGGTGTTACAGCACTACCCTGACTTGCAAGCTGTGTATGATCGTGCAGTGGTTGTCGCACGAGTACAACAACTGTAAAGAAAGATTGTTTGGGAGTCCAACCGGGGTCCCCAGGGACAAGATAAAAGGAACAGGGACAACCGACCTGGTAACAATTCGGGAGGAAACAACTTTCGGGGAGGCCCTAATGGACCCCCTCAGACCAACAACAGAGGAAACGATGGGAGGACCTTTAACCAAGGTAACCCTGTGCCACCATGCCCAAGATGTGGCAGACCTCACTTGGCCAGGGGATGCCCCCAGCAGGGCGCATGCTTTCGGTGTGGCCGGTAATGGGTGATTTTCACTACTCATATTTTACCACAAGCGGATGGTTGTCATCAAGTAATAAAAAATCGGTGAATAACCGAGTCGAACCACAGGGATTTTCAGAATATTATTTCATTCTGGAGAATATTTTAATTGTTTTAAATTTATTAAATATATATTTTATATTTTGAAAAGAGTTTGTTTAATTCTAATGGTGATTAAATTAAAAACAGTGACATTAAATTTTAAATAAAAGCAAGTTAAATTTTTAATTAATAAAAATATAAATGGGAGATGCTTGTAATATTTTAAATATTGCCATCTTTATATAAAATAGAAATTACATATTGATTTAGTATTTTTCAATGTCTAAAAAGATCAATTTCTTAAAACTAATTATTTTATAAAGATTAAAAATATAGTAATCTACTAAAATTTAAATTATGCATAAACGGACTTCATGGAAGCTGATTAAATCAACTAACATTCTGCAATCATTGTTCTAGGCCTAAATTTGAGTCTTTCCCAAGCATACAAATTTTTCTATAGCAATTAGTAGGCACTTTTCATTTTCCAAATCATTGTGCACATGCCAGAATCCATTTTTTAATGTAATTCATTCCCAATTCCGATACTAAAATATTAATTCTACTTTTATCTTCCGATTTAGCAAAGCAGAAATCACTAGATTAGATTCTAACATTCAATTATGCAGAATAGTGTAAATAATTTAATAATTATGGTAAAAAATAATAATAAAACATGATAAACTGGATTTAATTAATAATATTAAAATGCAGATAGATTAGAATTAATGCCAGATTAACTAAAATAGCTAATACAGATTGATCGATTAATTCAGGGCTTTAGCAGATTAACAATTTGAATAGCAGATTTGACAAAACACAGAATGTCGATCATTTTGTAGGCTTCTAGCATATAATTCCTAATCCAATTTCTAACATCATAGCAGATTAATCCAGTCTAATGCCACAGATATCAGATTGATTATTCCTAATCAAAGAATGGTCGATCAAAAGCAGATTTAAGGCAAAATATGAAATTCCACTCCTGCAATCGATACAGAATAGCGCTCAGAACCAGATTAAACAGATTCTAACATGATAGCAGATTAACCCAGATTACATAAATAAACATCGACATTTTATATTGCTTCCATAAAACATAAATCCATACTTCAAAGTGATTCTGAACTCCCGTTCTAGATCACTCTTAACACGAACAACATAGAAATCCGTCTAAAAATTAGAAACATAATAGCAGATTACTTTTAGAGGCAAAATTCGTAACATTACAAAGCAAGAAAAAGAAAGGCAACACCCATAATAAGAAGAACACGCCCAGAACTGCGTTCTTGATGCATTCCTCTGGCATGATTTTGTGTTTCCAGCCTTCTTCTCCCATTATTTGATGTTTACAGAGTGTATTTTCGTGAATATTGCTGTCTGAATGAAGAAGAATGACGAAGAACGGCATTCAAAACCGAGTTCGGGGAGTTAGAAAACTGCCCAACCGTGACGGTGGCGCATAAAGTGGCGCTCGGAAGGGGTTTCAGGCGCCACCAAGGAGAGTCGGCGCATCTTGACGATTTCCCAATTTTCTGACTGCGGCGCCTAAAGTGGCGCCTGGAGGTCGATTTGGGCGCCGCCATGAAGGGTTGGCGCATCCTGAAGCTTTTTCAATCCGAAATTTTCTAAGTGCTGAACTGGTGCCTGAAGTGGCGCTTCAAGGTGATTTTGGGCGCCGCCATGCACGTGTGGCACAATCGGGGACTTCTCCAATGTTGAAAAATCCGAATTTGACATTCTTTGTCCCCCGAACATCTTCTTTCGTCATTTTAATGCCCGAAACATCATTGCAATGTATTAGATTTGCCAAAGTCTTATTAAAAAGCATAAAACATGGTAAATTGAACTCAAATAAGCTTAATTTAACCATCCTTATTAATATTTACAAACCACATAAAATATCAACTAAAAACCCTAAAAACAAGGTCACATGCATGCATTTTAGATTCATTTTAACACAATTTAAGCTCATTTAAATGTGGTTTCACAATGTGCATCAACATCCTCACACTTAAATATTGCTCGTCCCTTGAGCAATGAGATCAATTAACACATCAACTTGCCAATCAAGATAATAAAGATAAAGTCTCTATGGTTCTGCCAAATCATAGATTTCGACAACAAAATGAGTTTAAAGGGGGTTCAAAGTTTAATGTGCTAGAACGGGGTAAATTAATATGCATTAGTTATTAAAACCAAATGTCCAATGCACTTACAATACAGAAAACAAATTAACTATACATAGCACTTAAAATGGGAGAGTGAATAATGTAAATATGCTTTTCTATTCCAGTCTTCAAATATGCTCAATCTATGACTCGATTTCACTATATTCTGGACACTTTGGCTGAGTTGTAGACGGTTGAATTCCAAAAGCTACTCATGTCACCGAATACGTGCCAGTCATCCAGTCAAGAGTTTATAAATTTTTATTTAATTCCCCTTTCAATACATATTTATTTATTTATTTATTTTTTTGATCTTGCATTCTTCAATATTTTTTTTTCTTTTTCTTTTTGCAAGATAACTCTCTTTTTTTTATAGGGATTTTACTCCGACTTTATTTTAATTAAGCATTTAAGAAGACTTGGAACGCGCATATTCATATATAAATAGTGATTACTCTCCACAAAATAAATAACTAGTCTAATTAATCAAGTAGTTTTCTGCAAGGCAAATAGAATTGTCACCAATAATTCAAACAACTAAAATAACAATTTAACAAAGTCTAGGACTTTAAACTAAGAAACCTAATACTCATTAAGTTGTAAAATCGGATTTAAGCAGAACATTTAGACTTATTTGGATTTTCTCTAGATTGGCATTGATGTGATAATCTCAAAATGATAGCACCACTGTGAAAGCACAATTTAAATTTAAATTAATTAATGTGTCCTTATTAAACATGCGACATTTTATTCAAAGCATAATAATTAATAAAATAAAACTAAACTAAGCTCTTACCAACATACTTCATGCGAATTGATAAACATAAAATATGAAAAGATCACATGGAGTATTTAGATCTTAGAAATTCTTTGTACCATCATAGATGTCCCCTTTTTGCTTCTTCTTCATGGCATATCCTGCTTCTTTATATATTTATATGGTATCCACTCATACAAAAGATAGTCATTAGAGCACATGGTAAATTATAAATTAAAATAATTAAATTCCATCCATCATTTATTTAAATTCAGATTTTTATTATTTTAAATTTTAAATTTCAGATTTTTAATTCTTTATAAGCACTTTTTAGCAATTAAATAAACATGGATAGATTTAATTAAAATATTAAATTGTATAAATTTACCAAAAGCAAAATACCACAAATTCTAGCAACTATTACATAGAAGTGCCATAAGCAAAATACTACCAAAATTAATCTAATCATGACAATTCTAACAAAAAGGAAGCAATCCTATCTAATCAAAAATCTAGATTTCTAACGATCTATCCGAATCATCTACTTCTTCTTCCCTAGGACCACCATCACCATCTTTAGAGCTCGAATCAGTAGGAGGAGCATATCGATCATCTAAGCTTTCAGACATGAAGTACTCAAGTCTGGAAGAAAGTCGTGCAAGCTGTGTTTGTGTACTATCCTCCTTCTTCTTCATCTCGGCTCTAAGCTGATGAATCTCATAAGTCATTCTATTAATTGCAATCTCTGCAGGCTCTGCCCTAGTACCAGATGTACTAGGTATGTCAGAATGATGAGTGGGTGCCCTCCGAGGTGAAGTAGGGTAAGCTAGCTCTGCACATCTTACTCCAGGCTTAGTATAGAAATTATTGAAAGAGATAGGAGGCTTTGGTTTCAAATCATGAGCATAAACACTCAAATCCACTCCAGCTCTCTCACAAAGTGCCCAAATTAGTGCAGGGAATCCAAGTACAGTCCTTGCAGCATCAGATGCAATGCCATCCAGCTCATGTGCTATCATCTCTCCAATATCAATAGGCAACCCATTCTTCACACAGTACACAAAGTACAACTCCTCTGCACTAGGCTGTGAAGTGTGTGAAGTAGGAAAAACCTTATGTTTATAGAGCAAGTAGATCTGGTATAGCGGTTAGTCAGATTTCTCTTCTCACGCTCAATCCTGTCCAACTCATGTGCATATCTTGTATTCTGAAATACACTCTCTTTTTTTTTTTATATCAATGGGTGGCCTTCCGTGGCTTTCAATAGCTCGGTTTCACATTATTAGGAGGAGTCGCATGCCCTGACATTGCAGATGAAACTTCAACTCCCCTGCCCTTGATTCTGCTCTTTTAAAGTTCTTCAACTTATAAATCAGAGGGGCAGCTGTGCCAGCTACTTATATCCACATTATTTTACCACGTCTGTTTCTAAAATTTCCCTTGCTCTCTTTTTTTTTTCTTTTTTTTTTTACTCAATATGCACACTCATCTTCCAAGAGAGACTAGATTAGATCAATCCTCTTAACCTTGTGCAGTTATTATTTATAGTATGCAAATCACTAAGGTTAATATCATCACAAAACCTTCAAATTATTTATCCAGTAATGACATCAATCGATCTCAGAGCTTACAGCTAAGAACAGTTTTCAAGAGCGGCTCATGCTTGCAGTGAAAATCTATAAAGTAGATGTCTCCACAGGAACCACTTTTTAAACTCATCTTCTATTCCTTTATCAGTTTATTAGCTTCCCTGAGTTTATTATTACTATCATTATTATTTAGCTTGAAATTCAATACTATGACACAACTTCATATTAAATCTATCCTAAGTTATATCAGAACTAGCGGAAACAGGAAAGAAATAAAGAAAAAGAGACTGTAATTAAAAAGAAGAAGAAGGTTTCAGAGAACTCCCCTGTGATCTCAGGATGGTCCTGCATCATTGTCTGGATCTTTAGGTGGTATGGATGGAGATTTCTTTAGATCCGAGACTAGGTTGGCAAGAATGTCTACCAATCTTGTGCTGTTATACTGCTCCTGTCTCCTCAGTTCCATATCCCTTTCTCGTTCCTGTCTTCTCTCTTCAAGTTCTTCTCTTCTCAGCCTTTCAAATCTTTCCATCTCTTCCCTTCTCATTCTTTCCTGTCTATCCCATTCTTCCTTCCTTATCTTCTCTTGCCTCTCCATCTCTTCTTTCCTGAGTTTCTCCTCAGTTTGAATCCTGACATGTTCAAGTTCAATCCTCTTCTGCTCCATTTCTCTCTGAACATGCTTGTCCTCTGACATAGTTTTCACTAGCATCTCCATGGACTGTGCAAAACTTTGGATTGAAGTACTCATATTCTGAGATTCATCCACAGATACTGTGTTCCTCATTGGCTGTCTCACAGGTTGAGATGGTGCAGAAGTGTTCTCAAACTCTTCATCTTCTGGAATAGGATTCAATGCAGGAGATGGAGTTACAGTCTTTGTCCTTTTTGTTGAGGTTTTTGACTGATATGATCTTGATTTTGAAGGAAGATAGACCCTTTTTGTCTTAGGAGATGGCACCTTTGATCCTGATCCTTCGGAAGTTTGTTCCTCTAAGTCTGGCATTTGGTAAATCAACTCTCCCCTTAAAGTGTCTTCTGGTAATGGAATAGGAGGATCTATCTTTATGATCTCTGGTAAAAATGGTGTGATTGAGACTCCTTGTTTCTCACAAAGTCTTCTGATTAAATTCGGGTAAGCCAATGCTGCATCTTCTCCAACTCTTGACTTAATAACATTGAGAACATGGTGTGCAGCACTGCATTTCCTTCCTGGCCATAACAATGCAAATCCCTCGAAAGTTCCGGCTGAGGGTCCTTGAAAATTTGTAGTAGGTCTGAGCTTTGAGTAGTAGAAATCAAGTGTAGGCAAGTACTCAGGCTTCAAATTCTTCAATGGAATCTTATTCTGCTCAGTTCCTCTGTGTGTTGAACAGAATCCCAATGCCATTTTTCTAGCATTAACAAGCTTATTTCCTTGAGTTTTCTTCCTCAGTAGGACTTCGGATTTGACTTCTGGCTGTTCTAACAAAGGTGCCTGAATCAGATCATTTAGAGTTTCTACAGTGACTTGCACTGTTTTCCCTCTAATCCATGTTGTTTCTGCCTCAACATCAAAGTTAGCATAGAACTCCCTAGTCAGTTCCACATAACCACATTTGTTATTGTGTCTCATGAAAATGTCCCATTCATTGATCCTCCTCCAGTAGCTGATACACTTATGATCCAGCCACTTGGGATGAAATCCTTTGTCCGGAACAATCATTTTGGACATACCCAAGTAATTCTCCAATGCTTCCTTTCTTCCATTAAACTTAACCTTGATTTCTTCTTCTGTAAATTCAGTCCTCTTTTCAATGCTGTCAGGGATTGATAACCTCACCTTTGGACTATTCTTTCCCCAATAACTCGCAGGTAGCAATTCTGGGACATCTTTTCCGGGGGATGATCCTTCAGATGTATCTGATTCATTTCCCTCAGATTCTTGTGCTCCTTCTTGCTCATCCCCAGCATTCTCATTTTCTTGTTCTTCTGTTTGGCCTCCTTCTTGAGCAGGTTCCACGTTTCTTTCATGAACTTGTTCTGAGTTTTGCTCATGGTCATGCTCTGGATGTTCTTCTTGAACTCTATCAATGTCATCATGCTGTGAATTGCCTATACCTGAATCATAAATCAATGACGTGCTGGTATCTACCTTCTCAGTAACTTCAAGGCTATGCTGATTTAAGATCTCTGTGGGATCTTCCTGTACAGGTTCGTTTAGTAGAAGAGGAATAGTAGTAGATTCTGAATCTAGAAATCCTTGGACTCCAAAGTACTCTTCTACTCTCTTCTT
Organism: Hygrophila difformis; assembly: GCA_030278955.1. Lineage (NCBI taxonomy): Eukaryota > Viridiplantae > Streptophyta > Magnoliopsida > Lamiales > Acanthaceae > Hygrophila > Hygrophila difformis. The sequence continues at coordinate 758,263 of JAOANR010000001.1, read as the reverse complement.
CTGTTCTGCGGCCCATTCAGGATCATTCATCCTTACAATTGCTCTCTGAACTACTTCATCCCTGACTTGAGGTGGAAGGAGCCATTGATTCTTTTGATTTTCAGCATTCGTCTGTGTTCTGAGATATTGACTGACAGTGTCTTCCATAAAATATTTTCTCTGCTGAGCTTCTTGAGTTTCATTTCTCTGCACTTCTTCTTCATAAGCTTGAATTGCTAATGGAGATGGTTCCATTACTTGGTCAGGATTTATTTGTTGTTGGATTTCCTCTAACTCTGACTCAAGTTTAGCTGCATATTCACTTGCTTGTTCTGCTGAGGTGCGTGCATTCCCTCCTTCTCTAGCCAATTTTCTGAACTTTTTAATCAGTCCTTCCAGAGAGTAAGTCATGTTCCCGACTGTAGTTCCATGCAAGTTCATATCTTCAAAAGTTTGTAAATCTTCCAGTGTCTGTTCCTGAAATATGTCTGCCACTGATTCCTCAATTTGATTTACAAATTCTTGCTCATCTGCAGCTTGTTCTGGTGGTATATCTTGTTCAGTATCTTCTCCTGAAAACCCTTGTAGATCAATCTGACTCTGAATAAGATCCCTGTTGACCTGAGCTTGTTGATCTTCATCTTGCCCTTCTCTATCATCTTTTTCAGTAATCTGAACCAGTTGGAGATCAGTGCTTGGTCTAGTTGATCCTTGTTCATCAGGTTGATGTTCTTCAATGCATGCTCTCCAGCCCTCTGGATCTATATCCCCCACTTCCAAATTAGCGTAAGGAGTGAGCTCCAACCTCTCTGTGTAGGGAACTATCCCTAGAGTTGGTTCGACTTTTTCTTCTTCAGAGCTGGTGTCAGGTACTACATACTTGGGCTTTCTAGCCTTCATCTTTATCCTGAACTTTTTAACTGGCTTTTCAGGTTCTTTTTCTTGTTGCTTTTCTTTCTCAGGAATGATTCCCAATTGTTCCACATTCTCAAGAGAAGATCCTTGCTGCTTAAATTCTTCAGGGTTGGTTTCCTTCTGCTCAGAAGGTAACCTTCCTCTCCTTTTGTAGGTAACAACTTCTTTCTTTTCTTGAGCTGATTCTAGAATCTCAACATCTTCATTCATCAAGTCTTTTGTCACATCCAGAATTTCTTTTGTTGTTAGCTCATCTTCATTTTTCCTCTTCTTCAGAATTCGGCTAGCTTCCTCAGGCCTGCCTGCCTCCACCTTCTTCTCAGTCCTTTTCTTAGCTAATGGTACTTCATCTGAAGTGCTCGAACTGAGATTGTGTGACTTCCTCTTTTTGGAGGATACTTTCTTTTTACCTTTCTTGTCTTGAGTTCTCATGAGTTCCTCCCATTCACGATCTGCCTTTCGTTTGTTTGCATAATAGCAATCCATACTCTCTTGCAGAATCGGATGGATTTCATCATTTCCCTCGTTCTTTTCTCCCAAAATAGTTGTAACCTCATCAACTACTCTCATCTTCTCAATTCTTTGCTCATCATATGTGCTGTCTTCATCTGAATCGTGCTTCTTAATATAGAAATTCTTGCCTAATCCCTTCAGCATGATATTCATTCCCTTTCTATTCAGATATTTCTCATTCCATTCATCCCAATCATCAATAATTACCTGCTGAATTCTTCCTTGTGTTTGATCAGTGTAAGGTCTGTGCTCCTTGTATGCATTTTCCCTGCACATAGCATCATACCTGACATACTTCTCGATGAATTCTTTCTTCCTCTCCTGGACATATCCATGAACTTCCTGTTGGAGAGTTAGAGGTAATCTCTTCATGATCTTATTGGGTCTATCTGTAATGAGTAGATCTGCATCTGCTGGTGTTATTGATGGAGCTGAAACTTTTCTGAAATTCGCTACAGGTTCCAGTCCTTCATTAACAACTGATTCTCTGAAAATATTCCTTACTATGTTTTGTGGTGTCTGTTTTGCATCTGATCTCTGCTTTCTGTTTTTGCCTGATCTCTCAGCTTCTCTCTTCTCTGCATCCTTAATCCATGCTTGCTGTTCTGGCATCAATTCAGCAAACTCCTCCAAAGGAAATTCCTCATTAGGTTTCCTTACCAACCCTGGTTTAAGAATCCTTTTCCTTAGATCATCCCCTTTTGACCATTTATTCATATACCTGATCCAGCTATTTCTAGCTTCTTGAATAATTCTAAGGACATCTTTCCATACCGCCTGACCCTGTTTAGCTTTCTTGAAATAAGGCTCGAGGTCATGCCTTAAATTGATGCGAGCATCAATAATCTTATCTAAGGCCAGATTTGTTAAGAAATTCTGTTCAATGGGTCCCTTCTTGTTCAGGAATGTTGGAGGCATGTATGCAGGGAGTGCCTGCTGAGCATCATAGACTCTAGCATTCCGGATTTCATTAAGTTTGCAGCAATATTTGGTGAGTCGCTTAACATATTTTGGTAGTGGTTGGGGATCAAAGTAATCCAGCTCCAGCCCTGTCTGATCTTTCGGATTGATAATTCTGTAGCACTCCTGATTCCACTCAGCCATGCACTTCCTTTCCCTTTCCAAAATTCTTTCCAGTCTGATTTCATTAGGCCAGTGCCTATCATTGATCAGAATTATCATTTGATCATCCCAAAATCTATTCATCTTATTCCAGAATGCTTCTTCTAAATCAATCCTCAATGATTCCTTTTCCTTTTCTGGTATATGTTGAAGCATAAATGGATTAATATAAAATTCTGGAGGTGAAATTTGCATTGCTGTCCATCCACCACTCCTCCGAATAGTTTCTACCATCTTAACCGTTCTCGACTTTGCCAAGAATGATTTCTCTTTCTTGTCCGATTCTATATTCCGAGCTTGAAGTTCTTCATAGGTCATCTTATGAATCCTTAAGAAACAAGAACAACTGGTAAATTAGTGTCACCATACTCACATTTAGAGCTTGACTCTAAATGTGCAAATGATAGAAAAGAAACATAATACCAGATTTTCTTTTTATATTCATCATTCTATTCATGACATCACCATACTCACATTAGAGATTTGCTCTAAATGTGAAGATTTCAATGCTAACTGAGTCTAATTTAATCAGAAAATAGCAGGAAATTCGAATTCAAAACATCATTAGTCAAAAGCAAAACATCTAGTTTGTAAGAAAATATGGAACTACAAAGCATGGTGTTTCTTATGACATTCAGCCTATCAATTACAGATGAGGAGGTGTCTCTGCCTCAATTCCAAATCTTTGAAACAGATTACAATGCTCAGAAACTAAGCACCTCATACAGTAAATTGACACAACTCCATAAGTATTCCTTGAGGGACCATGATTGTTATCATAATAGCTCCTAAGGTCACAAAGTCTCTTCTTGGGTTGTCCTTGAAAAGGTGAGATGAATTCCTCATAACTGGATAACCACCCTCTGACTTGAAGTCGAAGATCCTTGAGTCTTCGTCTATTCTTGCACAGAGGAGCGAAGAGCCAAATTCCCTTCTCTTGCTCTTCCCTTTCATCCTTACTTAAGAGCATAAGAGCTTTTACATAGATGGATGGGGGGTGATTATCAGTAATTGCAGGTTTCAAGAGTTCAAACGCTGCTTGTTCATTCTTGTCTTTGACGAATAAACGCAGTGCCTCATGTAACTGGTACATCCAATTTCCTGCATTTTTGCAGGTTTCAAGGAAAATGCTTTGTGTCTCTTCAAAAGTTCCCCATCCCCATGCTGTAAAGTCTTCAAGAGAAGCCTTTTTCAAGACTAAAGGATGATGAGTAGCTTTTTCGAGCTCTTTGCAGACCAGTTTACAATTAAAGACAGTCTCAAGGTGGTCAAATGCAAATCTTGATAAGATGTTTCCAAGAATCTCATAGGGAAGATCTGTGATCTGAGTTTCCCCCGATCCAGATTTCTCTAGTGAAGTCCTTGGTTGCTTTGATGAAGTTTCAATTTCATAGCTGAGTAAAGTTAAGAATAAAAATAGAATTAACAACTAAAGAATGCAATTCATTAATGGAAAAGGGATGTACAGCTTTGAATCATCCACATAATTCTCTGTCCCAAGACAAAACACAAAAGATACAAGCAAAGAAAATATCAATCACTTGATTTCTAGATTATTCTAATTCTAGTAGTTCTTCTTCATTCTGATCTTCTTCTGCATTGTTCCATTGCTCCCATTCAAATAATATGCCTAGTTCGCCACTTGCTCTTCTGTATTGCTTGACATAATCAAACAGTTCACAAGGAATACACTCCATCCTTTCATTAAAAGGTAATTGCTGTCGCTCTTGGATAGAGTGGTTCTTACAAAAACTCCTTTCCTCTTGATCAAGGAATGGGTTTGGAAACTTTTCACCATAAAGGAGCCAGTGGAGAACACTCATTTTTAAGAATAGAAGTTCAAAAGGATCTTGAGTTACAGATTTGATCAATTGAATTCCTTCCTCATCCAGCTGCGGATCTTGTTTGGAAAGCAGTAGAAAGGATCTTATGAAAGTGGTTGGTTTGTGTTTATCATCTAAACCAGGCTTAAGAATTTCATAAGCTTTTTCCTCATTTTTATCCTCGACAAAGGCTATCAATGCAGGCACAATATTAAACATATAGTTGCCTGCATCCTGGCATCTTTTAATGAATCTGACTTGGTTACTTGGATAAGCATCTCCTCTCCAAACAGCACAAGTTTCCAAATTAGCTCTCTTTAGAGCTAACGATGACCTGCTTGCTGAGAGAAATTGCTTAGAAGTTTCGGACGCTCTAAAAAGTGCCTTTATGCTTTCCATTCCTAGTCTTGACAGAATGTCTCCCAGTAACTCTATTGGTAAATCAAGTAATTGAGTTTCCAAGAGTTGAGGGTTTTCGACATTTCTGAAAAGAAAAGGAGAAAGAACACAGAATTCAAAGTTAAACTCAACATTTATGTAGCAATGAGATTAGATCTTATTATCAAAATCAGGCTACATTACATTGTGCAAAATATCTGATCTAGTGACAGTTTCAAAGTTAAAAAAAATTAGAAGACATGTCACATACATCAATCTCTTTCTTCTTTGTCCAAAAGCTTATTCATTAATGCTATAATTATCAAAGTTCTCCCCTGCTGCCATCCTAAAGTCAGCTATGGCTCTTTTTGTGTCACAGCAGAGATAGCAGACCTGATCAGCTGTATAGTATGATGATTTATGGAAGGTTTCCTGATCACGAACTTCTACAACACAGAATTCCCTATTTTCCTGCCCTAAGAATGGATTTGGGACATATTCCCATTCTGAAACTAGGGTGAGAAGATTGTATCTAAATTCATAACTGTTTAATCTATCCCTTAAGATTGGACTAATTAAGCGAAATCCAGCTTCTATCTCTTCCTTAGAACTTTTACTTAGGCAACATAAAGCTTTAAAATATTGGGACATCTTAAAGTTATCTTCTATTCCTTCATCCAGGATCTGAAATGCCTTAGATCCTTCCCCTTGTACAAACAATTCCAAGGCCTTGGGCAAATTCAGAATATGATTCTCAGCCTCTCTACAGGCATCTAGAAAATTGATTTTACCAGAGGATTCATTGGAAATTCTTTTAAAGGCTAGATCCTGTACATTAAATCTCCGAAGGACAATAGGATATTCTGAGGCTATTGTGAATGTTGAACAGATTTGTTTGCACTTGAGCAGATCTTCAAAGCTGCTCTGCCCTACTCGTGACAGAATCTCCCCAAGGACATCCAATGGAAGATCAGTCAGGTGTAAAGCAGAGGACTCAGAAGGCTGCTCCTCACTGTTATTTAATCGAATTTTAAAGAAGAAGAATCAGTTGAAGTTATACTCCAAGTTTTAAAATTAGGGAAGAACGACAGTGGATGAAAAACTTAAACCCTAGTATGAGCAAAGACATTATAATGCAGAATGTAACAACTTTAAACATCAGGAAGAAATGCGATGAAAAATGAACGGAGAGCTTACGGGTTGTTGCTCGCCATTAGGATTGTTCCTGAAGCTGAGTGTTACTGAAGAAGAGTTTCGCAAATAGGGGAAGAAGAAAAACTTCAAAGATGGCGGTTTCTTCTCAAGAGAGAATATGCAAAGATATGAAAATGATTTGAAAAGATAAGAAGGTTATAGGTCTTATATAAAACAATGGGCTGGCCTAGTTAAAGAATAAAAAGTAGGGTACTCAAGTACTCAGAGTGTACTCACTCATTCTAGACCTGCCACATCAGTGAGTCTGATTACTGATTCAAAAATTGAGTTAATGAACTCAAACAACATAAATTGGATAAAATTGGATTGGTTGAGAACAAAGCGGGGGGTAACCATTGGAAAGGATTAAGACTTCTAAATTTAATATTAAGTCTGATTAAATCTTCTTCACCAGATTCATCTTAATGCCTAACAAAAATCCACCCTTAGCTTATTTATTTACAGATTACCAATTCTTCCATCCCATTTCCTGATTTCCAGTTTCATCTCTAATTCATTTTTGAGTTGAGTAAAGAAACTGATCATACAAAATAGAAAAGTAGGAGAATTGTAATACATAAAATCCAAATGATCCAAAATACATCAAAATATCCAGAAATTACAAACATATATAATACTATAGAATTTCTAGCTCTAACTACTCAAGGGTCAATTTCCTCATCATCGGAGTCGGTCCACATGAACTCATCAGGAAACACTTCACCACAATACAGTCTAAACTGCCTCACCATGTCAAAGAATTGACATGGGATGCAGTCCATCCTGATATGTGGTGGTAGTAAGACTCGAACCTGCAAGGTGTGATCCTTGCAGTAGCTCATCTCTGGTTGCCCTAGGAAAGGATTTGGAAGTTGAGGAATATGAGTGAACCAATGAAAAAGATAGATTTTAATGAAAACCACTTCTAAAACATCAGAAGCTACTGTTTGGACCAACTCTAATCCTTCTTCAATCCATTTATCCTCTTGTTTTGTTAATAGGAGCATCGTTCTGAGCAGAATAGTAGGTTCATGCCCATCATCTAGTCCTGGCTTGAGGATTTCATATGCCTTCTTCTCATCTTTTTCCTCCACAAATGCCCTTAATGCAGGTTCAATGTTGAACATGAAGTTCCCTGCATTTTGACACTCCCGAATGAATCTTTTCTGGTTGTCCGGATAGACATCCTCTCTCCACCTCATACACGATTCCAAGTCCACTCTCTTGTATACAAGATGGGTTTTGCTTGCCTGGTAAAATAATGGAGAGACTTCTGCTATCCTGAAGAGCTCTCTAACATTATCCTTTCCGATTCTTGATAGAATATCCCCTAACAACTCAGTGGGTAGATGGGATATTTGAGTCCCAATGCGCTGTGGATTCCTAGCATTTCTGTTTCCAGAAAATAATATAATGAGGAACACAGGGGAATAGTTTTATGATGGAACCAGAATACTCGAAATGGGAGTTTCATTCCTAATAAAGTTTCAAAGTCTCATATGGATAATGCATCAGTTACAAACTAAAAATTTCAGAAAAGATTCTCTGGATTAATGAGTGTAAAGAAACGGCACTTAGTTATGAGGAATCTTAAATGATTAATGTTTCGTTTCCTACAACCATTCCCTAAAAAATAGAAACATGAACCCTAGGTCTAGAAATGCAATCTGACAACAAATTTTCAAAATAGAACTAAGAATAAAAGAAAGAAAAGATGAACGAGATTGCTTACGGATTGTTCTCGGCCATTATCTTGCTTATGAGAATGGTTGAGAGTGATAAAAATGGTGTATGGCGATTTCTTCTTGAGTAAGAGAAGAAAAATCTGATAAAAATTTTTGAAATGACAAGTGAGAGGAATGACTGCAAGGACAGAGACGCCTATTTTTATCTAAGGACTGCAGGGGTCAAGATAGTAAATCTTGTCTCTGCAGGGAGTAATGATTAAGCCTAAAATAACCCTATTTCGAAGATTTTTATTTAAGAGGACAGATAAAAGTCTAATGTAAAGGATAAGATCAATCAAGTTGTTTCCTTTTAACAAAAATGAAGCGAGGAGTAAATATATGGCAACACCAAAAGGGGTTAGTATTTAGATACAAATTAAGAGATTACATAATCGATCAGTTTGAATCTGAATCAGTTTCTAATTCTGACTCAGATTCAATTACATGCTCATTAAAATTTTCTCTTAATCTCCTAACTAAACTAGTAACCTCACAACACAAACAATCAATGTTTGTGGCACCATAGTTAAAGTGTGGAGGTTCCCTAACTAAGTCCCTACTATGTGGCGCTAAATAATCGCAGTACTCGCGATGTCCCTGCCCCTTAAAGGGATTAGGCTCCTCTTCGCTTTCATTGAATAACTTGTTGATCTTCGCCTCCATCTTGCGGATGTGATCTTCATCTTTAAAGATTGATCCGAGAAGATACAATCCCTCATCAATTTCCTCAAGGCTCTCCAAACTCAAAAGAATGAAGGCCTTGATAAAGATTGAGGGGTGATGGTTGTCATCGACTCCAGGTTTAAGAACTTCAAAAGCGGCTTCCTTGAGCCCTGTATTGCAGAATCTCAAGAGTGCAGGTTCTAGTTTCAGCATGAAATTCCCTGCCTCTCTGCATCTTCGAAGTATTCGGATGTAATGAGAGTCAAGTGTCCTCTCTGCAGTCATCCTCCTTTCCACATTTGCCCTCCTCCATACTATAGGCGCCATAGTTGCTTTGGCGAACTTTTTGCAGGTTGGGGCTAACCTGGCTACATCCTTCATCTCTTCCTTTCCCAACCTTGAGAGAATATCTCCCAAGATTTCTTCAGGAATGTCTAGAATGGATGTTCTAGCATTTGGAGCTGCTGCGGCCATTCTATCTTTTGAATATGGTTTTAGGATAATTTCTCAGGATGGAAATGTTTGAGATGAAAGAATAGGAGGATTCGACTAGATTTTATAGCAGAAAAACTAAATTCTGCCATAATTACTGGCGGTTGAAACGACGTGATGGTTAGTGTACGAGAAGAAGAAGAGTCTGAAAAGGGTATTTTGGTCTTTGAGAAGTTTGAAAATCTATCCGTTCAAAATTCCCAGACTCTCGCTCTGTCGATTGTCATTGCGTGGGTAAAAATCCTTTTCTCGCTTTGTTAATTACAAAGCGAGAAAACATTCTTGTACAATTCCCAGAGTAAAATAGTCTCGCTTTGTTTTTTTCAACAAAGCGTAGACACCAAACTCTTATTCCTTAACAAATTCTAAATTTTGACAGAATAAAAATTTGAACTGATCACCTCGCATCATAACCTTTTACAAAGCGTGAGTAAGAGTAACTCATTTTTAACTCACGCTTTGACAAAATTACAGAAGCGTGGCCTCAGAATCCATTCATACTCCATTTTCCAAACACTTAATACTCAAAAACCTGTTTGAAGATTCATGTCTCTTCCTCCTTCATTCCATCACAGCTTCATTTCTCGGATTCCTGAAAATAAAGAATAAAAGAATTAGAGATGAAAAATAAGTCTAAAGAAAAAGGGAATACTACTCAGTTAACCTGGGTAGTATCCACCCCCCTATATTTTTTTTTTTTTTTTTAAGAAAATAGAAAACTAAGGATTATCCAAATATTCAGTTTGGATATTTAGATCTTGTTGACCAATATATTCCTTCAGCTTGTGTCCATTCACAGTCTTTTCTCCTTCATTGAGCATAATTGTCACTGATCCATTGTCATGAACAGCTACAACAGGAAATGGTCCTGTCCACCTTGATCTGAGCTTACCTGGAAATAATTTCAAACAAGAATTATAAAGCAAAACCAATTGACCAACAGAAAATTCTTTATGTTTAATTTTTGAATCATGAATTTTCTTAGTTCGATCTTTATAAATCTTGCTGCTTTCATATGCTTCCAGTCTCATCTCTTCTAGTTTAGACAGATCAAACTTCCTCTTATCTTGTCCTGACTGAAAATCCATGTTGAGCATTTTAATGGCCCAATATGCTCTATGTTCTAACTCAACTGGAAGATGACATGCTTTTCCAAAAACTAATCTGTAGGGAGACATTCCTATAGGAGTTTTAAAAGCAGTTCTGTAAGCCCATAAAGCATCATCTAACTTCTTTGACCAGTCTTTTCTTGTAATGTTCACAGAAGCTTGTAGAATGTGCTTGATTTCCTTATTAGATACCTCCACCTGTCCACTTGTCTGAGGATGATATGGTGATCCAACTTTGTGATGAACGCCATACTGCTTTAGTAATTTCTCAAAGAGCTTATTCACAAAGTGAGATCCTCCATCAGATATAATGGCACGAGGGGCTCCAAACCTAGTAAAAATATTCTTCTGTAGAAATTTAGTAACTTGTTTAGCTTCATTATTGGGTAAGGCTACTTCTTCTACCCACTTTGAAACATAATCAACAGCTACTAGAATATAATGATTACCAAAAGACGGGGGAAATGGTCCCATAAAATCAATTCCCCAGACATCAAATATCTCTACTTCTAAAATCCCTTTTTGAGGCATTTCTTCTCTCATTGAAATGTTTCCCAATCTTTGACATCTATCACACATCTTTATAAGTTTCTGGGAATCCAAAAAGATAGTTGGCCAGTAAAACCCACAGTCTAGAACTTTTCTAGCAGTCCTAGCAGGACCATGATGGCCTCCTAAAGGGTTCTCATGACACTTTCTGACAATTTGGAAACCTTCTTTTTCATGAACACAGCGCCTAATGACCTGGTCTGAACAAAACTTGAATAAAAAGGGGTCATCCCAATAGTATTTCTGAATTTCTCTGAAAAACCTTGACTTCTGATGAGAGTCTTTAAATTTTGGGACAATCTTGCAAGCTAGATAATTAGCAAAATCTGAAAACCAAGGACAATCAAATTGATGCAACTGCAAAGCATACAATTGTTCATCTGGGAATTTATCATTTACAACTTCCTCTTTCTCTGTTTTCTCCTCCAATCTAGAAAGGTGGTCTGCTACTCCATTATCTTTTCCTTTTCTATCCTTGATAATAATGTCAAATTCTTGTAGAAGTAAAACCCATCTTATCAGCCTCGGTTTGGCTTCTTGCTTTGAGAAAAGATATCGTAATGCAGAATGATCTGTGTAAACTATAGTTTGGGCTCCAATAAGATACTGTCTGAACTTATCAAAGGCAAACACTACTACAGCATACATTTCCTTTTCTGTAGTAGTGTAGTTTATCTGGGCATCATTAAGAGTATGGCTAGCATAATAGATAACATGATGTTTGCCTTCTTTGTGTTGCCCCAAAACTGCTCCTACTGCATTCTCACTTCCATCGCACATAAGCTCAAAAGGTAGACTCCAATCAGGAGACTGAACTATAGGTGCAGTGATTAATTTCTCCTTCAAAGTCTTAAAAGCTGCTAAGCAGTCTTCATCAAAGCTGAATGTCACATCCTTATGAAGAAGATTACACAAGGGTCTTGCTATCTTAGAAAAGTCCTTAATAAACCTTCTATAAAAACCAGCATGACCAAGAAAACTCCTTACTGCCTTAATTGTTTTAGGTGGTGGTAGATTTGCTATTACAGAAACCTTAGCCTTATCTACTTCTATTCCTGCTCTAGATACTTTGTGTCCCAGGACAATTCCTTCTTGAACCATAAAATGACACTTTTCCCAGTTAAGAACTAAGTTAGTGTCCTCACATCTCTGCAAAATTTTTGACAAATTTTTTAAAGAATCTTCAAAGTCAGTTCCATGAACAGTAAAATCATCCATAAACACTTCAATGCATTTTTCAATAAAATCAGAGAAAATACTCATCATGCATCTTTGAAATGTAGCAGGAGCATTACATAATCCAAAAGGCATTCTTCTATAAGCAAATGTTCCATATGGGCATGTAAAAGTTGTTTTCTCATGATCTTCACTAGCAATAACTATTTGATTATAACCTGAATAACCATCGAGAAAACTGTAAAATGGTTTACCTGACAATCTTTCTAACATTTGATCAATGAACGGTAAAGGAAAATGATCTTTTCTTGTGGCAGTGTTTAATTTTCTATAGTCAATGCAAACTCTCCAACCAGTTACTGGTCTTGTTGCTACTTCATCACCATGTTCATTTGTCACAATACAAATCCCACCCTTTTTGGGTACAACTTGCGTTGGACTTACCCATTTACTATCAGAGATAGGATAGATTATACCTGCATCAAGTAGCTTGATTACCTCCTTCTTGACAACTTCCTGCATTGGTGGGTTTAGCCTCCTTTGTGGTTGTCTGGAAGGTTTGTATTCATCCTCCATCAGAATCCTATGCATACAAATGTGTGGACTGATGCCTTTGATATCTGCTATAGTCCAAGCAATTGCCTGAATATGATTTTTAAGAGTACCTACTAGAGCTTGCTCTTGTTCTTCACTCAATTTGGATGAAATTATTACCGGAAGCTTCTTTTTATCTGCCAAGAAGGCATACTTAAGATGTTCTGGTAATACTTTAAGCTCAAGCTCAGGTGGGTTTTCTATTGATGGAGTTAATCTGCTTCGAGTTTGCACTTCCATCTTTAAATCAGATCCTTCCTCAAAAGGGTCTGTTTTATCAATGTCATCCTCAGATTGCTCTGAAGATGGCATATCCTCACTTTCTGATCCATCCTTGATTTCACCAGTCTCAGGATCAGCGAATCTAACCGCACACAAGTAAGCAAAAGTAGCATCTTTAGCATTTGTGAGTGGGGTGAGATTGTTCTCAGTTACATCAGTAGTAAAGAGATTATAGTAATCATAAAGATTTCCCCCCTCCATAGTACTATCTTCTAATTCATTCCCCGCTACATTGGTTTCAAAAGCGTTAAAAGGATATGTTGACATCTTCATCATGTCAAAAGTGACCTCCTGGTTATCAACATGAAGCTTCACTATGCCATTCTTTGCATCAATCATGGCTCCCGCAGTCACCAGAAAAGGCCTTCCCAATATGATAGGAATTCTGACATTTTCGTCGATATCAAGAATGACAAAGTCAGCTGGAAAACAAAGGCCTCCTGTCTTTACTATAACATCTTCAATGATCCCTTCTGGTCTGGTGCTCGATTGATCAGCAAAGAAGAGGGTCATATTGACTGGCCTCATCTTTCCCAAATCCAAACGTCTCGCCATAGCCAGTGGCATTACATTGATGCTGCTTCCTAAGTCACAGAGTCCTCGCCCAGCTTCTTTACAGTTGATAATCAGAGGTAAAGTGAAACTCCCTGGATCTTCAAGCTTTGGAGGAATCCTCTGCTGAAGAACCAAGCTACAGTTTTGATTTAGGACCACCATGTGCTGCTCTCCTGCACTTCTTTTCCCTGAAATTAATTCTTTCAGAAACTTAGCGTAAGTGGGCATTTCAGCAATTAATTCAACCAAAGGGATTGATATTTCAATGGCCTTAATCTTTTCAAGAAATTTCTTAAATTTAATTTCTTGAAGATCATTTTTAAGTCTCCCAGGATATGGTATCCTGGGCATGTGCTCATCCAGTGAATCCTTTTTGTTACCTGTAGAGTTAGGATTATCATTACCTCCCTCTTTTTCCTTAGGAAAGGAATATCCTGAGACATTCTTTTCCAAACCCTTATCCTCAAGTATCTGTCTCTGTTCAGGGTGATCATCTTCTTCCATTGTTTGAACATCCTTGAACTTTTTCTGCTGCAGCAACCTATCTCTTTTCTTTTCAAATTCAGGATCAACAACCTCTTTTCCTCCCCTCAATGTAACTGCCTTACATTGTGGATTTGTTTCAGAAGAACTTGGTAATTTTCCTTTTTCTCTCTGCTGTAATAATTTGGCCATCTCTGTTACTGAATTCTCAACATTCTTGATTGAAGCCTGCAGTTGGTTATTCGTCTCTGTCTGCTTAACAATGAACTCCTTCAGAGCATTTTCCACCTTTAAAGAGTAAGTATTATCTTGAGCAACAGGATAAGGTTGTTGTGGAAAGTTCACCGGGACTGGTGCAAACTGTCCAAATGGCCTATTCTGTTGGTTCACCTGCTGGAAAGGTCTCTGTGGGTACATCTGTTGTTGTGGATAAAATGGTTGTGGAGGACGAAACTGCTGCTGATTTGGTTGTTGTGGGTTCAGAAGATGTGCATTTTGTGCGTTCTGAGTATTACCATAGCTCAGATTCGGGTGTTTGTTTTGGAATCCGGTGTAGTTGCAGCTCTCATCTTGCTTTGGGGCTTCCTGAATTTGTGGACACTGATCATTGTGATGTGGCCCTGAGCAAATTCCGCACTGATACACAGGTTCCATTGGAGCAGGTTGAAGGACCATTACTGGTTGCTGTTGTTGTTGATGCTGAGCCTGTTGATTTGCTTTCTGAGCCAACTGTAGATCAGCAATCTGCTTGGAGAGTGCTGCAAATTTCTCTTCATTTTTATCTGTATGGATGACAAGACTTTTTCTGGTAGGAGATGGTGGATCATCGTCCTGGAGGACTGCCCTGCTGGCTGTCATAGTATCTATTGTTGACCACGCTCTATCAAGTGGCATTTGAAGCAATTGTTCCCCTCCAGTGGCATTGATCATCATCTGCCAAGTGTGAGTTAGTCCGGTGAAGAAAATCTTCAATAACCTTCTTTCAGTTATACCATGTTGTGGGCATCTCTTGAGCATGTCGAAGAATCTATCCCGGGCATCCTTAAGAGATTCCCCTTTTCTCATCTTGAAACTAGAGATCTTGTCTACCCATTCGTCAACCTTGCTTTCAGGAAAATACTTGAGTAGGAAATTCCTGACTAATTCTGGCCATGTAGCCTTCTGTTGAGCATTTAATGAATCATACCATTCTTTAGCTGAGCCATCCAAAGAGAATGGAAACATAGCCAACTGAATGGTTTCCCTTGAAGCTCTTCCTTTCTTTACTGTCTTACTTAGTTCAACAAACTTCTTGAGATGTAAATGTGGATCTTCAGCACTCATTCCATAAAAAGCTCTAGAAGATGCTAGGTTCAATATACCAGGTGGTATATCAACCTCCTCATCCGTCCCAGCCAAATATTGATCGACATTAGGTTGCCATGGTTGATATTGCTCTTCTTGAGGGTTTGGAACAGGATTAGCAAAATTTGGTGGAAAATAGTGTTGATGAATAAATTGTGGTGCAGCAGCTCTTTGTGGTGCTTGAAAAGGTCCTCGAAGTGGAATGTTTTGCTGATTATCTGGTTGTCCATTTGGCAAGTTCCCAGGTCCGTCATTCTGTCCATTGTTAGCCATCCTTGTTATGGTTGAAAGATTTCCTTCTGCAAGATCTCTCTGTCTCCTTCTTGCACTTGCTCTGATCAGCCTTGCTGTTCTCTCAAGTTCACAATTAAAAGGAAGCAAAGGTGGTCTTGAAGATCGAGTTTTTCTCTCGCTCATAAACTGTTGAGGCTTCTCTGTGAACAAAATGAAAGAATTTGTGAATTCGTTATAATAAAAAGTAAATAATTACAATTAAACCAAGAATATCTACAGTTCTAAAATTCATAACGCTACACCCTCCCCGGCAACGGCGCCATGAAGCTTTTGAGGTGAAACCTCGGTCAGTGCCCCCCGACAGCCTTTACACTATAATCTCTATAGGGCTGTTAAAAAGCTTGCCTAGTTTTTCCTACCGAAAGCGCACGGTATCAAGCTGCAATATTTATTTTAATTGTCGGGATCGTTCAAAAGAGAGTTACACGATAGAAGTGTTTTAATAGAATTATTAGCTTCAGAATCTGTCTCTACTCTTGATTTAAGAATGTTGTAATGATGATTACTAAAGAATACTACTGAAATGTAAATGCTTAAAGCTGTAAATGTAGTAAAGACAACAATTAAAATGATGTAGAACATTATGATCTTATTATGTATTTAAGGTGTTACAGACCAAATCAAATGAAATAGGCATATGGTGAGATTATCGTACTTCATTGGATAAACATAATGAAAGTTCATTGAGATAGAAAAATCCTTTATACAATTTAATCAATTCTTCATGTCTTCAATCACTTCCCAAGACAGGTACTTATGATTCAGTGTCATGACATTCTAAGCTCTGAAATCATGGAATACTGTCATCACAGAATGATCTGTCAGACTCCTTCTGTGATAATAGCTTTCAGAATTGTCACTTAATCTTTTTCTTTCAGACTTAGATTAAGCCTTTGACAACTTGAGGTCACTTCTAAATCTTACTATATTCGTCTGAACTTGAAGTTGTTCTTTTTATTACTCTGATCAAACTGATCTTATGATCCTGTATTGGATGTCCTCTACAACAAATGAAAAAGCTAATATTTAAATCTATCATCCAATGTTTTCATAAGACTTATTTCTTCAGAGTAATTCCTGCAAGTATTCATAAGGAATAATAGTCTTGTAAGTATATCAAGATGAAATTGCTATTCAACTTCCTTGACTTATCCAGACTACTCAGATTTGTATAACTGATTTAGCTCAAGAAATCTCTGTAAACAGTTCCAAATATCCATGATTTGACTCAGGATTAGTAGACTGTAGTAGAAATATTTAATCTCCTACTCATAGCTATAGTGATAACTATAATACCATGAACCCCGGAAATTAATCTTCCTGATACTCTACTAATTTTTAGGACAAAAGATGGTTCTTGAAACATCTTTCCCTTTTAAACGACAGGTACTAAATGCCCAACTGAAGAACAAGTTTGTTCTTTATCAGTCCTGAGTAAGTAATGATTGAGTAAACCTATATCATCATCTCTCTCAGCGTACCAGTGTAAAATAGTAATACGTGTTGCACATATGAATTGTAATTTTGTAATCATGAAGTAAGATTACTCATCATATACTGGGAAATATCCCAAAATATTATATGTATATGTAGTATTATATGTATAAAGAGACGTTGAGGGTTCTGAATCCTCTTAATCAAAATGCAAGGGTGCTTCCAAAATATACATTGGAAACTAGACAGAATTAGGAGATAACTTTCCCAAGAAAAAGAATTTGAGAAATAACTCTGCAAAATAAGTGTCCAAAATAGCTCGCAGTAACTATTTTGGGTTTCAAACTATGAACATTCCAATTTTCCCGCGCGCTATGTCTGTACAGCGTGGAGGGAGCTAATATTCAAATAATGTTCTCCAGATTTTGTTTATACAAAGAACTGAATGCCTCGCGATAGTTTCTGTAAGAATGCGGCGAGGTACTCAATTCCTACTTATAGATAGTAGTTATATACATATAGGAAGTAAAAGTAAATGATTAATATCCTATAAAACGGATATCAAGTCTATTGCTGTTATAGATTGATCCTCTCGCTTTGTCAGATTGACATCGCGTGAGTATTTGAATAGCCTTTGTCATATTAGATCTATCTGGATATTTCCTCGCATCATCTTTTAGGATGAAGCGAGGGAATATCCTTATTCGAAGTAAATGATCAGAATTTATAACTGTCATAACTACCTTCTGGAATTTCTGTTTAGAAAATTATGAACGTAGAATCTTTTGCATCCAGGTTCATGAACTCAAAATTATTGATTCTCAAAGATTATCAAGCGATGATTAACACTT
>JAOANR010000001.1:552731-740286 GCA_030278955.1 Hygrophila difformis | reverse complement strand
ATTCAACCCTCTATAGTACTAATTTAATTTCTTAGGCTTTGAAACTTAGAAAGTGTGGCAAAATTTTAATCCCCAAGAAATACATACTTATCCATGTGCCTTATGCAATTGTGTTAAAATTGTAAAGATTAGTTTTATTTTTTTTTGTTCTTTTATTTGGTAGGAAAGGAGGTCCAAAGGCCTTTTTAAAAAAGAATTTGTTAAACTTAAGCTTGGTTAGATTTACCATTCTAAAAAGAGTACGGAGTATTATAAATTTGTTTTGTAAAAAAACACTTATAAACCGGAATGGGCTTTGTCTTAGGGTAAGCTTGAATTTCCTGTAAATTTGGACCTAAGAACTAATCTATTTTACTATCCATTCTTGAGTATATATTTTTAAACTGGTTAGAGAGGAGCAAGAAAATTTTTCATAAGTAGCGGCTTTTTCCATTGGAAAACAAACCATAAATACTTTTGAAACCCATTTTTGAAACAAAAGATTTCTCACAAACCCCACCCAAAAAAAAAGGTTTTCTAATCCCCAAAAGTGTAATTATGAAATCAAATGGACATGCATTACAGCAAATATGCAAATCAATTTAAAAGGTGCATAGAGAAATTCAAAGCAATTGTGAGTTGTGACTAAAGCCTTCAAATCACTTTTAGCAAGCAACCCACGCTACAAAAAGAAATGGTTAAGAGAGATCAGTACTTATATATAAGATTACTAACAGATTTGTTGTATCATACTTATCACAGCATCATACCTGGCCGTTGAGATTCTACGTCTAGTACTATTTTTGTGCTAAAAAGAACAAAAAAGAAAGTAGTAAAGAATTCTGTCGAGCCTTATGATAGAAGATTTCACACAGTTTTCAATTCAGGGTAAGATATTTTACCAGTAGAAACAAAAGCATCAGTACTGGTCCAAGATAATAGGTTTTTCTTTCAGCGTGAGTTCATATAAATAATTAAAAATGAAAAAAAAAAATCCAATTGAAGGCAAATCCAAAACAAATCGCCGAAAAAAGCAATACCCTTATCAACATGCTTAATGCGAAAAGTCGAAAACCAATAAAGCTATCAAATCCCCAAAGGAAAATAGATCCAGAAAATACCCTTCCTTGAAACAAACAACGACACCGATTAAACCCACGAAAACCACAATCTGAGAAAACCATTACAAGAAAACAACAAATTACCAACAACCCACAAAACAATCCATTGCGAAAAAACCAAAATTAGCCAAAAATAAGGCTGTGTTTTCCCTGACCTGATAGAGGGGGGGGGGTACCGACCGATGTTGTGAGAGAGCGGTGGAATTCCGAGGGAGCACCGACGACGATCGAGGAGGCAAAGAAGATGCAGAGCATTAGGCATTGACGGGAACTTGGTATGAGCAGAGAAATGATAATTTGGTGCACAACAACCGAGGTAGGGGATTAAGTTTTGGGATTAGAATTGTTGAAATATGGGATTCGGACTAGGGTTGCAATCGAATCGAATCGAATACCACTGTTTCGTATTCGATTTTTCAAACGAATAGCAAATGGTATTCGTATTCGATTCGAATTCGTAATTATATTCGAAAAAAAAAAAATTATTCGATTCGATTCCCCCGAATATTCGGTTCGAATATTTTTAGTACAATATTATTTTATTCGGTTCGAATATATTCAATTCGATTCGTAATTATTCGATTCGATTTGAACTATTTGATTCGAAATTTCGCAAAAAAAAAATAAAAATAAAAACCCCCCACCCCCCAACCCTGCTAAAAATAAAAATTCAACTAAAAAATCCCAAAACATTTCATAAAAATAGTTTGCAATGGAAACTTGCAAAATAACATTCCAAAACATTCCAAAGTGCAGTGTAACACATCAATTTAATAAATTCCAATAACCTCATCCTTCAAAATATTCCCAAGGTTCCAGGCTTCAGCTGCTACCCCATTCAGTGTTGCAAGCTATTGCTTCATATGCTCCATTCAAGTTGCAACCTTCACACCCAACTCCATCATTGAATATTCCATACTTAATTCTAGAAGCAAACAGAACACATTAATAAGACTACATACAGTGTACTTACTTCTCAGAAGCAAAGGAGAAAGAGCTTCTCAAGTGCGGGTTTATCCTCGAGATCGATCTGCGAATAATCACACAAGGGACACAAAAAGGCAAATCAAAATCCTAGTAGTATAAAAAAATTAAACCTTCGATACACTCTACAAACAGCACATCGACCAAAAAATCCACCCAAAAATATCCATTGCATCACTTTCTCAAGATCCTTTTCAGAAACACAATATAATAGTTCATTTGAACGCCCAAATAATCAAAGATCAAATATCAACAGGCAGCAAGGTTAAAACCTTTGGAAAGAAATTACATCACATCAACTGGCAATCAAACTCAAGCAAATCATCACTATCCGTGATTGATGCAATGGGCAACTCATCACTATCACCATCATCTTTCATCATCGTGTATCTTGATTGTAGTTTCATCATCCTCCTTCCATGACAAATATGAAATTAGAGCTCAAAATATTTTGAAAAATATATTTATATTATAAATGATAGGTAAATTTAATAGTCATATACTATATAAATTTACCTCGTGGGCTTCACTATAATAACAATCTTGATCTTCTTGGGTTTTAATTGGGTGTTGCTCTAGTGAATATAAGCGATCCATTAATCTATAATAAAAAAACGGACAGAAACCATGAATAAAGAAGAATGGTCACCAAAAAAAAATAATTTCAGAAAATACAATTTTCTAAAGGCCCTGTATGATAACGCCCTTCAATGGTTCAGGTCATATAATAGTTATAAAGAAGAATGCAAAATGCAATTGATTAAGTGCGTTTGATTTTTGTGAATAAATAGGACTCCAAACTAACTGATTAAAATTCACAACAAATAAATTTATTTTCCTCGATCGAAAGCATGGGTGAATAAAATTTAGACTCCAAACTAAACTGATAACGCAAACATATAAGAAGGCAAAAACATGAACTTTACCAAGCGAGGAGCAGAGTAGTGACGGGGATGAGTGGACCTCGGTGGGGTGGATGAACGAGCTGCAGCGACGGGGGGGGGGGGGGGGGAGATGAACGGCGAAGGAAGGAAGGCCGAAAGAAAAGGGTTGAGCGGACGGCGTTGCAGTGCTGATATGAAGACTGGAATGCGTTGGTCGCTGGAGGAAGCCAGCCGAAGGGATGAGATCGCGCTGGTCGCCGAGGCTGAAGGGGATTAGAGCAGCGACGCCGGACACTAGAGGTCGAGGTAATGAGAGCGTCGGCTCGTCGCAGGTGGAGGTCGAAAGGGATGAGGGCGGCGCAGGGGACTTGGAGAATGGGATGCCAATTGCGTTTAGGGTTAGTTTGAATTTGTTACTACTTTTTTTTTTTTATGGGGCTGGGGATTTGTTTTTTGTGGGGTAGAATTGTGTTATTTTGGGTCAATTCTAGAGTGAAATGAAAATTTGAAAGAATTAGAGTTAATGTTTGGGCATGTACCAATTTTTTCTTTAGCATTACGGGCATGTACCAATTAAAAAATATATTATATATAAATAAATTACATATATTATTTTATAAAATATATAAATAAATTATACATATTATTTTATTAAATATAATAAATATTTAATCGAATACGAACGAATATCGAATCGAATATGGAGATTTCTTATTTGTATTCGTTTACTTATTGAATCGAATCGAATATGTTTTATTCGAATTCGAATCAAAAAATTTCGAATACGAATAGCAAAATTTCGGATCGAATCACGAATCGAATCACGAATCGGTCGATTCTGTTGCAACCCTAGTTCGGACTAAGGAGGTCGGGAAGGATACTTTGGTAATTGCAAGTGCAAAAGTTACTGTTCCACTCGCGTATATATATATATAAGATATATATATCACACCACTATATATTCAATTCAATATTCCACTACAACCCCACCATATAATTTTATCATTTCCATAACATTCATATTTTTATTTGTATTCTCTTTCCAACTTATTTTATCTATTTTTTTGCACACAGTTTAATAGAAGTACAAAATTAATTGAAAGTTGAAGTGTCAGAAAGATTAAACAAAAGACATAATAAAGTCATCCGTTGTCTCAGTCTTCTTTGTCTTGATCAAGTAGAGAATTATCAAAGCAACTTGCCTAGGAATCTAAGGGATGTTTCCTGGCTCCTCCACTCGTTTATACAAGGCACATACTCAAACGAGAAATTGGACCTGAGTGGTATGGAGCTCTGATAGTTTAAGCAAATATCTCATGTTCGAGCATTTGTATGAGAATTTTACTTTGAGTGAGGCAATCCTTCAACCCCAAATCCCAAATCCTTGAGGATTAGTTTAAGGTCAATGTGGTTTGGAGATACCCGACCAAAAACAATGAGAATATGGACCCATGTACTTTGACTGGGCAATGGTTTAATTTGCTTCTGCAAAATGCAGCAGCCGCCATTGCTGAGCATCTTCAATTCAGCTATTCCTTCATATTCATATTAAACTAAAAATTAGGACACAGAATCAGAAGAGCTTGCTGTGATGGCGGAATTCGCTGTTACCGCTGCACTGGGCGTGCTGCAGATTGTTGTCCCTTTGTTGTCCCAACTCGAAATTGGAGAAAAGGAAAAAAACCAAATCGAGAGCATGCAGAGTTGGCTTGAATCTACCAAGGCCATCATAGAAGACAACATCGGCCATGAAGGGAAGAAGAAGACATTGGAAGTGCATATAAAGAATGTTCGAGAGATTTCTCTTGACATTGAAGATGTTCTAGAGATGCTCCTCCTCCACAAGCCTCCTGATTATTCATATCATAGACACGACCTCAGTAAGAAGGTGCACCATACCTTCCACCGGGTGAAGCACAGGCGTCCGCTTCACCAGATCTCTGACCAGATTGAGCTCATCAACAACCGTTTGAATGATAGCGAAAAACAGCTACAATTAGCATTCCCAAATTTCGAAGCTAGGTCAAGGCCATCTTCGAGTTCTACTTCAACAGTTCCACACCGTGTGGTTCCACTTCTGCGTGATCATGAAATGGTTGGGTATGAAAATCAGAAACGAGATTTGATCGGTCTGTTGCTAGATGGAGGGAGGGCGCTGGTGAGAGTAGCTGTGGAGGGTCCTTGTGGCTCCGGGAAGACAACATTAGTGAAAAATGTTTTCTATGAAAGGAATATTATGTCAAAATTTAACTGTCAAGCATGGGTCCATGTTGGTCGGAAATTTGATCCTCAAGACATCTTGGACAATCTGTTAAAGCAGTGCAGGTGTAAGACCGAACATGATGACAGCCTGGCTACGCTGCGAAACTACCTCGCTCGAAAGAGATACTTTATAGTACTCGATGATGTTTGGGAAGAAACTTTATGGCATGAAATTGGAGGTGCATTTCCTGATGATGCAGCGAAAGGCAGCAGAATAATTGTCACAACCAGGTCTCTAAAGGTTGCCTCCCGCATCGCATCATTGCCACAGCAGCGGCACATAGTCGAATTACACGGTTTAGAGTGGATACAAGGATTGAGACTCTTCTACAGAAAGACCTTCCCCAACAACAACAGCGAATGCCCTTATGAATTGAAGGACTGTTCGATAAGAATTGCACAGAGATGTGAAGGAATGCCGCTTGCTCTTGTGGCAGTTGGAGGTGCGCTTGCCGGAAAGCCATTGGATCTTCGTGAATGGGAAAGATTTCACGAGAATCTTGGATCTGAAACCTGGAAGAATTCATCCTATTTGACGGCTATACGGAATTCCCTGCTGCATGACTACTTGAATCTTTCAAGCAATCAAAAGAATTGTTTTTTGTATTTCAGCATTTTCCCAGAGGATTCTTCTATCCAGCGCAGGCAGCTGATACGCCTTTGGGTAGAAGAAAGGTTTGCAAGGGGAACCGGCACACAAACTGATGAAGACGTTGCAGATGATTATCTCAAGGATATGATCAATGGGAATTTAGTCGATGTATGCGATTGGGACTCTTACGGTCAGCCAAGAAATTGTCGAGTCCGCAGCCTTGTCCTCAAATTCATTATTCAGAAATGTGAGGATGAAAATTTTGCATCAATTTTCAATGAAAAATATAGAAGTCGAAGCCAAACTATTAGGAGAATGTCTGTCCATTATGACCACTCGGATTTGCTTCCTAAGGGTAAAGATTTCAGCAAGGTTCGCTCCTTGTTTCTAATGAGGTCAGTTGGCATCTCCTTGTTCTCCCAAAACAATTTGTTTTTGTACGTTATCCCTGGTTTCGAATTCACACTCCATGTTTTCAGAAAGCCCAAGAAGGAGCTTCCTATGGACAATGATTCCAGCAGGGGTCTCTCCTTCTTTCGAAAGAGGTCAGTAGGCATCTCCTTGTTCTCCCAAACAGTTTGTTTTTCTATGCTATCCCTGGTTTCTAATTCACATTCTCATGTTTTTCAGAAAGCCCGAAACAGAGATGGAGATGGAGACCTCTGCTTTCAATAAGGAGATGGAGATGGAGACCTCTGATTTCAATAACCATTTACGCACAATGAAGTTTCTACGACTCTTTGATTTCCAATGCACATACCTCAAAGAATTTCCCAAGGCCATCACAGATCTCATCTTTATAAAGTACCTTAGTTTTAGAGGATCAAAAATAGGGATGATCCCAAGCTCCATAAAGAACCTTTCTTGCCTCGAAACACTAGACCTATCGGAGACTGAGGTCACAGAGCTCCCCAAAGAGATATCCCATCTGCACAAACTCTGCCACCTCTGTGCTTCCATGTTCAACATCACTATGTACAATTCTGTTGTCTTCAACTCAGTGCAAGGTGTAAAGGTACATGATGGGATAGGGAATCTATCAAATCTGCAAGTGTTGTTATTTCTAAAAGTGGATGAAAAGGGGAAAATTCTCAAAGAGTTGACAAAATTGGAAAACCTGAGGGAGCTCGGACTTACCGATATCAGGGAAGACCATGGCAAAGATTTGTGTGCAGCCATCAAGAACATGCGAAAACTAAGAACACTGGACGTCTGCACAACCACTAACGAAGAATTTCTCCAACTTGGAGATGTGGAAACTCCCCCTCCGCATATCGAGCACCTGCATTTGAAAGGGCGCCTGAAGATATTTCCAGCCTGGATTTCATCGCTTGAGAATCTGCATAAGATTGACCTCAAGCGATCTAAATTGCAGCACAGCCCACTGGAGTTTATGAAGAGCCTGCCAAACCTGTTGGAGCTTCACATGTTGGACTGTTACCTTGGGAACGAATTGATATTTGAGGCCTCGTGCTTTAGAAGGCTCAATATTCTGGTGATTGAAGAACTGGTGAATCTTAACACAATTGTTATACAGTATGGTGCAATGCCTGAACTTAAAGAGCTGTGGATTATCAAGTGCTCACAGCTGAAGATTTATCCACTGGGAATCGACCGACTCCTCAAGCTTGAAAAGCTAAATTTGCACCGAGTAGATGAGAAGCTCCTTGCTCGGATTGGGCCGAACGGGGAGGATCATGACATGGTGGAACACATACCTGTGGTTAATTGTTGAACACAGGATTGTCCGGTGAGCCAGATACTGAAGTGAAATCCCTTACCTGATATGATAGTTGTTGGGAGTTCAACCCAACTCTCCGTATCCAACTATCTCCATATGACTTCTTTTGGGAGATCTAGAATTGGCCAAAAATTAATAGGTATTTAGTGTCTTGATTATTTTATTACGAATGGGTGTTTATATTTAAGATACGTGGAATTATTTGGAGTGGGTTGACAACCTTATGGTTACCCAGGGCTGTTCATCCTGGCCCCCATTTTTTTTAAAAAACAAAATAAAATTATTTTATTTAATATGCATCTCTTAATGTTTAATTTATTGGTATCATTATTATATCAGAATTCCTCTTAACAATTATATTTTCATGTCTATTCAATAATCAAAATTTCGCAAAGGTCTCGTCTTCGAGCATTTGTGTATGCAGAATTCTGTTTTGGGAGCGGTAACCCTTCAATGCCCACCAAATCCTCGAGCTATTAGTCTTGGGCCCAAGTGGCATGGGATACCCGATGCACGCAAAATAATCAAAATTTCAATTATGTCTCCTTCAATCTTTTAAATTTTGTGTTAAATTTAATTTCACGTATGTTTAATAATAAATAGTGTAAACAAATGCAATTTAACAGAGTGGTATGGGACAGCTTAGCACAGGTCTCGAGTTCGACCCTTTGTGTATGCAGAATTCTGCTTTGGGAAAGGCAACTCTTCAATGCCCACCAGATCCTCGAAGGATTAGTTTTGGGTCCAATGTGGCTTGAGAATACCGGTATGGCAGTACACGCCAAAAAGATAATAAATAGTGTACTTCAATTTTGTGTTAGATTTTTTATGTTTTATATTTTTGTATTATAGTGTTGTGTTTAAAAAAAATTAAAATTTTGTAACTAACTAAAATTAAAATTTAAAAAAATTTCATTAGAATAGGACCAAAAAAATAATTAGACGGCCCTGTGGTTAACCAATCGCTTCCCTTTGAAGAATTCAATTATTTAAGAGAGAGAATGGTTTTGGCATTTAATGTGTTCTGCGGGTTTGATTAACTTACAACTTTATAGTGGGAATTTCAAATTCTCACTAAACCTTATTCCCCTCTTTAATTATCACTCCCTCCGTCTCACTAAAAGTATCCAAAAATTTTGGGTACAGTATTTTATATAATGATAGTTAGTATTTAATGTAGGGGTACATTAGTGTTTAAAGTAAGGGTAAAATCATGAATTTACGTGAAGTGATTGTAATGAGTTTGTATTTTTAATAGATTTATTTATGTACAATGTGATGGTTGCGAGTTTAAATTTATTAATGGTAGTGGGATTAAAATTTTAATATATTTATTTATTAATGTGATGTGTTGGGAGTATGTTTGGTGATTAATATTTAATTATTTCCTAAAATAAAAATTGGACAAATATTTTTTTTTAGGAGCCATTGAAGGCCTGGAAAGGGATGGTGGGAGTCCATGCCACACAATTACAAAGGGGAATAAAAGGGAAGGATAGAGGGACCGGTGGAGAATCGTACCTCCAACCTTCCGTTAGAAATCAAAGGACTTAACTACTTGGGCTAAGTCCCCATTCCCAATTGGACAAATATATTGGTATGGACAAAAAAAGAGTGAAACATAAATGATGGGACAGTGTGAGTACTTTTATAATTTATATGTCATAAATTTTCACAACTACATATACATTGATTATATATAGAGCATCTTCAAGTGTAATTGCTCTATGCTCTTGGCAGACACAAACACACTTATGGGTAAAGGAGCCCTCACGGCCTCACCCCATAGTTAGGGTTTAGGGGCGGGCGGTGAAAAAAAAATTAAAAACAAAAAAAGTAAAACAAGAATGTTTGTAGGTATTAATGTTTCCATAAAATGATTTTTGTTTAAATCAAAATATTTTCTGTTAGAAAATATCTAGATGATCCTAGGAATTAATCCTGTACACATGGTATTTTGAAGTTGAATAATTAGAAAAAAGGCATTAGTTAGGGTGCGACTATGGGATTTGACATGATGTACTGCGGCGTTTTCCAACCGTTGATTAACTTTTTAAATCAGTGGTTGAGATGAACTGGAATGGTAAAAAGGTAATTATGACATATTACTCCAAAATATATTTTAATACATTTCAGCGACAAGGTATGTACTTTTCAGCGATTTTGTTGATTAATATATTGTTTTCAGCGCGCCTTCCGTGTATTTTCATAGACGGAGGATAGTATATTTCTGCGACTCACTATAGTATATTTCAGCGACAAGCTATAGTATTTTTCAGCGATTTGATATTGTGCATTCAAACGACTTCGTAAAAGTTGGAACCCGAATTCTTGGTTTAATATATTTCAGCGACGCACTATATTATATTTCAGCGACGCACTATAGTATATTTCAGCGACAAACTATAGTATTTTTTAGCGACTTGATATTGTGCATTTCATCGACTTCGTAAAAGTTGAAACTCTAATTCTTTGATTTAATATATTTCAATGACGCATATAGTATATTTCAGCGACGCCATTATAGTATATTTCAACGACAAGCTGTGTGCATTTCAGCGACATACATAGTGTTCTTCTGTGATGACCTTATGTGTATTTTTCAACGATTATGTGTATTTTTCAGCAACTTGACATTAAAAAAAAAATTGGAAAATTTTACCTTTTTACATTTTGGACCGTTGATCTTAAACAAATGGTTGGGATTGGTGTCTTGATGTGTTGCGGGTTTTGGTGATTGCACCGTAAGTCCGTAACCAATCCCTAAAAAAGGTTTAGTATGTTAACTTATTTTTATTATAAATACGTTTATATATATGGATAGGAGTTGCCCTGATCACTCCCTTTTTTGAGATACAATAAATTTATACAATGTTTGAACCCTTTAATTACAATCCGGTTATGGTACCTATTCTTTTAATTGCCTTAAGAGATCTTTATTTCAATGGCCCCAAAAGTGATTGCTACATCGAGGCGATAGATACATCTACCTGTCTGAAGCCTTTGTTGAGACAGGTTTGAAGAGCTTAGCGCTTGAGCTAAGGAAGAATTCAATTGAAATCCATTACCTTTCTAGTAAGGTAGGACTTAGTAAGCAAATCAAAACCGTTTTAAAAATATGCATGTGAGACATCACAAACAATCCTATGTTAAAAATTCAGTTGGCCTATTTTTACAACATGATGCTCTTATTGTGGCATGTTTTAATAATTGATATTTATAGTGGTCTAAAATACAAAATAGACTCTTGTAGTGGCCTATTGAATATTAAATTCTTCATTATATTATATTATGTGTATATAATGCAATATTATAATATGATATAAAATAAAATTTTGGATGGAAGCACAATATAATGATGAAAAGAACTCGAGGTGCACGGAGTTGCGGGTTTGAATCAACTTGAGAACAATCATTTCGACATGTATTCTCATGAGGCAAACCAAAAAGGGGAAATAAGAGTCAAGGCCCCCTTTTACCATGTTTGGAATTATAAAAGACCCCATAAAAAAAACTTACACTTAGCGCCCCAACACACTTTTGACTCCCTCTTTACTCCCCCCCTATTTCCCTAATCCGATTAAACATTAAACACAAATGGTTTAATTCAAAACTCAAGAGCAACCGAAAGAGGGGGAAGACACTCGAGAGAAACCGTGAACAGAGTTGAAGAGACGAACCGGGAGAGAAATCGAAGCTCGAGAGAAAGACCGCAAGAGGCCGACGACGGGAACGGGAAAGGGAGTGGAAGAAGAAGAAGAAGAAGAAACACTGAAGAAGAAGACCACTCACATTTTCATTCACCTATGCCACCGAAGAAGAAGACCAGGGAAGAGGCCGACGACGGAGGTATTAATCGATGGTTTTTTAGTGTTTTTTGTGAAGGTTGGTTGAATATGAAGTTAGCAATTCGTGTGATATCTAAGATTGCAGTTGAAGTTTATTATTGGTATTATCTGTTGATTGTGCGAATTGGGGAAATTGAAACTTGAATATTGTGATTAGGTTTTGAATGTAATTTGCACATAAGGTGTTCGATCAAATGCTAGAATGGTGATGTTGGATTAGAAGCCTCAAATTGGAAGACATTGTTGTTGTAATTCATGAATATTTTATCTGCCTGAAGCCAAGCAAAAAATTATATGCA
Source organism: Hygrophila difformis (assembly GCA_030278955.1). NCBI lineage: Eukaryota > Viridiplantae > Streptophyta > Magnoliopsida > Lamiales > Acanthaceae > Hygrophila > Hygrophila difformis. The sequence goes on along the minus strand of JAOANR010000001.1, from coordinate 728,576 downwards.
AACCAAAATATGATGGCACTTTTGGGATCATGTTCTTCTATTGCATTTGATTCTGCAACTGCTTTTATGAGACCTGACTTTTACCTGACATTTGATTATGCAACTGCTTTTATGCAACTGTTTCCACTTTGAGTGGTGAGAAGTAGTGTTTGAAAATTTCGGTGTGGTTTACTTTAGTAGTATGTGGTATAGAATCATTGTTAATGATAGTTTCATGTATTTATGAATAGGTGGTTCGAATGAAAGAAAAATACAAGCTCCTCGTTGCTCTGCGAAATATCTACGAGAAGTTTTGGAAGAGGTGGAGATTAGGTGGTCGGTACAGCAAAGAGAGGCAATAGAGGCCACCGGATTTGGCCATCTGACAAAGGTGAGCAAAGAGAGTACCTTTCTCCCACGCCTGCAAGCGCTCCTAGAAATATTTAGTCCGGCTACGCGAAGCTTTGTAGTGGGCGATGGCATTAGTATAAAGTTTTGTGCTCGTGAGTTTTCATTGGTGCTTGGCTTGAGGCACGCAGGGCATCATGTTGAAAAGAGGCTGGAGCACAATCCGAAGAACATATCGAAAAAGTTCTTCAACGGAAGGTGTGTGGATGTTAAAAGAACTGAATTTGCGAAGGCTCTACGGGATTTGGCAGGGGAAGCGGAGGGCAATGATAGGTGCAGTCCCGGGGAGTATGCAAGCTTGTATACATTGTTGGTGTTTAATTGTCTATTGTTTCCCACCACCGGGTACACGACGCCTAAGTACCTATGGCACTACGTTGAGGATACAACTATTTTGGGGGAGTATGCTTGGGGACCGGCTGTGTACTCATATTTGGTCGAGTCCATGATAGGATTTGTGGAGGGTAGATCATCATATGTGAGCGGTTGTACTGTGGGTCTATTGGTAAGTATGTTAGTCATAGAACTAATATCCGTTTTTTTGTATTCAATGATGTTGAGCTAACCCCGGCATTGTTGATTATCCTATGTAATTGCAGGCATGGTTTTATGAGAGGATGCCAAATTTTGGCAAGCCAATCGATGTTGTGAGATTTCCAAGGATTACGAGATGGGTTGACAAAAGCGGGAAGATTGAAGGATGTCGGCAAGAGTTACGGGAGGTGATGGCCGATGATATGGTGATGCTTATCCCATTGGAAGTGGAGAAGATGTTGTGTGAGCCCCCAAGGATGTTGGTATGTTGAATTCAAGTTTTAATTTAATTTAATTTTACATTTTTTGTTATAATGTTATAGTTAGTATTGAAAAAATGTTGGTTGCCCACATAAAGGAACCGGAGGTGGGTGTGTTGGAACGAAATGTGGAGGAGGAGGGGGAAGAAGAGCAGGTTACAACTGAGGAGGATTTTGGAGTGATGGGGGATGACCATAGGTTGGAAGAGGTGGATGTGACGGGTGTGGATGCGGTAGTTAATGAGATAGTGCCGGTTTTGCTAGCGAATGTGGATGAGAATGAAGGACTGATTAAAGAGGGATCCGAGGAAAATGTAGAGGATAGAAAACAGGCGGACGAGAAGAGGGATGAAAGGCATGAGGAGGACGATGCCAGGGATGAAAGACAGGAGGAGGTCGTTCCACATACCGACAAGAAGCTTGTCTCATCGTTGGTGAAGAATGTCCAAAATAGGAGGGATCGGAGGCCGAAGAAGATGGATCCGGATTTCACTACACAGAAGAGAAAAAGAAAGCGATCCGGGAAAGTACAAGAACCGGGAAGAGGGACATCACAAGAACCGGTAAGATGTCTACTGCGTTTTGATTAATTATTCAAAATGTTATTAATTATTGAATTTCGCAGCTTGAGGTTGATGATTTGGACACAACATCCAGTGGGGATGAGGCCTTTGCACCTCACAAGGGGAGACGAGATTGGTGTGGGAGGGATGAAGTTGATGAAGATAGGAGGAAACAACTCGACAGGTTCATTGATGGCGAGATGAAAGGGTAAACAATAAATCATGTCATATTATTAGTTACCAATATAATTCATTACATTTCAATGGTGTTGTTTATGTTCTATATCTTGAAACTGTAGGAAGACTGTGTGGGAGGGGGACGGTGTTTCTGTGCATGTATCGGAATTGATTAAGTTGCTGACGAATGAGCCCCTATCTGGTACTATCATCGATGCGTGCCTACAAGTCTTTGCGGGGGAATTTTACCAAAGGTTGTATGATTTCCCTTGTCGTGCGGTATTCTTGAGCACATTAACCACAGTGAGTATATTTATTATATACTGTAGTTGATTCTTTATTAAGTGTAAGTGTTTATGATTAATAATTGGTTAACTAATATGCCTCAGCAAAATATTGAGAATGTGATGCTCGCACACTACCCACAAAGCAAGATGGACTGGACCGAGGTTGAATGTGAAGAATTTATCAAGCGTATGGTGGGGTTTTGTGGGGAGCAGATACGCAAGATACAATCGATGAAGGGTTCAAGCCAAATAAAGTACATCGTGTGCCCCCTAAATGATGCAGCACTGTTTCATTGGTACATGGTGGTATTGGATGTCGAGGTTGGCGTTGTTTATGGCCTGAATTCGTTAGATTGGACCGATCCTCGAATGAAGATAAGGAGAAAAAGAATTGTAAGCTCCCTTCAATGGTAAAATAGTGTATGTATTCGTTAGATTAAAGTTGAAGTAATTGTATTGCGTTGTGTTACTTGTAGGTAAATTTTCTAACTGCGTGTTGCAATATGTGGGGTATAAGAATATCCCCGACCATTGTGGATAAAGTGTGTAGAGAACAAAGGGAGGGTTCGATGGATTGCGGTGTGCACGTAGTCTTATGGAGCGAGGCCTATGCACGAGACAGCCCCGAGTTTTGGAATGAAGCTAAAAGCATGTCCATGCAAAGATTGAGGGCATATTATGCATACGCACTTATAACAGACATAGATGGAAGGTTGATTAATTAGAATAGCTTGTGATAAGGAATTGGTGTTTTGTATAGTACATTTGGCATGTGATGCATGAACTCCATAGATCGAAGGATGCTTATGTTATGGTGTTATGATATGATTATGATTTGGTGTTATGAATTGGATGAACATCATTTTTGTTGGATTTGTGTAGCAGATGTGTTGTTGAATGGGATGGACGGTCATCTTGTTGGTCATAAAAACCGTCCAATTATTTTTTTTCTGAAATCTAGCAGTGGACGGCCGCCAGGACGGTCCAAAACGCGTGCATGGACCGTCCCAACCCAATTGGGGGAGGCAGGGAGTTCAATACGGTTTTTGGACGGTCCATAAAGACCGTCCATAACACACCAGGACCGTTATGAGGCCACATTGCCATAGGGACGGCATAATGGACGGTATATGAACCGTCCCTCGTCCGTGCCTGGCAGTCTTTGTAATCCTGAGTTGTTCGGGACGGTGAGCAAACGGCTAGTGGAAACCATCCCCATATGCGTCCGATAGGTGTTGCAATTGGTAAAAAATTTAGATACTTTGGTAAATCAATGGGGATGTTTGGTAAACATAACATATCGTTGTGGTAAATGTCCATAAATTCGTTTTGGTAAAATACAGCGTGTAATACTCCAAAATTGGGGATGGTATTTTGTGGTAAAATGCATAGAAACATTGGTAAAGCACAAAAACACATATGGTAAAACACACACAATACTTTTGGTAAATTTTGTAGGAGGTTTGGTAAAACTAACATATGGTGTCTGGTAAACCACAAGAAATTCGTTTTGGGGTAATATACACCCGTGTAATATGCTAAAATTGGTTATGGTAAACAAACAATTTGATATTTATTTAATTTTACCCCATTTAATTTTATTTGGATAAATGATAATAAACGAAATGTTATATTTTAAACTCCCAAATTTTTTTGTGGTAAAATGCATAGAAACATTGGTAAAGCACAAAAACACATATGGTAAAACACACCCAATACTTTGGGTAAATTTTGTAGGAGGTTTGGTAAAGCTAACATATGGTGTCTGGTAAACCACAAGAAATTCATTTTGGGTAATATACACCCGTGTAATACGCTAAAATTGGTTATGGTAAACAACCAATTTGATATTTATTTAATTTTATTTGGATAAATGATAATAAACGAAATGTTATATTTTAAACTCCCAAATTTTTTTGTGGTAAAATACATAAAAACATTGGTAAAGCACAAAAACACTTATGGTAAAACTGATGACAGCCTTTTGTGACTGTCATTTGCGTCCAATTTAGTGTCTTAATGATGATCTTTTGCTCTTAATTCCATTGATTTTTGATGAATGATCATAAAGGATTAGAAAAGATGGAAGAAGAATTAAGATTGCAAAGAAGTTGGAAATACATGAAAAATGGCTTGAAATTCTGAGCTTTCTTTGTAAGTCTCGCACGCAGTGTTTTTATTGAACTGATCCACGCTTTGTCATGCAGAAGGAAGTTAAGCTGGAAAACAGCAGGAAGTGGAAAGGACATAGCGAGGATAGAAAAGGAATGGTGCGAGGGCTTGTTTCCTAAATCAGGAAAAGATTTAAGGAAAATGTGCAGATGCTGAAGTCCACGCGATGATGATTGACATCGCGAGGAAAGGAAGTCTGTGCAAGACAGAAGTTTTATCTGTTATGGCGAGAAGCAGATTCCTTGGAGAGACTGTGAGACCTCGCCTCATCAAGAAAGATGATTACATTTTCGACTCTCGCTTTGAAGGAACTGGACAAAGCGAGAGGAGAGCTATTCTGATGCGAGCGGTTATCATCCAAGGCAGAAGCAGTTACAACACCCATCTATAAATAAGACCCTTGGGGAATCTGCTCAGCAGGCGGGAGATTGAAGAGAATAGCTCGACTTTACTCTCCAGTCCACTTTTTAGAATTTAGTAGGTAGGTTAGGATTTAATTTTCTCTGCAATTTACTTTGATGTTCTTCAGATTTGTAATTTGTTTTCGTAGATCTGTAATTCAATTTCGCAGTAGATTTCTTTAAGATTAGTTGTTAGATTAGCTAGAGGATACCCTGGGAGGAGAGTTGCTTTCGGATCGCTTGTTCATCCATCATGACGATCATCATCTAAACTTCGACTCGCTCGCTCATCTTTGCATTATTCTGATAGCAATCAGATTTCCAGGTGTATTCGTTTTTAATTCTTTGTTATTTGAGATACAAGAAGAATGATCGGTTATCAGATTGTGAATTTCTTATCTTTCTGGTTTCTATTTCCATTTCGTAATTCTGTTTCAGCAGAGTATAAACCTCAACTTCATTATTCAATCTGAATTTTGCATCATATCTTTAATTCGATTTACGAAGATCATAACACTTCCACATTTTTAATGCGCAAATTGTTCATTCCAATTACGTAAGAAATTTGGATATTGTAACCGAGTTAGGTATGATCTGGCAGAGTTATGAACTTACTCGATTTTCTGTCAATGTTATGCTTATAGATGAGAATCATAAGGTTTAATGTTCAGAACTCTAAAAGGTTCCTAGAGACCCATGCAGTGTTAATCATCGCTTGATAATCTCTGAGAATCAATAATTTTGAGTTCATGAACTTGGATGCAAAAGATTCTATGTTCATAATTCTCTAAACAGAAATTCCAGAAGGTAGTTATGACAGTTATAAATTCTGATCATTTACTTCGAATAAGGATATTCCCTCGCTTCATCCTAAAAGATGACGCGAGGAAATATCCAGATAGATCTATTATAACAAAGGCTATTCAAATACTCACACGATGTCAATCTGACAAAGCGAGAGGATCAATCTATAACAGCAATAGACTTGATATCCATTTTATAGGATATTAATCATTTACTTTTACTTCTTATATGTATATAACCACTATCTATAAGTAGGAATTGAGTACCTCGCCGCATTCTTACAGAAACTATCGCGAGGCATTCAGTTCTTGGTATAAACAAAATCTGGAGAACATTCTTTGAATATTAGCTCCCTCCACGCTGTACAGACATAGCGCGCGGAAAATTGGAATGTTCATAGTTTGAAACCCAAAATAGTTACTGCGAGCTATTTTGGACACTTATTTTGCAGAGTTATTTCTCAAATTCTTTTTCTTGGGAAAGTTATTTCCTAATTCTGTCTAGTTTCCAATGTATATTTTGGAAGCATCCTTGCATTTTGATTAAGAGGATTCAGAACCCTCAACGTCTCTTTATACATATAATACTACATATACATATAATATTTTGGATATTTCCCAGTATATGATGAGTAATCTTACTTCATGATTACAAAATTACAATTCATATGTGCAACACGTATTACTATTTTACACTGGTACGCTGAGAGAGATGATGATATAGGTTTACTCAATCATTATTTACTCAGGACTGATAAAGAACAAACTTGTTCTTCAGTTGGGCATTTAGTACCTGTCGTTTAAAAGGGAAAGATGTTTCAAGAACCATCTTTTGTCCTAAAAATTAGTAGAGTATCAGGAAGATTAATTTCCGGGGTTCATGGTATTATAGTTATCACTATAGCTATGAGTAGGAGATTAAACATTTCTATTCAGTCTACTAATCCTGAGTCAAATCATGGATATTTGGAACTGTTTACAGAGATTTCTTGAGCTAAATCAGTTATACAAATCTGAGTAGTCTGGATAAGTCAAGGAAGTTGAATAGCAATTTCATCTTGATATACTTACAAGACTATTATTCCTTATGAATACTTGCAGGAATTACTCTAAAGAATAAGTCTTATGAAAACATTGGATGATAGATTTAAATATTAGCTTTTTCATTTGTTGTAGAGGACATCCAATACAGGATCATAAGAACAGTTTGATCAGGGTAATAAAAAGAACAACTTCAAGTTCAGATGAATATAGTAAGATTTAGAAGTGACCTCGAGTTGTCAAAGGCTTAATCTGAGTCTGAAAGAAAAAGGTTAAGTGACGATTCTGAAAGCTTTTATCACAGAAAGAGTCTGACAGATCATTCTGTGATGATAGTATTCCATGATTTCAGAGCTTAGAATGTCATGACACTGAATCATAAGTACCTGTCTTGGGAAGTGATTGAAGACATGAAGAATTGATTAAATTGTGTAAAGGATTTTTTCTATCTCAATGAACTTTCATTATGTTTTAGCCAATGAAGTATGATAATCTCACCATATGCCTATTTCATTTGATTTGGTCAGTAACACCTTAAACACATGAATAAGATCATAATGTTCTACATCATTTTAATTGTTGTCTTTACTACATTTACAGCTTTAAGCATTTACATTTCAGTAGTATTTTTTAGTAATCATCATTACAACATTCTTAAATCAAGAGTAGAGACAGATTCTAGAGCTAATAATTCTATTAAAACACTTCTATCGTGTAACTCTCTTTTGAACGATCCCGACAATTAAAATAAATATTGCAGCTTGATACCGTGCGCTTTCGGTAGGAAAAACTAGGCAAGCTTTTTAACAGCCCTATAGAGATTATAGTGTAAAGGCTGTTGGGGGGCACTGACCGAGGTTTCACCTCAAAAGCTTCATGGCGCCGTTGCCGGGGAGGGTGTAGCGTTATGAATTTTGGAACTGTAGATATTCTTGGTTTAATTGTAATTATTTACTTTTTATTATAACGAATTCACAAATTCTTTCATTTTGTTCACAGAGAAGCCTCAACAGTTTATGAGCGAGAGAAAAACTCGATCTTCAAGACCACCTTTGCTTCCTTTTAATTGTGAACTTGAGAGAACAGCAAGGCTGATCAGAGCAAGTGCAAGAAGGAGACAGAGAGATCTTGCAGAAGGAAATCTTTCAACCATAACAAGGATGGCTAACAATGGACAGAATGACGGACCAGGGAACTTGCCAAATGGACAACCAGATAATCAGCAAAACATTCCACTTCGAGGACCTTTTCAAGCACCACAAAGAGCTGCTGCACCACAATTTATTCATCAACACTATTTTCCACCAAATTTTGCTAATCCTGTTCCGAACCCTCAAGAAGAGCAATATCAACCATGGCAACCTAATGTCGATCAATATTTGGCTGGGACGGATGAGGAGGTTGATATACCACCTGGTATATTGAACCTAGCATCTTCTAGAGCTTTTTATGGAATGAGTGCTGAAGATCCACATTTACATCTCAAGAAGTTTGTTGAACTAAGTAAGACAGTAAAGAAAGGAAGAGCTTCAAGGGAAACCATTCAGTTGGCTATGTTTCCATTCTCTTTGGATGGCTCAGCTAAAGAATGGTATGATTCATTAAATGCTCAACAGAAGGCTACATGGCCAGAATTAGTCAGGAATTTCCTACTCAAGTATTTTCCTGAAAGCAAGGTTGACGAATAGGTAGACAAGATCTCTAGTTTCAAGATGAGAAAAGGGGAATCTCTCAAGGATGCCCGGGACAGATTCTTTGACATGCTCAAAAGATGCCCACAACATGGTATAACTGAAAGAAGGTTATTGAAGATTTTCTTCACCGGACTAACTCACACTTGGCAGATGATGATCAATGCCACTGGAGGGGAACAGTTGCTTCAAATGCCACTTGATAGAGCATGGTCAACAATAGATACCATGACAGCCAGCAGGGCAGTCCTCCAGGACGATGATCCACCATCTCCTACCAGAAAAAGTCTTGTCATCCATACAGATAAAAATGAAGAGAAATTTGCAGCACTCTCCAAGCAGATTGCTGATCTACAGTTGGCTCAGCAAGCAAATCAACAGGCTCAGCATCAACAACAACAGCAACCAGTAATGATCCTTCAACCTACTCCAATGGAACCTGTGTATCAGTGCGGAATTTGCTCAGGGCCACATCACAATGATCAGTGTCCACAAATTCAGGAAGCCCCAAAGCAAGATGAGAGCTGCAACTACACCGGGTTCCAAAACAAACACCCGAATCTGAGCTATGGTAATACTCAGAACGCACAAAATGCACATCTTCTGAACCCACAACAACCAAATCAGCAGCAGTTTCGTCCTCCACAACCATTTTATCCACAACAACAGATGTACCCACAGAGACCTTTCCAGCAGGTGAACCAACAAAATAGGCCATTTGGACAGTTTGCACCAGTCCCGGTGAACTTTCCACAACAACCTTATCCTGTTGCTCAAGATAATACTTACTCTTTAAAGGTGGAAAATGCTCTGAAGGAGTTCATTGTTAAGCAGACAGAGACGAATAACCAACTGCAGGCTTCAATCAAGAATGTTGAGAATTCAGTAACAGAGATGGCCAAATTATTACAGCAGAGAGAAAAAGGAAAATTACCAAGTTCTTCTGAAACAAATCCACAATGTAAGGCAGTTACATTAAGGGGAGGAAAAGAGGTTGTTGATCCTGAATTTGAAAAGAAAAGAGATAGGTTGCTGCAGCAGAAAAAGTTCAAGGATGTTCAAACAATGGAAGAAGATGATCACCCTGAACAGAGACAAATACTTGAGGATAAGGGTTTGGAAAAGAATGTCTCAGGATATTCCTTTCCTAAGGAAAAAGAGGGAGGTAATGATAATCCTAACTCTACAGGTAACAAAAAGGATTCACTGGATGAGCACATGCCCAGGATACCATATCCTGGGAGACTTAAAAATGATCTTCAAGAAATTAAATTTAAGAAATTTCTTGAAAAGATTAAGGCCATTGAAATATCAATCCCCTTGGTTGAATTAATTGCTGAAATGCCCACTTACGCTAAGTTTCTGAAAGAATTTTTCAGGGAAAAGAAGTGCAGGAGAGCAGCACATGGTGGTCCTAAATCAAAACTGTAGCTTGGTTCTTCAGCAGAGGATTCCTCCAAAGCTTGAAGATCCAGGGAGTTTCACTTTACCTCTGATTATCAACTGTAAAGAAGCTGGGCGAGGACTCTGTGACTTAGGAAGCATCATCAATGTAATGCCACTGGCTATGGCGAGACGTTTGGATTTGGGAAAGATGAGGCCAGTCAATATGACCCTCTTCTTTGCTGATCAATCGAGCACCAGACCAGAAGGGATCATTGAAGATGTTATAGTAAAGACAGGAGGCCTTTGTTTTCCAGCTGACTTTGTCATTCTTGATATCGACGAAAATGTCAGAATTCCTATCATATTGGGAAGGCCTTTTCTGGTGACTGCGGGAGCCATGATTGATGCAAAGAATGGTATAGTGAAGCTTCATGTTGATAACCAGGAGGTCACTTTTGACATGATGAAGATGTCAACATATCCTTTTAACGCTTTTGAAACCAATGTAGCGGGGAATGAATTAGAAGATAGTACTATGGAGGGGGGAAATCTTTTTGATTACTATAATCTCTTTACCACTGATGTAACTGAGAACAATCTCACCCCACTCACAAATGCTAAAGATGCTACTTTTGCTTACTTGTGTGCGGTTAGATTCGCTGATCCTGAGACTGGTGAAATCAAGGATGGATCAGAAAGTGAGGATATGCCATCTTCAGAGCAATCTGAGGATGACATTGATAAAACAGACCCTTTTGAGGAAGGATCTGATTTAAAGATGGAAGTGCAAACTCGAAGCAGATTAACTCCATCAATAGAAAACCCACCTGAGCTTGAGCTTAAAGTATTACCAGAACATCTTAAGTATGCCTTCTTGGCAGACAAAAAGAAGCTTCCGGTAATAATTTCATCCAAATTGAGTGAAGAACAAGAACAAGCTCTAGTAGGTACTCTTAAAAATCATATTCAGGCAATTGCTTGGACCATAGCAGATATCAAAGGCATCAGTCCACACATTTGTATGCATAGGATTCTGATGGAGGATGAATACAAACCTTCCAGACAACCACAAAGGAGGCTAAACCCACCAATGCAGGAAGTTGTCAAGAAGGAGGTAATCAAGCTACTTGATGCAGGTATAATCTATCCTATCTCTGATAGTAAATGGGTAAGTCCAACGCAAGTTGTACCCAAAAAGGGTGGGATTTGTATTGTGACAAATGAACATGGTGATGAAGTAGCAACAAGACCAGTAACTGGTTGGAGAGTTTGCATTGACTATAGAAAATTAAATACTGCCACAAGAAAATATCATTTTCCTTTACCGTTCATTGATCAAATGTTAGAAAGATTGTCAGGTAAACCATTTTACAGTTTTCTAGATGGTTATTCAGGTTATAATCAAATAGTTATTGCTAGTGAAGATCATGAGAAAACAACTTTTACATGCCCATATGGAACATTTGCTTATAGAAGAATGCCTTTTGGATTATGTAATGCTCCTGCTACATTTCAAAGATGCATGATGAGTATTTTCTCTGATTTTATTGAAAAATGCATTGAAGTGTTTATGGATGATTTTACTGTTCATGGAACTGACTTTGAAGATTCTTTAAAAAATTTGTCAAAAATTTTGCAGAGATGTGAGGACACTAACTTAGTTCTTAACTGGGAAAAGTGTCATTTTATGGTTCAAGAAGGAATTGTCCTGGGACACAAAGTATCTAGAGCAGGAATAGAAGTAGATAAGGCTAAGGTTTCTGTAATAGCAAATCTACCACCACCTAAAACAATTAAGGCAGTAAGGAGTTTTCTTGGTCATGCTGGTTTTTATAGAAGGTTTATTAAGGACTTTTCTAAGATAGCAAGACCCTTGTGTAATCTTCTTCATAAGGATGTCACATTTAACCTTGATGAAGACTGCTTAACAGCTTTTAAGACTTTGAAGGAGAAATTAATCACTGCACCTATAGTTCAGTCTCCTGATTGGAGTCTACCTTTTGAACTTATGTGCGATGGAAGTGAGAATGCAGTAGGAGCAGTTTTGGGGCAACACAAAGAAGGCAAACATCATGTTATCTATTATGCTAGCCATACTCTTAATGATGCCCAGATAAACTACACTACTACAGAAAAGGAAATGTATGCTGTAGTTTTTGCCTTTGATAAGTTCAGACAGTATCTTATTGGAGCCCAAACTATAGTTTACACAGATCATTCTGCATTACGATATCTTTTCTCAAAGCAAGAAGCCAAACCGAGGCTGATAAGATGGGTTTTACTTCTACAAGAATTTGACATTATTATCAAGGATAGAAAAGGAAAAGATAATGGAGTAGCAGACCACCTTTCTAGATTGGAGGAGAAAACAGAGAAAGAGGAAGTTGTAAATGATAAATTCCCAGATGAACAATTGTATGCTTTGCAGTTGCATCAATTTGATTGTCCTTGGTTTTCAGATTTTGCTAATTATCTAGCTTGCAAGATTGTCCCAAAATTTAAAGACTCTCATCAGAAGTCGAGGTTTTTCAGAGAAATTCAGAAGTACTATTGGGATGACCCCTTTTTATTCAAGTTTTGTTCAGACCAGGTTATTAGGCGCTGTGTTCATGAAAAAGAAGGTTTCCAAATTGTCAGAAAGTGTCATGAGAACCCTTCAGGAGACCATCATGGTCCTGCTAGGACTGCTAGAAAAGTTCTAGACTGTGGGTTTTACTGGCCAACTATCTTTTTGGATTCCCAGAAACTTATAAAGATGTGTGATAGATGTCAAAGATTGGGAAACATTTCAATGAGAGAAGAAATGCCTCAAAAGGGGATTTTAGAAGTAGAGATATTTGATGTCTGGGGAATTGATTTTATTGGACCATTTCCCCCATCTTTTGGTAATCATTATATTCTAGTAGCTGTTGATTATGTTTCAAAGTGGGTAGAAGCAGTAGCCTTACCCAATAATGAAGCTAAACAAGTTACTAAATTTCTACAGAAGAATATTTTTACCAGGTTTGGAGCCCCTCGTGCCATTATATCTGATGGAGGATCTCACTTTGTGAATAAGCTCTTTGAGAAATTACTAAAGCAATATGGCGTTCATCACAAAGTTGGATCACCATATCATCCTCAGACAAGTGGACAGGTGGAGGTATCTAATAAGGAAATCAAGCACATTCTACAAGCTTCTGTGAACATTACAAGAAAAGACTGGTCAAAGAAGTTAGATGATGCTTTATGGGCTTACAGAACTGCTTTTAAAACTCCTATAGGAATGTCTCCCTACAGATTAGTTTTTGGAAAAGCATGTCATCTTCCAGTTGAGTTAGAACATAGAGCATATTGGGCCATTAAAATGCTCAACATAGATTTTCAGTCAGGACAAGATAAGAGGAAGTTTGATCTGTCTAAACTAGAAGAGATGAGACTGGAAGCATATGAAAGCAGCAAGATTTATAAAGATCGAACTAAGAAAATTCATGATTCAAATATTAAACATAAAGAATTTTCTGTTGGTCAATTGGTTTTGCTTTATAATTCTCGTTTGAAATTATTTCCAGGTAAGCTCAGATCAAGGTGGACAGGACCATTTCCTGTTGTAGCTGTTCATGACAATGGATCAGTGACAATTATGCTCAATGAAGGAGAAAAGACTGTGAATGGACACAGGCTGAAGGAATATATTGGTCAACAAGACCTAAATATCCAAACTGAATATTTGGATAATCCTTAGTTTTCTGTTTTCTTAAAAAAAAAAAAAAAGGGGGGGGTGGATACTTCCCAGGTTAACTGAGTAGTATTTCCCTTTTCTTTAGACTTATTTTTCATCTCTAATTCTTTTAATTTTTTTTATTTTTTTTATTATTTTCAGGAATTCGAGAAATGAAGCTGTGATGGGATGAAGGAGGAAGAGACATGAATCTTCAAACAGGTTTTTGAGTATTAAGTGTTTGGAAAATGGAGTATGAATGGATCCTGAGGCCACGCTTCTGTAATTTTGTCAAAGCGTGAGTTAAAAATGAGTTACTCTTACTCACGCTTTGTAAAAGTTATGATGCGAGGTGATCAGTTCAAATTTTTATTCTGTCAAAATTATAATTTGTTAAGGAATAAGAGTTTGGTGTCTACGCTTTGTTGAAAAACAAAGCGAGACTATTTTACTCTGGGAATTGTACAAGAATGTTTTCTCGCTTTGTAATTAACAAAGCGAGAAAAGGATTTTTATACCCACGCAATGACAATCGACAGAGCGAGAGTCTGGGAATTTTGAACGGATAGATTTTCAAACTTCTCAAAGACCAAAATACCCTTTTCAGACTCTTCTTCTTCTCGTACACTAACCATCACGTCGTTTCAACCGCCAGTAATTATGGCAGAATTTAGTTTTTCTGCTATAAAATCTAGTCGAATCCTCCTCTTCTTTCATCTCAAACATTTCCATCCTGAGAAATTATCCTAAAACCATATTCAAAAGAAAGAATGGCCGCAGCAGCTCCAAATGCTAGAACATCCATTCTAGACATTCCTGAAGAAATCTTGGGAGATATTCTCTCAAGGTTGGGAAGAGAAGAGATGAAGGATGTAGCCAGGTTAGCCCCAACCTGCAAAAAGTTCGCCAAAGCAACTATGGCGCCTATAGTATGGAGGAGGGCAAATGTGGAAAGGAGGATGACTGCAGAGAGGACACTTGACTCTCATTACATCCGAATACTTCGAAGATGCAGAGAGGCGGGAAATTTCATGCTGAAGCTAGAACCTGCACTCTTGAGATTCTGCAATACAGGGCTCAAGGAAGCCGCTTTTGAAGTTCTTAAACCTGGAGTCGATGACAACCATCACCCCTCAATCTTTATCAAGGCCTTCATTCTTTTGAGTTTGGAGAGCCTTGAGGAAATTGATGAGGGATTGTATCTTCTCGGATCAATCCTGAAAGATGAAGATCACATCCGCAAGATGGAGGCGAAGATCAGCAAGCTATTCACTGAAAGCGAAGAGGAGCCTAATCCCTTTAAGGGACAAGGACATCGCGAGTACTGCGATTATTTAGCACCACATAGTAGGGACTTAGTTAGGGAACCTCCACACTTTAACTATGGTGCCACAAACATTGATTGTTTGTGTTGTGAGGTTACTAGTTTAGTTAGGAGATTAAGAGAAAATTTTAATGAGCATGTAATTGAATCTGAGTCAGAATTAGAAACTGATTCAGATTCAAACTGATCGATTATGTAATCTCTTAATTTGTATCTAAATACTAACCCCTTTTGGTGTTGCTATATATTTACTCCTCGCTTCATTTTTATTAAAAGGAAACAACTTGATTGATCTTATCCTTTACATTAGATTTTTATCTGTCCTTTTAAATAAAAATCTTCGAAATAGGGTTATTTTAGGCTTAATCATTACTCCCTGCAGAGACAAGATTTACTATCTTGACCCCTGCAGTCCTTAGATAAAAATAGGCGTCTCTGTCCTTGCAGTCATTCCTCACACTTGTCATTTCAAAAATTTTCATCAGATTTTTCTTCTCTTACTCAAGAAGAAATCGCCATACACCATTTTTATCACTTTCAACCATTCTCATAAGCAAGATCATGGCCGAGAACAATCCGTAAGCAATCTCGTTCATCTTTTCTTTCTTTTATTCTTAGTTCTATTTTGAAAAATTTGTTGTCAGATTGCATTTCTAGACCTAGGGTTCATGTTTCTACTTTTTTTAGGGAATGGTTGTAGAAAACGAAACATTAATCATTTAAGATTCCTCATAACTAAGAGCCGTTTCTTTACACTCATTAATCCAGAGAATCTTTTCTGAAATTTTTAGTTTGTAACTGATGCATTATCCATATGAGACTTTGGAACTTTATTAGGAATGAAACTCCCATTTCGAGTATTCTGGTTCCATCATAAAACTATTCCCCTGTGTTCCTCATTATATTATTTTCTGGAAACAGAAATGCTAGGAATCCACAGCGCATTGGGACTCAAATATCCCATTTACCCACTGAGTTGTTGGGGGATATTCTATCAAGAATCGGAAAGGATAATGTTAGAGAGCTCTTCAGGATAGCAGAAGTCTCTCCATTATTTTACCAGGCAAGCAAAACCCATCTTGTATACAAGAGAGTGGACTTGGAATCGTGTATGAGGTGGAGAGAGGATGTTTATCCGGACAACCAGAAAAGATTCATTCGGGAGTGTCAAAATGCAGGGAACTTCATGTTCAACATTGAACCTGCATTAAAGGCATTTGTGGAGGAAAAAGATGAGAAGAAGGCATATGAAATCCTCAAGCCAGGACTAGATGATGGGCATGAACCTACTATTCTGCTCAGAACGATGCTCCTATTAACAAAACAAGAGGATAAATGGATTGAAGAAGGATTAGAGTTGGTCCAAACAGTAGCTTCTGATGTTTTAGAAGTGGTTTTCATTAAAATCTATCTTTTTCATTGGTTCACTCATATTCCTCAACTTCCAAATCCTTTTCTAGGGCAACCAGAGATGAGCTACTGCAAGGATCACACCTTGCAGGTTCGAGTCTTACTACCACCACATATCAGGATGGACTGCATCCCATGTCAATTCTTTGACATGGTGAGGTAGTTTAGACTGTATTGTGGTGAAGTGTTTCCTGATGAGTTCATGTGGACCGACTCCGATGATGAGGAAATTGACCCTTGAGTAGTTAGAGCTAGAAATTCTATAGTATTATATATGTTTGTAATTTCTGGATATTTTGATGTATTTTGGATCATTTGGATTTTATGTATTACAATTCTCCTACTTTTCTATTTTGTATGATCAGTTTCTTTACTCAACTCAAAAATGAATTAAAGATGAAACTGGAAATCAGGAAATGGGATGGAAGAATTGGTAATCTGTAAATAAATAAGCTAAGGGTGGATTATTTGTTAGGCATTAAGATGAATCTGGTGAAGAAGATTTAACCAGACTTAATATTAAATTTAGAAGTCTTAATCCTTTTCAATAATTACCCCTCGCTTTGTTCTTAACCAATCCAATTTTATCCAATTTATGTTGTTTGAGTTCTTTAACTCAATTTTTGAATCAATAACCAGACTCACTGATGTGGCAGGTCTAGAATGAGTGAGTACACTCTGAGTACTTGAGTACCCTACTTTTTATTCTTTAACTAGGCCAGCCCATTGTTTTATATAAGACCTATAACCTTCTTATCTTTTCAAATCATTTTCATATCCTTTCATATTCTCTCTCGAGAAGAAACCGCCATCTTTGAAGTTTTTCTTCTTCCTCTATTTGCGAAACTCTTCTTCAGTAACACTCAGCTTCAGGAACAATCCTAATGGCGAGCAACAACCCGTAAGCTCTCCGTTCATTTTTCATCGCATTTCTTCCTGATGTTTAAAGTTGTTACATTCTGCATTATAATGTCTTTACTCATACTAGGGTTTAAGTTTTTCATCCACTGTCGTTCTTCCCTAATTTTAAAACTTGGAGTATAATTTCAACTGATTCTTCTTCTTTAAAATTCGATTAAATAACAGTGAGGAGCAGCCTTCTGAGTCCTCTGCTTTACACCTGACTGATCTTCCATTGGATGTCCTTGGGGAGATTCTGTCACGAGTAGGGCAGAGCAGCTTTGAAGATCTGCTCAAGTGCAAACAAATCTGTTCAACATTCACAATAGCCTCAGAATATCCTATTGTCCTTCGGAGATTTAATGTACAGGATCTAGCCTTTAAAAGAATTTCCAATGAATCCTCTGGTAAAATCAATTTTCTAGATGCCTGTAGAGAGGCTGAGAATCATATTCTGAATTTGCCCAAGGCCTTGGAATTGTTTGTACAAGGGGAAGGATCCAAGGCATTTCAGATCCTGGATGAAGGAATAGAAGATAACTTTAAGATGTCCCAATATTTTAAAGCTTTATGTTGCCTAAGTAAAAGTTCTAGGGAAGAGATAGAAGCTGGACTTCGCTTAATTAGTCCAATCTTAAGGGATAGATTAAACAGTTATGAATTTAGATACAATCTTCTCACCCTAGTTTCAGAATGGGAATATGTCCCAAATCCATTCTTAGGGCAGGAAAATAGGGAATTCTGTGTTGTAGAAGTTCGTGATCAGGAAACCTTCCATAAGTCATCATACTATACAGCCGATCAGGTCTGCTATCTCTGCTGTGACACAAAAAGAGCCATAGCTGACTTTAGGATGGCAGCAGGGGAAAACTTTGATAATTATAGCATTAATGAATAAGCTTTTGGACAAAGGAGAAAGAGATTGATGTATGTGACATGTCTTCTAATTTTTAACTTTGAAACTGTCACTAGATCAGATATTTTGCACAATGTAATGTAGCTTGATTTTGATAATAAAATCTAATCTCATTGCTACATAAATGTTGAGTTTAACTTTGAATTCTGTGTTCTCTCTCCTTTTCTTTTCAGAAATGTCGAAAACCCTCAACTCTTGGAAACTCAATTACTTGATTTACCAATAGAGTTACTGGGAGACATTCTGTCAAGACTAGGAATGGAAAGCATAAAGGCACTTTTTAGAGCGTCCGAAACTTCTAAGCAATTTCTCTCAGCAAGCAGGTCATCGTTAGCTCTAAAGAGAGCTAATTTGGAAACTTGTGCTGTTTGGAGAGGAGATGCTTATCCAAGTAACCAAGTCAGATTCATTAAAAGATGCCAGGATGCAGGCAACTATATGTTTAATATTGTGCCTGCATTGATAGCCTTTGTCGAGGATAAAAATGAGGAGAAAGCTTATGAAATTCTTAAGCCTGGTTTAGATGATAAACACAAACCAACCACTTTCATAAGATCCTTTCTACTGCTTTCCAAACAAGATCCGCAGCTGGATGAGGAAGGAATTCAATTGATCAAATCTGTGACTCAAGATCCTTTTGAACTTCTATTCTTAAAAATGAGTGTTCTCCACTGGCTCCTTTATGGTGAAAAGTTCCCAAACCCATTCCTTGATCAAGAGGAAAGGAGTTTTTGTAAGAATCACTCTATCCAAGAGCGACAGCAATTACCTTTTAATGAAAGGATGGAGTGTATTCCTTGTGAACTGTTTGATTATGTCAAGCAATACAGAAGAGCAAGTGGCGAACTAGGCATATTATTTGAATGGGAGCAATGGAACAATGCAGAAGAAGATCAGAATGAAGAAGAACTACTAGAATTAGAATAATCTAGAAATCAAGTGATTGATATTTTCTTTGCTTGTATCTTTTGTGTTTTTGTCTTGGGACAGAGAATTATGTGGATGATTCAAAGCTGTACATCCCTTTTCCATTAATGAATTGCATTTTTTAGTTGTTAATTCTATTTTTGTTTTTAACTTTACTCAGCTATGAAATTGGAACTTCATCAAAGCAACCAAGGACTTCACTAGAGAAATCTGGATCGGGGGAAACTCAGATCACAGATCTTCCCTATGAGATTCTTGGAAACATTTTATCAAGATTTGCATTTGACCACCTTGAGACTGTCTTTAATTGTAAACTGGTCTGCAAAGAGCTCGAAAAAGCTACTCATCATCCTTTAGTCTTGAAAAAGGCTTCTCTTGAAGACTTTACAGCATGGGGATGGGGAACTTTTGAAGAGACACAAAGCATTTTCCTTGAAACCTGCAAAAATGCAGGAAATTGGATGTACCAGTTACATGAGGCACTGCGTTTATTCGTCAAAGACAAGAATGAACAAGCAGTGTTTGAACTCTTAAAACCTGCAATTACTGATAATCACCCCCCATCCATCTATGTAAAAGCTCTTATGCTCTTAAGTAAGGATGAAAGGGAAGAGCAAGAGAAGGGAATTTGGCTCTTCGCTCCTCTGTGCAAGAATAGATGAAGACTCAAGGATCTTCGACTTCAAGTCAAAGGGTGGTTATCCAGTTATGAGGAATTCATCTCACCTTTTCAAGGACAACCCAAGAAGAGACTTTGTGACCTTATGAGCTATTATGATAACAATCATGGTCCCTCAAGGAATACCTATGGAGTCGTGTCAATTTACTGTATGAGGTGCTTAGTTTCTGAGCATTGTAATCTGTTTCAAAGATTTGGAATTGAGGCAGAGACACCTCCTCATCTGTAATTGATAGGTTGAATGTCATAAGAAACACCATGCTTTGTAGTTCCATATTTTGAATCTGATGTTTTGCTTTTGATTAATGATGTTTTGAATTCGAATTTCCTGCTATTTTCTGATTAAATTAGACTCAGTTAGCATTGAAATCTTCACATTTAGAGCAAATCTCTAAATGTGAGTATGGTGATGTCATGAATAGAATGATGAATATGAAAAGAAAATCTGGTATTATGTTTCTTTTCTATCATTTGCACATTTAGAGTCAAGCTCTAAATGTGAGTATGGTGACACTAATTTACCAGTTGTTCTTGTTTTCTTAAGGATTCATAAGATGACCTATGAAGAACTTCAAGCTCGAAATATAGAATCGGACAAGAAAGAGAAATCATTTTTGGCAAAGACAAGAACGGTCAAGATGGTAGAAACTATTCGGAGGAGTGGTGGATGGACAGCAATGCAAATTTCACATCCAGAATTTTATATCAATCCATTTATGCTTCAACATATACCAGAAAAGGAAAAGGAATCATTGAGGATTGATTTAGAAGAAGCATTCTGGAATAAGATGAATAGATTTTGGGATGATCAAATGATAATTCTGATCAATGATAGGCACTGGCCTAATGAAATCAGACTGGAAAGAATTTTGGAAGGGAAAGGAAGTGCATGGCTGAGTGGAATCAGGAGTGCTACAGAATTATCAATCCGAAAGATCAGACAGGGCTGGAGCTGGATTACTTTGATCCCCAACCACTACCAAAATATGTTAAGCGACTCACCAAATATTGCTGCAAACTTAATGAAATCCGGAATGCTAGAGTCTATGATGCTCAGCAGGCACTCCCTGCATACATGCCTCCAACATTCCTGAACAAGAAGGGACCCGTTGAACAGAATTTCTTAACAAATCTGGCCCTAGATAAGATTATTGATGCTCGCATCAATTTAAGGCGTGATCTCGAGCCTTATTTCAAGAAAGCTAAACAGGGTCAGGCGGTATGGAAAGATGTCCTTAGAATTATTCAAGAAGCTAGAAATAGCTGGATCAGGTATATGAATAAATGGTCAAAAGGGGATGATCTAAGGAAAAGGATTCTTAAACCAGGGTTGGTAAGGAAACCTAATGAGGAATTTCCTTTGGAGGAGTTTGCTGAATTGATGCCAGAACATCAAGCATGGATTAAGGATGCAGAGAAGAGAGAAGCTGAGAGATCAGGCAAAAACAGAAAGCAGAGATCAGATGCAAAACAGACACCACAAAACATAGTAAGGAATATTTTCAGAGAATCAGTTGTTAATGAAGGACTGGAACCTGTAGCGAATTTCAGAAAAGTTTCAGCTCCATCAATAACACCAGCAGATGCAGATCTACTCATTACAGATAGACCCAATAAGATCATGAAGAGATTACCTCTAACTCTCCAACAGGAAGTTCATGGATATGTCCAGGAGAGGAAGAAAGAATTCATCGAAAAGTATGTCAGGTATGATGCTATGTGCAGGGAAAATGCATACAATGAGCACAGACCTTACACTGATCAAACACAAGGAAGAATTCAGCAAGTAATTATTGATGATTGGGATGAATGGAATGAGAAATATCTGAATAGAAAGGGAATGAATATCATGCTGAAGGGGTTAGGCAAGAATTTCTATATTAAGAAGCACGATTCAGATGAAGACAGCACAGATGATGAGCAAAGAATTGAGAAGATGAGAGTAGTTGATGAGGTTACAACTATTTTGGGAGAAAAGAACGAGGGAAATGATGAAATCCATCCGATTCTGCAAGAGAGTATGGATTGCTATTATGCAAACAAACGAAAGGCAGATCGTGAATGGGAGGAACTCATGAGAACTCAAGACAAGAAAGGTAAAAAGAAAGTATCCTCCAAAAAGAGGAAGTCACACAATCTCAGTTCGAGCACTTCAGATGAAGTACCAATAGCTAAGAAAAGGACTGAGAAGAAGGTGGAGGCAGGCAGGCCTGAGAAAGCTAGCCGAATTCTGAAGAAGAGGAAAAATGAAGATGAGCTAACAACTAAAGAAATTCTGGATGTGACAAAAGACTTGATGGATGAAGATGTTGAGATTCTACAATCAGCTCAAGAAAAGAAAGAAGTTGTTACCTACAAAAGGAGAGGAAGGTTACCTTCTGAGCAGAAGGAAACCAACCCTGAAGAATTTAAGCAGCAAGGATCTTCTCTTGAGAATGTAGAACAATTGGGAATCATTCCTGAGAAAGAAAAGCAACAAGAAAAAGAACCTGAAAAGCCAGTTAAAAAGTTCAGGATAAAGATGAAGGCTAGAAAGCCCAAGTATGTAGTACCTGACACCAGCTCTGAAGAAGAAAAAGTCGAACCAACTCTAGGGATAGTTCCCTACACAGAGAGGTTGGAGCTCACTCCTTACACTAATTTGGAAGTGGGGGATATAGATCCAGAGGGCTGGAAAGCATGCATTGAAGAACATCAACCTGATGAACAAGGATCAACTAGACCAAGCACTAATCTCCAACTGGTTCAGATTACTGAAAAAGATGATAGAGAAGGGCAAGATGAAGATCAACAAGCTCAGGTCAACAGGGATCTTATTCAGAGTCAGATTGATTTACAAGGGTTTTCAGGAGAAGATACTGAGCAAGATATACCACCAGGACAAGCTGCAGATGAGCAAGAGTTTGTAAATCAAATTGAGGAATCAGTGGCAGACATATTTCAGGAACAGACACTGGAAGATTTACAGACTTTTGAAGATATGAACTTGCATGGAACTACAGTCGGAAACATGACTTACTCTCTGGAAGGACTGATTAAAAAGTTCAGAAAATTGGCTAGAGAAGGAGGGAATGCACGCACCTCAGCAGAACAAGCAAGTGAATATGCAGCTAAACTTGAGTCAGAGTTAGAGGAAATCCAACAACAAATAAATCCTGACCAAGTAATGGAACCATCTCCATTAGCAATTCAAGCTTATGAAGAAGAAGTGCAGAGAAATGAAACTCAAGAAGCTCAGCAGAGAAAGTATTTTATGGAAGACACTGTTAGTCAATATCTCAGAACACAGACGAATGCTGAAAATCAAATGAATCAATGGCTCCTTCCACCTCAAGTCAGGGATGAAGTAGTTCAGAGAGCAATTGTAAGGATGAATGATCCTGAATGGGCCGCGGAACAGAAGAAGAGAGTAGAAGAATACTTTGGAGTCCAAGGATTTCTAGATTCAGAATCTACTACTATTCCTCTTCTACTAAACGAACCTGTACAGGAAGATCCCACAGAGATCTTAAATCAGCATAGCCTTGAAGTTACTGAGAAGGTAGATACCAGCACATCATTGATTTATGATTCAGGTATAGGCAATTCACAACATGATGACACTGATAGAGTTCAAGAAGAACATCCAGAGCCTGACCATGAGCAAAACTCAGAACAAGTTCAGGAAGAAAATGTGGAACCTGCTCAAGAAGGAGGCCAAACAGAAGAACAAGAAAATGAGAATGCTGGGGATGAGCAAGAAGGAGCACAAGAATCCGAGGGAAATGAATCAGATACATCTGAAGGATCATCCCCCGGAAAAGATGTCCCAGAATTGCTACCTGCGAGTTATTGGGGAAAGAATAGTCCAAAGGTGAGGTTATCAATCCCTGACAGCATTGAAAAGAGGACTGAATTTACAGAAGAAGAAATCAAGGTTAAGTTTAATGGAAGAAAGGAAGCATTGGAGAATTACTTGGGGACGTCCAAAATGATTGTTCCGGACAAAGGATTTCATCCCAAGTGGCTGGATCATAAGTGTATCAGCTACTGGAGGAGGATCAATGAATGGGACATTTTTATGAGACACAATAACAAATGTGGTTATGTGGAACTGACCAGGGAGTTCTATGCTAACTTTGATGTTGAGGCAGAAACAACATGGATTAGAGGGAAAACAGTGCAAGTCACTGTAGAAACTCTAAATGATCTGATTCAGGCACCTTTGTTAGAACAGCCAGAAGTCAAATCCGAAGTCCTACTGAGGAAGAAAACTCAAGGAAATAAACTTGTTAATGCTAGAAAAATGGCATTGGGATTTTGTTCAACACACAGAGGAACTGAGCAGAATAAGATTCCATTGAAGAATTTGAAGCCTGAGTACTTGCCTACACTTGATTTCTACTACTCAAAGCTCAGACCTACTACAAATTTTCAAGGACCCTCAGCCGGAACTTTCGAGGGATTTGCATTGTTATGGTCAGGAAGGAAATGCAGTGCTGCACACCATGTTCTCAATGTTATTAAGTCAAGAGTTGGAGAAGATGCAGCATTGGCTTATCCGAATTTAATCAGAAGACTTTGTGAGAAACAAGGAGTCTCAATCACACCATTTTTACCAGAGATCATAAAGATAGATCCTCCTATTCCATTACCCGAAGACACTTTAAGGGGAGAGTTGATTTACCAAATGCCAGATTTAGAGGAACAAACTTCCGAAGGATCAGGATCAAAGGTGCCATCTCCTAAGACAAAAAGGGTCTATCTTCCTTCAAAGTCAAGATCATATCAGTCAAAAACCACAACAAAAAGGACAAAGACTGTAACTCCATCTCCTGCATTGAATCCTATTCTAGAAGATGAAGAGTTTGAGAACACTTCTGCACCATCTCAACCTGTGAGACAGCCAATGAGGAACACAGTATCTGTGGATGAATCTCAGAATATGAGTACTTCAATCCAAAGTTTTGCACAGTCCATGGAGACGCTAGTGAAAACTATGTCAGAAGACAAGCATGTTCAGAGAGAAATGGAGCAGAAGAGGATTGAACTTGAGCATGTCAGGATTCAAACTGATGAGAAACTCAGGAAAGAAGAGATGGAGAGGCAAGAGAAGATAAGGAAGGAAGAATGGGATAGACAGGAAAGAATGAGAAGGGAAGAGATGGAAAGATTTGAAAGGCTGAGAAGAGAAGAACTTGAAGAGAGAAGACAGGAACGAGAAAGGGATATGGAACTGAGGAGACAGGAGCAGTATAACAGCACGAGATTGGTAGACATTCTTGCCAACCTAGTCTCGGATCTAAAGAAATCTCCATCCATACCACCTAAAGATCCAGACAATGATGCAGGATCATCCTGAGATCACAGGGGAGTTCTCTGAAACTTTCTTCTTCTTCTTTTTAATTACAGTCTCTTTTTCTTTATTTCTTTTCTGTTTCCGTTTGTTCTGATATAACTTAGGATAGATTTAATATGAAGTTGTGTCATAGTATTGAATTTCAAGCTAATAATAATGATAGTAATAATAAACTCAGGGAAGCTAATAAACTGATAAAGGAATAGAAGATGAGTTTAAAAAGTGGTTCCTGTGGAGACATCTACTTTATAGATTTTCACTGCAAGCATGAGCCGCTCTTGAAAACTGTTCTTAGCTGTAAGCTCTGAGATCGATTGATGTCATTACTGGATAAATAGTTTGAAGGTTTTGTGATGATATTAACCTTAGTGATTTGCATACTATAAATAATAACTGCACAAGGTTAAGAGGATTGATCTAATCTAGTCTCTCTTGGAAGATGAGTGTGCATATTGAGTAAAAAGAAAGAGAAAAAGAGAGCAAGGGAAATTTTAGAAACAGACGTGGTAAAATAATGTGGATATAAGTAGCTGGCACAGCTGCCCCTCTGATTTATAAGTTGAAGAACTTTAAAAGAGCAGAATCAAGGGCAGGGGAGTTGAAGTTTCATCTGCAATGTCAGGTCATGCGACTCCTCCTAATAATGTGAAACCGAGCTATTGAAAGCCACGGAAGGCCACCCCTTGATATAAAAAAAAAAAAAAAAGAAGAGAGTGTATTTCATTTCAGAATACAAGATATGCACATGAGTTGGACAGGATTGAGCGTGAGAAGAGAAATCTGACTAACTAAGGAGCAGAACAATAATTCACATAAGTGCAAATCACTTCTGTTAATGTTTCCATGAAATCTGGTGAATTCAAAGTCAGGTATGAAGCATCAATCAGTTGAAAGAGTTGAGCTTGGGATAGTTGGAAAAGAGAAGGTAGTGATCCAGTGGAGTCTTACATGAACATCTTAATCTCAGAAGCCACTAATTGGACTTATTCTTTGAAACTTTACAAGTTTCTTACCACTTGAGGACAAGTGTTTCTAAATGTGAGGATGGTGATGACAGCCTTTTGTGACTGTCATTTGCGTCCAATTTAGTGTCTTAATGATGATCTTTTGCTCTTAATTCCATTGATTTTTGATGAATGATCATAAAGGATTAGAAAAGATGGAAGAAGAATTAAGATTGCAAAGAAGTTGGAAATACATGAAAAATGGCTTGAAATTCTGAGTTTTCTTTGTAAGTCTCGCACGCAGTGTTTTTATTGAACTGATCCACGCTTTGTCATGCAGAAGGAAGTTAAGCTGGAAAACAGCAGGAAGTGGAAAGGACATAGCGAGGATAGAAAAGGAATGGTGCGAGGGCTTGTTTCCTAAATCAGGAAAAGATTTAAGGAAAATGTGCAGATGCTGAAGTCCACGCGATGATGATTGACATCGCGAGGAAAGGAAGTCTGTGCAAGACAGAAGTTTTATCTGTTATGACGAGAAGCAGATTCCTTGGAGAGACTGTGAGACCTCGCCTCATCAAGAAAGATGATTACATTTTCGACTCTCGCTTTGAAGGAACTGGACAAAGCGAGAGGAGAGCTATTCTGATGCGAGCGGTTATCATCCAAGGCAGAAGCAGTTACAACACCCATCTATAAATAAGACCCTTGGGGAATCTGCTCAGCAGGCGGGAGATTGAAGAGAATAGCTCGACTTTACTCTCCAGTCCACTTTTTAGAATTTAGTAGGTAGGTTAGGATTTAATTTTCTCTGCAATTTACTTTGATGTTCTTCAGATTTGTAATTTGTTTTCGTAGATCTGTAATTCAATTTCGCAGTAGATTTCTTTAAGATTAGTTGTTAGATTAGCTAGAGGATACCCTGGGAGGAGAGTTGCTTTCGGATCGCTTGTTCATCCATCATGACGATCATCATCTAAACTTCGACTCGCTCGCTCATCTTTGCATTATTCTGATAGCAATCAGATTTCCAGGTGTATTCGTTTTTAATTCTTTGTTATTTGAGATACAAGAAGAATGATCGGTTATCAGATTGTGAATTTCTTATCTTTCTGGTTTCTATTTCCATTTCGTAATTCTGTTTCAGCAGAGTATAAACCTCAACTTCATTATTCAATCTGAATTTTGCATCATATCTTTAATTCGATTTACGAAGATCATAACACTTCCACATTTTTAATGCGCAAATTGTTCATTCCAATTACGTAAGAAATTTGGATATTGTAACCGAGTTAGGTATGATCTGGCAGAGTTATGAACTTACTCGATTTTCTGTCAATGTTATGCTTATAGATGAGAATCATAAGGTTTAATGTTCAGAACTCTAAAAGGTTCCTAGAGACCCATGCAGTGTTAATCATCGCTTGATAATCTCTGAGAATCAATAATTTTGAGTTCATGAACTTGGATGCAAAAGATTCTATGTTCATAATTCTCTAAACAGAAATTCCAGAAGGTAGTTATGACAGTTATAAATTCTGATCATTTACTTCGAATAAGGATATTCCCTCGCTTCATCCTAAAAGATGACGCGAGGAAATATCCAGATAGATCTATTATAACAAAGGCTATTCAAATACTCACACGATGTCAATCTGACAAAGCGAGAGGATCAATCTATAACAGCAATAGACTTGATATCCATTTTATAGGATATTAATCATTTACTTTTACTTCTTATATGTATATAACCACTATCTATAAGTAGGAATTGAGTACCTCGCCGCATTCTTACAGAAACTATCGCGAGGCATTCAGTTCTTGGTATAAACAAAATCTGGAGAACATTCTTTGAATATTAGCTCCCTCCACGCTGTACAGACATAGCGCGCGGAAAATTGGAATGTTCATAGTTTGAAACCCAAAATAGTTACTGCGAGCTATTTTGGACACTTATTTTGCAGAGTTATTTCTCAAATTCTTTTTCTTGGGAAAGTTATTTCCTAATTCTGTCTAGTTTCCAATGTATATTTTGGAAGCATCCTTGCATTTTGATTAAGAGGATTCAGAACCCTCAACGTCTCTTTATACATATAATACTACATATACATATAATATTTTGGATATTTCCCAGTATATGATGAGTAATCTTACTTCATGATTACAAAATTACAATTCATATGTGCAACACGTATTACTATTTTACACTGGTACGCTGAGAGAGATGATGATATAGGTTTACTCAATCATTATTTACTCAGGACTGATAAAGAACAAACTTGTTCTTCAGTTGGGCATTTAGTACCTGTCGTTTAAAAGGGAAAGATGTTTCAAGAACCATCTTTTGTCCTAAAAATTAGTAGAGTATCAGGAAGATTAATTTCCGGGGTTCATGGTATTATAGTTATCACTATAGCTATGAGTAGGAGATTAAACATTTCTATTCAGTCTACTAATCCTGAGTCAAATCATGGATATTTGGAACTGCTTACAGAGATTTCTTGAGCTAAATCAGTTATACAAATCTGAGTAGTCTGGATAAGTCAAGGAAGTTGAATAGCAATTTCATCTTGATATACTTACAAGACTATTATTCCTTATGAATACTTGCAGGAATTACTCTAAAGAATAAGTCTTATGAAAACATTGGATGATAGATTTAAATATTAGCTTTTTCATTTGTTGTAGAGGACATCCAATACAGGATCATAAGAACAGTTTGATCAGGGTAATAAAAAGAACAACTTCAAGTTCAGATGAATATAGTAAGATTTAGAAGTGACCTCGAGTTGTCAAAGGCTTAATCTGAGTCTGAAAGAAAAAGGTTAAGTGACGATTCTGAAAGCTTTTATCACAGAAAGAGTCTGACAGATCATTCTGTGATGATAGTATTCCATGATTTCAGAGCTTAGAATGTCATGACACTGAATCATAAGTACCTGTCTTGGGAAGTGATTGAAGACATGAAGAATTGATTAAATTGTGTAAAGGATTTTTTCTATCTCAATGAACTTTCATTATGTTTTAGCCAATGAAGTATGATAATCTCACCATATGCCTATTTCATTTGATTTGGTCAGTAACACCTTAAACACATGAATAAGATCATAATGTTCTACATCATTTTAATTGTTGTCTTTACTACATTTACAGCTTTAAGCATTTACATTTCAGTAGTATTCTTTAGTAATCATCATTACAACATTCTTAAATCAAGAGTAGAGACAGATTCTAGAGCTAATAATTCTATTAAAACACTTCTATCGTGTAACTCTCTTTTGAACGATCCCGACAATTAAAATAAATATTGCAGCTTGATACCGTGCGCTTTCGGTAGGAAAAACTAGGCAAGCTTTTTAACAGCCCTATAGAGATTATAGTGTAAAGGCTGTTGGGGGGCACTGACCGAGGTTTCACCTCAAAAGCTTCAAAAACACACCCAATACTTTTGGTAAATTTTGTAGGAAGTTTGGTAAAAATACAATAGGTGTCTGGTAAACCACAAGAAATTCATTTTGGGTAATATACACCCGTGTAATACGCTAAAATTGGTTATGGTAAACAACCAATTTGATATTTATTTAATTTTATTTGGATAAATGATAATAAACGAAATGTTATATTTTAAACTCCCAAATTTTTTTGTGGTAAAATACATACAAACATTGGTAAAGCACAAAAACACTTATGGTAAAACACACCCATTACTTTTGGTAAATTTTGTAGGAAGTTTGGTAAAAATACAATAGGTGTCTGGTAAACCACAAGAAATTCATTTTAGGTAATATACACCCGTGTAATACGCTAAAATTGGTTATGGTAAACAACCAATTTGATATTTATTTAATTTTATTTGGATAAATGATAATAAACGAAATGTTATATTTTAAACTCCCAAATTTTTTTGTGGTAAAATACATACAAACATTGGTAAAGCACAAAAACACTTATGGTAAAACACACCCAATACTTTTGGTAAATTTTGTAGGAAGTTTGGTAAAAATACACAATGTTTGGGTAGTGTGACAAATTTTCGAATGACGGTCCTGGAGATGTGGGGGACGGACCGTGTCATACCCCGTCCTGATCCTACTTTGTTGAGACTCGGAAGTGGACGGTCCTGGGGGATCAAGGACGGACCGTCCGTCGACCGTCCTGAATGCACAGAGTGCTGTAAGGATAAACAACTGCTCTGGGACGGTTTAAAAACCGTCAGGGTGACCGTCCCCTATGCAAACTCCACACAAATGTTGTTTTAAGTCAGCTTCTCACGTGATACAACAACATGCATACAATAAACATCCATGATAGTGCCAAATGCACGTCTAATCCAAACCAGAAAGCATTTAGAACATTACCACATATACCACGTTCAGTTCATACACATCTAAACATTAGAATCAACTAAGCAACATTAGAATCCAAACAAACACATCTAAACAAAGAGAAATCAACAAAGCAAGATTAGAAACCAAACAAATTGTACATAGCAACATTAGTCATGAAACTTGGGATATGAAATGGTCTACTCCTCAGGACGGAAGCGAGCAAGATCGGGAGCATCGGGGTCAAGGCGCCACATTGAACGACCTATATCTCGGATATCTCTATGCACCTCAGTGATCTGGTTGTCCCAATGTGTCTGCATGTCATTCAAGCGACCGTCAAAATGATCCTGCAGGGCCGTGAAGCGACCATCCAAATGAACACGCATATCCTGGAACATCCTACCAAGCTCTGAGTAATCAAACCCTCCTTGGTTCACATGCGGCATTACCGGGGGCATGAGGGCTGGTTGATCCGTGTCCATGGCCTCTTGTTGATCATTTTGTGCTTCCGCAGCCGGTGGTGGTGTTGGTTCCCGTGGTGGGACAACTAGAATTAAACCTCCGTCATCATCCTCATTTATTCTGGCTGGAGCAAATCTTCCACGTTGAATATCGGAAAGACGTTTCGCAAACTCGTCAACTTTGAAGGACCCCATAGGCTTCAACCGATCCTCGGATCTTTCAATCTTCACCCCAGCTTCCAAACACATGCTCCATATCAAATGAATATGCGTGATGGTGAGTGAAGAATTATTTGCTATATCAACCATGTGCCTCCTGATCAACGACCCTACATTAATCTTGCCTCCAAAGCCAGGTGATGAATCAGGCGCGGATGACAAAATTCTCACGTACGGTTGGTCTAATACGCCCGTTCCACACGCATGCAACAAACTTCCAATGAGCATCCGACAACTTTGTCCGGATTTCTTTGTTGTTTTTGGGATTCAATTGGATGTCACCAGCAGAACAAAGTGAAGCCCAGTCTGGAACAACAGGCACCTCATCTGGAGGTAGCCGGATTAACCCTTCGTTCGGTGTTCCTAGGTGCTCGTTGATGGCAGCCGTAGAGAAATCAACCCATATGCCACGTACAAAGACTTCCTCCATTGCCTCGTCTGCGTCTGGTATATTGGCATACACCTCCAGGGCAGGATCAATCGGGGCATGTCCTTCAGGGTGGAGTGCAAGATTACCCCATCCCCACTGATCCACAAGGAGTGCCACCCTATCATCCAACAAATGTTCCTCCCTGAATGCCCGCTCACCCACATATGCTCGCTGGCCGTGCATAGTGTAGTACCTTTCTTGGGCACCCTCAGTGGTGAATCTTTTCTTGTTAAGTTTCTTAACAGCCTTTTGTGGCCTCAATCCCATTCTAGTCATAGGCCCTCCCTCGTTGTCATCATCGCGTCGAGTGCGCTTTGGGGCCATCAACCAAGCAAGACATAACAATGTCTGTAGGAGACCCATACCAACTGCAATTGAGAAGTGAATCAAGTTAGACTTGAAGAATCGTTCACGTTAATGCATATGCAATTCATCAAGACATTTATACGAACACCACATGTGCACAAAGATAAAGATGTCTACCCTAGCAAATTTCACAAAGCTCTCAAGTACACCAACACCCAACATCCCACGGACGCTCGTCCTCTAGTATTACCCACAATTCCATATAAATCATAAACAAAAATCACATATTCTTTACATCCACAACCCAATCCATCAAATTCATAAAGACCCATTAGATTTTGAGAACAATGGAGTTTAGGGTTTCTTGCCAACTCGTTAAAAAACCATAGACATTTTTTGGCCAATGCACGAAAGTCCAGGTGAGGAATGGAGAAATAGAGGCGAAAGTGAGAAGTGCATACCTTGGTCGAGCGTTTCCACAGATTCCACTAGAAGAAGACCGATTGCTTCGGGAAGGATGGGGGAGTAGTTTCGTTTCCAATGGGTGTGTTGGAGAGAAAGTTCGATTTCGGCTTTTATAGGCTAGGGCTTAGCATTTGGGTAAATTACTGTTAATTACTCATTTACCACATTGGAATGATTTATTACCATTATATAACTACAGATTTACCTCTCTTGAATTAATTGTTTACCATTTACGACTATAGACAAATTTTGAATTTTTAAAATCTTCAAGAAAATTTATTTATATAGAAACCAGGAAAATTATAAAAATTATAAAATTTCATTTTAAATAAAAATATAAAAATTATAATAGAAATTTTATTTCTTTTAAATAAATTTAAAAGAAAATTTTTCAAATCCATTACTACAAGAACCCTAGTTTTTACTATGTATATTTCTGTCCCATTTACCACTTTGATCTGTCATTCTTTACCATGTAAACCCTAAACCCTAAACCCATCAAAACCCTAAACCCTAAAATATATCATATTGGAGCATCATTCCGGACGGCTAGTGGACGAACCGTCCAAGTAACCGTCAACCACCACCGCAACCTTTCTATCAAATGTTACCAACCCATCCTTAATGTGTTACTACATTCGCGACTATTCTTACCATTATCAACAGTTAGAATTTACCACGTTGTTGATGTTTCTTACCACGTTTCAGAATTTACAATTTCGCATTACCAAACCGGTTTCTATGTCCCAATAAAATCAGGTGCAGCAACCCAAACAATATATTTAAAAAGTTTACCATGTTTAAAAAAAAAAAAACACATAATATACTAATGTTGAACCTCAAAGATAGTATAAAAGAAATACTTTATGATGCATGAAATGTAAGAAGTGACATTCACTATACATTCATGGAGGAAGTATGGATAATCCTATTAGTCGCCATAGCGAAATGTAAGATACAATCGTAATAAGGTATTAATTGGTAATTCCACGTATCATACTCGAGTGTATTAGAACAAAGATGATTATACTAATGAGATAATGAGATTAGCTTGAGATGTGAAACAATATAGTCTCAAGTATAGACATACATTTCGATTCATGGTCTCACTTATGGGCATCAATTTAACCCATGTGTTATTATGAATATATGTTATCATTTAAATATGATAATAACTTATTAATGGAACTCGAAACCTACGAATGGATAAACTTACCACTCTCGATTAAGGGGTTTACCAAACAATGTAGGTTATTTACCACAAGAAGCCAGGATGATTTACCAGACACTGTAAATTATTTACCACAAACCCTAAACCCTAAACTCAAAACATAATCAAAACCCTAAACTCAAAGGCGTATACAAATTAATTTATTTCATAAAATATAAATATTTAAATTAATTTTATCAGATAATAGAAAATTTTATCTAATTAAAGTATATTTAAATTAATTTACGTTCATATTAATATATGATTAAAGTACTAAATTATTTACCACACATAATTAAATGATTTACCAATACTGTGTATATGATTTACTACACAATGTACTTTATTTACCTAATATACCGTATATTATTTACCAGAGTCAGCGAAAAATATACCATAGAAAATAACACACTCTCTACACACGGAGTAGCATGAACGTCCTTACAAGGACCGTCCCGCACACTCTGTTTTCTAAAAACATAAGGACGTTCCAGTGGACGGCCGTATCGAAACTTCCAGGACCGTCCTTAATCACCTGTCTCATTCAGAATCAGTGGGATGGTTGGAAAACGTTTGTCAGACCGTCCTTGTAGCCGTGCCAATGGCACAGTGGTTTCACAGGCCTTTAGGGACGGTGAACGGACGGTAAAACAAAAACGTCCAGCAGCCGTCCCCAAAATCTAGGCTGTGGACGGCTACAGGGACGGTTCTCGGAACCGTCCAGAGAAGGTCCCATGCTTCAGGATTGTGTATATTCGTTGCGGACGCACGTTCGATAAACGTCCTAGTACCATTTTTACTATTTTTACTGTTGTCATAGACTATTTACCAGTTCTTCCCTAACCACTTTACCACGTTACAACTTGCCATTTTACTACTCATTCATTTGTAGTTACCAAATGAATGTTTCATCTTTTACCATAATTTCATTGCCAAATGTAAACCTATATGCCAACATGCATCACCGAACAAAACCATAAACCATTAAAAATTTCATAAGACAACAAATAAAACACCCTCCAACATCCAAATATTTCAACAACCAATAATTCTACATTGCACTTGCAAATTTAATCCATACAATATATGTGCTTGAATTAACCACCAAAAATGGACATGCCCACATAAACCTTTCAAGAAACTCGCGGGTTCTTGCACGTACGTTTGTTGTGGCCGAGCAAACCACAGTAACCACAATGCCCACGACCCCCACTGGTTTGGGAGGGGATGCGCTTCGTTTTCCTTCGACCCGGCTGCGAACGAACATCGGGGGGTTGAACTGTGTTGGTCGCCTCCTCAATGGGTGCTTCCTCATGTATTGCAGATATGGGGTAAATAGCACCTTGGTATGCCTTACGATACATTTCAACACCATAATAAGGATCCACGTAGTCGTAGGGAGAAACATGCATGTCCGAAATGCAAATCATGGCGTGGGCACAGGGATAACCACGGATTTGCCATTGTTTGCACGAGCACTCCCGTTTGTTGAGATCAACTACCATCCTCGCTAACCCCTCACGCACCTCGTACAATCCGGCCATCGACTTAACACATGTCAATGACCTCGACGATGCCAAATTGGCTTCTAGTTTTCTCTCTATTCTAGGACACATGTCTTTGAACCATCCAGCTGATTCGTCCCTTCTATCACACACCATTGTCATAACTTTGCATCTAATCAAATCCACCATGGCAGCGGGTGGGAGACCTCTAGCAATCTTTATCCATCCGTTCCAACTCTCGACCACACTATTGTTTAGCACTCCCCATCTCATCCCCGGGAAGAATGCATTGGCCCACCTTTCCGGATGTGAACGTGCAACGAATTCCTTGGCAGGCTCCTTAAATGTATCAAAGATCTTCTTCATCCACTTTTCATAGTCGGTTGCATTTACTGATTTAGCCACCTTCTGGAAAATGCTAGCCCATTTCATCTTATTGTGCAGGGGATGTGAAGACAACACCCGTTACGATAAATACACGTCATGCATCAAATAAACCATTCAATTCACTAAACATCACGAGTTATTGTGATATTTTTCAAATGGGGCACGCACATCAGTTTTAAAATTGTCTATCAAATGACGTAGACATATTGCATGCAAGCATGTTGGGAATACATCCCTTTTTGCATTCAGGAGCCCCGGGTGCCTATCCATGAACAAAACGAGCTTCTGAAAATTGAAGTCCGGACATTGTGCTTCAATGGCTCCACGCAACTTTTGACAAAACCATCCCCAGCTCTCATTGGTCTCACCATCCACAACTACAAAACATTGAAAATTAAATACCAAATAAACTTGAATATGCATAAGGTAACAAAATATTTATGCATAAACTAAACACGCACTTGCAAATGCTACGGTGAATATGCCATTGTTTCCGTCCTGCCCTATGGCCTCAAGAACGTGTCCTTTCCACTTTGTCTTTATGTGTGTGCCGTCGAGAAACAAAATAGGACGGCATCCAACCAAGAATCCCCGCATGCATGCGCCCAAGCAAATAAAGGCCCGGTAGAACTTGTTTGTGTCGGGGAATATCTCGAATGCGGTAATAGTACCGGGGTTCGAATCCGTCAAGGCTTGGCACATATCCTTTAGTCTATTGAATGAATCCTTGTCTTTTCCATGTATTTCTCTCAATGCTATTTCTTTCGCCATCCAAGCTTTGTGGTAGGGTATGTCTACGCCAAATTGAATCTTCATATCATCCATTGCTTGTTTTGCTCTATAAGTCGGTGCGGTTCTCACTTCATCCATAATGATACTAGCAACCCAATTAGATGAGGCTTGTGGATGATTTGTATCCATTATACGGTTAACTCCACAAGTATGTTGTAGGGTACAAGTCCGAATGCCAAATGTCTCGTCCGACGTATGATAGGATGCATATATCCGCCACCCGCATTCTTCCACCGTACATCTCGCGATAACCTTGTTCTTCCCATTCTCCACGTATCTGAACCCTTTCATTGTGGCAATGCAGAATGTCCTCAAAACGCGACGAAAATGCTCAACGTTTTTGAACGTTTGTCCTTTTCCTTCAATGCGCTCAATTCCTCCCGAACGTCCACCAAAAGCCTCTGCTTCTGTCCTCACCAAAGCCATTTCATCATGACTTTCGAACTCCAATGCATCCTCTACCCTACAAGATTATCCCTTTGTCATTCCACCCACTATTAACATGCCAAGTGAATTATAGGAAATACGCATACAACAAATCATACCTTCTCCTCTTCTCCGGCGTCCCGTTCAACTTGGCTACCACATTGCACAAATGTACATTCGCTAACATGTGATATTGAATCATCAATTTTATATCATTATCCGTTTTTAGTCTAACAAGCAACTTGTCCCCGAGCGCTTCATATTTCAGAGTGTATAATAGAGGATCAAAATCTGGCCATCGGCCTGTGATCTCCCTTTGCACATCGTTCACCGTCGTCTCATTCGTTATAGACATTGGGTGCTTCTCATCATTATATTGACAAATAGCGAGTAAGATAAAGCTACTACTTTCACCATGCCCCCCACTAGTACTCATGTTCTTTTCTACAAATGCAAACAAAACAACATTACCATTCAATGATTTCGCACTACCTATCAAACAAAACAACACTATTCATAAAGTAAATATATCACATTGTATCTCAAACCATTACAGTATAAACACGATGAAACAAGCAAATATCTTCACCACATAATATAACATTCATTACTTTGATATTGGAACTTACACAAACAAGCAAATGAAACAAAGAAATAGTTTCACTTTCTCTGCTACACAGCGATGAACACACGAAGCAACAAAAAAAATCCAATAAACCACATTGACCCACTTACTCTAATAAGCCCTAGCTTAGATTCTTCAACCCTTCCGCGCCTTGCTCCTCCGCCGTCCGCCACCGCCTTCCGCCTTCCAGAGTGCAATCGCGGGAATAGTAGGGTATGAAATCGCGATGATGAATGGAACGTTGGGTGTAGGGCATTTGAGATATTTGAGATATGAGGGTGTAATTGTATTTTCCCATCCAAGGGTGTTTTTGTATTTTCCCATTAAATTAGATTAGTCTAATTATATTTGCTTAATTCATACTTTGCCTAATACTAATGAGGGTCTTTATTTTGAGATCTTTCCCCATGGGTCCTTGACCCTAACATATGTTTCTAGAGGGTCTTTTCCTCTAAGAACCCCAACCAAAAATCACATTCCGCAAAGCTGGACTTTTGAACAAGGCAAATCTATTTATGGCAGGAATTGAAGTTGCCACAACACTGCAGGGCATATTCTGGTCGTTGTCCTTTGTTGATGTTGTGATCTCCATAATGAGGAAGACAGCAACGTGAAGAGTAGGCCGGCTTGTATTAGCTAAGGCCTTCAAAGACGACAACATTATTTGCTTTGAAGGGAGCAAGACATTGGAAGGGCACGTAATGTTTTACTGTTTTAGAGATTGCTTACAAGTTCCAACTATGTTACACTTGCAGACATACTAATTTAGCACGATGCACAAATAGTCAAAAAAAAATTGTGGTTCGGAAATACTTCTTTGGCTTTCTTGACAGTGCTTCAGTCCCTCTAGATATACAACCCAATACACATTTTTAACGATTAATAATTCAAATGGTGTACAAATAAAAATTATGAACAAAAAATTCATAGTCTAAAACTAAATAATTTTCTGACATATCGCACTTAATTAGATTTTTTCTTATATAAATATAAATGTAATTTTTTTTTATAAAAAAAAAGAAGAAAAAAAGAATTTGGTATAATGAATTGTATCAAAAGTCAAGCCGTGTTGGGTGCTTGCGGATCTGGAAAAACAACACTAGAGAAGAATGTTCATTGGGATAGGGAAACTGGGGCACAATTTGAATGTCATGCTTGGCTTCATAGGGCATGTTTTGATGTTACTGATCTGGACTGAAATCATTGAAGGAAGTTAGGCTTGTGGAATAGCTCGTAATCCATGTATGATCATGATTACTTCCCGAGTAAAAAAGAGGTATTCAGTTGTGCTTGATGAAATTTGGGGAGAGTGTTCAGATTTGTGATTACATTGGGAAAGCTGTTACAGGAATCCAACCTAAAACCAATTGGTAGAGGAGTCTCTATTCCATATAAGCGGGAGTCCCACAATCTTTCCAATGTGGGATCTCAACACACACCCCTCGAGATAATATTCATCTCAAAATCGAATCACACATCGAGGATCAAGCATACCCAACCTAGGTACCATGACTCTGATATCAATGTTAGAGGATGGGACAGAGCCATCCAATCTAAAACCAATTGGTAATAGGTGAAGGTGCCTGTATTCCATATAAGCAAGGAGGAGTCCCACAATCTTTATGATATGGGATCTAAACAAAAGCATTTCTTGATTCATTTGAGGCAGCAAAATAATTGTAACAACGAGATCATCAGATGCTCCCTCCTTGGCTGCATCTGGGGAAGCATCATCAAGACAGCAGTTCAAAATACTTTTGTAAATAGTTAAGAAGGAACTATTCTGTAGCTTGGAATTTGCTGCTATCAACGGGGAACGTGCTTCTGATTTAAAGGACGAAAATACATGGCCCCAAAATATGTTCGTCCCAGTCCAAAATATAGTTGGATCACGGTCTGTGCCCCTGTGTCCAGTACCTTTTCATTATCGGAATTCACAATATATCAATATATTTGAAACCTTAAGCACCATATGGTTTCAAATATATAATTGTGGACAAGGCATAAAAGGCGTAAAATGAAAATTTCCTTCTAAAACAATAGTGACGCTATTTATGTTATCATTCAAATGGCATAAGGTTTCACATATGTAATTATGCACAACATGAGTAGAGTAAGATAAAAAAATTTCCGAGTAGGACAATAGTTGCGTAACAAACATCTAACCTTACTGCCTAGTAGGACAATAGTTGTGTAACAACCATCTGCCTTTACGCCGTCTAAACAGGGCAGGGTCTCACAGATATAATTATGTACACAATTATGTACATGGCATAAATGGCGTAAATTGAAAATTGACAGGTAGGACGATAGTAAAGCCATTTACCTAACACTGTTAAATGACGTAAAGTTTCATTTATATAATTATTATGCACACGGAATAAATAGTGTAAAATGAAAATTTCCAAGTAGGACAATAGTAACGTCGTTTACCTCACGCATTAACAGCGTAAGTTTTCATGTATATAGTTACACTCACGGCATAAGATGAAAATTGCCTAGTAGGACAATTGTTGTGTAACTGCATAAGGTTTCATCTATAAAATTATGCACACATATAACATCATAAAATAGTGGATAGAGACTTGAGAGCTTACGCCATTTAAACGGCGTAAAATTCAGGTACATCATTATGCACACACATTCACGGCGTTCAATAAACATTGCCCGGTAGGACAACAGTTGTGTAATTAATGCCCCTTATTAAAGTCCTACTGGAATCCCCGTCTTTCTCTATATATATGACGCTCTTTGATGCGTATGACATATCCGCATTTGTAGAACAGGGGAATTCAATCAGTCAAGAGGTAGAAAATGAAGATCACCGTAGTCACCGCCAATGAACAGATCATCAGCTTCGATGTCAATTGCCATGAATCTGTAATTTTATAACTCAAACCTAAATCTTATTTTGCTCTGCTTTTTCTTTATCTGGCAATGTAGAAATGGAATAAAAAATCCTTGTTTTTTTTCCATTTGTTTTCAAAATGATAGATGATTGTGTTTGCATTCATTACAGGTTGAGAATTTGAGGGCTTTGCTGGAGTCTGAGGTTTGATCAAGCGTTTTGTTTTGATTTCGTTCTTTTTTTGTTGTGTTATTTTTTTCTGTTTGGCCATTTGAAGTAATGAGGCTAGTTTTTTTCTCTTTGGTGCCTTTTTTTAAACGTTTGGATGCACAGACAGGGATGCCATTTCAGCATCAGCAACTGGTATACAATGGCAGGGAGCTAAGCAATTCCGATACATTGAGTACTGTTGGTGTTGGCAATGAAGATTTGATCATGATGGTTTCAAATGCCTCATCTGCTTATATCAGGTTTCTTAATTTAAACCGTGTCTGTACATTCTCTGTTATTGTCAAATATTGAATCTTGTATGCAACTTTATGGCGGTTTATTTTATGTTGTGATCTTTTATAGATTTGGAGCACCTGCAAACCAAGCGGGCTTTGATCCTAACGCTTCATCATCAAACTCTGCAGCCACACAGCCGCAATTCAATGGTGATTCTGATGTGGTTGGCCAACTATTCCAGGTATACAAAAACTGATTATTCAGCAACAATGCTTTCTTGAGATCTGTTAATAGCTATTAAGGGTTTCAAATATGTTAGCCTCTGTTATATGTTTTGATTATCAAATACCATGTTTTTTGTAGTTCTGTTTGTTTAACCAAGAGCTGTTATTCTGATGTTTGATCCAGATTTGTGTCCTGGTAGCAAATATGGTTCCTTAACAATTCTTTGGATCAATAGAATGAAAAGATTGCCATTCCATTATCAAGAATAGAATGTTGTCTCAACTCTCAATTGATTTGTATTTGAATTTAGTAGCTTTTGATGTTTATGTTTTCGGTAGCATAGGGCCGTGTGAGGAGATGTTGGTTTGTATCTCTTCTTCTGAGCTCTAGTCAAGTTGGTGGGCGTCGTTAAATCCATGATATGGTTTCTTGCATCTCTATTGAAGAACTGACAAATTTAAATTTGCATTTGCCTAGGCTTGTCTTAATGCAGATCCAATGGATGTTGAGTCACAGTCCAGAATTGAGGCTGCTATTCGCCAGGTTATTTTGTTTTACAAATTTAACAATGGTTAGATGTTTTATAAAGAACGATAACGCTTTCTGTTGCATTTGTTTGGGTTTAGCATAGTGTTATCATGTGTTGTGTGATATTATTATTTTGCTTTTGGCTTGTGAAACTATTAAACACTTACTGGGACGTTTCTCACAAAGCACAACCATAATTTACACGCAGAAGGGCATACATAACAATGGTTTTGCATCGTCAGAAAAGAATGCAAAAGCTCCTGGGAAAGTCAATAAGAATGGGTTTGCATCTTCAGGAAAGAATCCCAAAGTCACTGGAAAAGTGGTGAGTATGTTAAGTCCTTTTATTTATATCCAAGAATCAAAATTCAACCATATGTTCACTACTTGATTTTCAATTTAGCCACCGAATTTGGTTGCCAAATTGCCAAATCTTTAGTAGCTAACCGAATTCGCTAACCTCATTAGTGACTGAAATATGGGCCGACTTTAGCTATGGACTTCAAAAGCCACTTATAGACACTTTACGCCCAATCATTCCAGACTGAATTCAGTCACTAAGACGAAAACTTATTATAGTTTGAGAAATTAAAGTTGATGATTGTTCATCGAATGTCAAACCTCACTCAGTGAAATCTGATACTATAGCTGAATTCAAATCTTTGAAATTGCAGACAAAGCCCGGGCGCAC
Organism: Hygrophila difformis; assembly: GCA_030278955.1. NCBI lineage: Eukaryota > Viridiplantae > Streptophyta > Magnoliopsida > Lamiales > Acanthaceae > Hygrophila > Hygrophila difformis. The sequence goes on along the minus strand of JAOANR010000001.1, from coordinate 686,846 downwards.
AAGAGGATCCTCCAACAGCATGGCAGCCGAGGTCGAGCAGTGCTTGATCGACACATTGATCAGTGCACAAGAGGAGTTCCAGTTAACCCCCCAAGACATCCAAAACAAGCAAAAGAGGTCCCGTGTGCTGCAGGAGCTGATTGACCGGGAGCACAAGCTCTGGCGGGCGGAAGAGGAAGAAACACGCAGGTTGGCTCGGGAGGCTCGAAGGCTCGAAGCTCAGGTGCAACACATGATGGCGGAACATGACCGATTGGAGCGAGTGAGTGCTGAACTGGAGCAGAAATTGGAGGAAGAACTTAGAATAACGTTGGAACTGCGCAAGGCAATGCACAACGTGAATTTCAGTGACGAATCCCTCCGGCGCAAGCATCAAGAGACTGAGGCAGCTATTGAAGCAACTCGACTGCGAATAGAGGCCAATCTGCACAAAAAACCGGAGGAGGAGACGTCCAAACAGAAGGATCCCGAGGAAGATCCATCAAAGGACACCAAGGATGATGGCACCAAATTCGGCTAGGCCGTACTGGTTATGATTATATTTGCAACAATGCAAAAATAAAGAATCCTATGCTGCATGGGATTTATAACTATGCTTATTATTATTGAGTTCTATATCGTTCAAATATTATAAAATCTATACCAGAATGTAAGGATGGTAATGGGTCCGAGTGTCTGTCCATGAATTTGTCTTAAATAACCAGGTGAGGGTGAGGGTTCAAAAGGGGGGTTTGGGGTGGGTCTTTGGTCCTCTAACTTTAGACCCAACCAAGACATGTAGACCTTATATTTTGAGTAAAACCTGCCCCGTATGCAGATTTATGACTAATTCTTATCATGGTTTTATAATTGAGTTCTGTCCTTTTTTAGATTATATTATGATATATCCTATCAACTTAAAGGGCTTATTCATAAACGATTTACATAATACTAATAAATCATCTTAGCAATATGTTTGCATTATTTGAGGGATTTAAGGATCAGTTTAAAATCAACCGTGTTGGTTTCCTAAATTTACTGTAGATTTAGAATGACTTTTACATGAAGGAATTTTAGATTTTTACTCTTCAAATCAGATTTGGATATGTACTTATGTGTTGGATCCAGTATTTGTGTTGGATCCATGATATTTGGCAAACAAACAAGGAAAAGATACCCAGAAGTTTCAGGTCAATTCTCTGGACATAGTCCTTTTCTTCTAGTACAGTATTAGATTTCCTAATAGGAGTGATGTGAGTGGAAAGAACCGAATCCAAATGTCCCCAAGGTCTTGCTTAATCATAAGAAGAACTAAATTAGAGAAATATATATGAGTACATGGATAAAAATCCAAATGTGGTTCCTTATGCTCTTCCATAGTCAAAATCCACAAGAACAAGTCAAAGATCAAGGTCCACACTTGAGTTCCCCAACACTTAAACCATGCCAAACCCTAATAGTCCCAAGATAATGATTTTGAAATTATTAAGCCCTACTACCCAAAAACTAACTACGTGAGCCAAATAATATAATGAAATTCAGAAAAGGTGCAACATTTTTAAACAGAGGAGCTTGCACATTAATTAGAGAACCAGAAACTAACAATTAAACTCCAAGACAACCAAGTAACCCAATGAAGGCAATTCAACAAATACTGGTAAGAACCCAACACCAGCAAGTTAATATTAATTTGAAACACATGGAGGAGGAAGAACACTTACCTTGAATCGCCCATGATATTCAAGGGAAAGAGACATGCAATTGAATGATGATGAAGCCCGTGTTGAGTACTACCAAATGGAAGAAAGAATTTTGACAAGATCGTCTACCATACCCCTCATCTTCTTAAATTTCGCCCCAAGCTCATACGTGCCCTTTCAGGAATTGAGATATCAGATATGGGAAATGAAAAAGAAAAAAGTGGAGGGAGGCTGCTGGTCGGTGGAGGAAGGTACCCCAAATCCCCAAAGGATTTTGTTGGCTTGTTAGACCATGAATATCCATGACCAGGTTCCCCAAAAGATTAACCGTCATGTCACTAAATAATTTAAAAAAAAATCAAAAATGTATTTCATGGGTGAGGTGAAGGTCGACCAAATGGAAAATCCAACCACAAGGTCTCATCTCATTGGCCAATGGGATGGAGACATTTGTCTCATTCCCATTGGTCAAGTAAAACTTTAAATAAATTTTATTAAAATCATTATATTTTTTATATTTTAAAATAAAAATATATAAAAAATATACCAAATTTTATAATTTTTCATTCTCTACAAATAGAGACCACTATTGCTATATTTTTGTTAAATACATAATATATCAATTTTGATATATTTAACCTATTTTAAAATTTATATAAAATAAAAATAAATAAAAAATATATTAAAATTTTAGATTTTTTATTCTTTATAAGTAAGATAAAATATTTTATATTTTTTATACATTAATTTTTTTATATTTTAACATAATTTAAAATTATAGAAATTAAAATAATTTATATATAATATTGTGGTTGGATGGTTGGGTGGTTATTGATATAGTATGAAAAATTGAAGTGGTTGGATTGGGATGAGTATTGATGAGTTGGAGGAGAGAGAAATTAATAAAATAATGAGATGGTTGGATGGTTGGGTGGTTGGGGTGGTCATGGTTAAAGATAGCCTTAGGAACGACATTTGTCGAGGTGAAGCCAAAAATATGAACTAAATTGAAACGATTGAAAAAATGTTCTCCCATCTCTCATGGGCTAGTATTTTCTTCATTCTTTTGTGTTTGACAATTACTTTATCCTTCATTGCTTCGTTGCTGCTTTTTTTTTTTTTTTGATAAACACTGACACTCATATGTCGGTAAAGGTGTGTGAGAGCCCAAACCACACAAATTACGGGAATAAAGGGACGGATAGGGGGCCGGGTGGGGATCGAACTCCCACCTATGGTTGGGAGAAGGGGGACTTGACCGCTATGGTAAGTCCCCAACCCATTGCTTCTGATATACTCGTGACGTATTATTTGGACTTTTTATTTTATTTATTATTTATATTTGACCTAAATTTTTATTGGGATATTTGGGAATGAGCGCAGTAGCGGATTCGGAGAAAGAACTGTGAGAAAATTATATAAAAAAATAGTCAAGTGAGATATTGTTGGATTCATCTTTTCATATTCTTTTCGTATAGTTTTAAAGTATATATTTTTTATAATTTTTTACTTCTCTACATTTTAAGATACTAACGGTTAAACAAATGCATTGGACTTCATATCCAAAAATTTTGGGACATTTCAAATGGGACAGGCAATTTGCACATTTCAATTAATATTTCATATGCACATCAAACAAATTAATACTAATATACATCTTTGCTGATTTTTAAATATGGCAGTAATATTTTTATCAATAATATAAATACTTCATAATTTGAAAAATTGTGGAGTAATTGGCTAAAATAAAAACGGTACGGATAAGATCGCATAGTATCGAATATGAATATGATCTCCTATTGTTTTCTTCAGATTCAGATTGATTATGTTCGATACGGATACGAATTCAAATATTTTCGGGATATGAATGCAAGTCAGATACATGACTTATATTATATGACGGATACGAATTTATTTTGGATAAAAATTATCGGAAAATTTTATACTTTTTTTATAAATTTATCTTTTGATACTTTGATCATTTTTTAAAAAATTATCGGATAATTTTATTTTTTACAATATTGATAATTTTAAATTAATAATAATAATAATAATAATATACTATTAACTTATTTAGAGGTATTTAAAATTTGGATAATATCCAATCAATTTCCCCTCGAACCCGGAAAAGATCGGATATTTACGGATACGAATACGAATGCGGATATTAAAATACGGATTTGGATTCGAGTTCGAATATTTAAATATCCAGCCAGGTATCAAATTTCAAATTCAAAATATTTATCGTATCACTTTAACCCCTATTCTGCATACAAGAATTACCCACAAAAATAATGCAAGTGGTTAAGTCCCCCTACTTCCAACGGAAGGTTGGAAGTTCGATTCCCACAGGCCCACTATCCCTCCCTTTTATTCCCCTTTGTAATTTGTATAGCATGTGCACCCACCATCCATTTTCAGGCCTTCAATGGCTCCTCAAAAAAAAGAAAAAGAAAAACGCAAAATGCCTATATATTGACCTCAAGATTAAATAAATTTACATTATCCAACAAATAGCGTCCCATCGAATTTGCTTCCTTTGTTATGATTTCAAAAGGGTTTTAGGCCTTGTTTTCTAAGCCTGAAATAATATGTTCATCTAAATTTTATAACATCTGGTCTGATCTGATCTGATCTTATATAATTTTATTATAATGATGTAATCTAGTCTGGTCTGATCTGAATATTTTTTATCTGATCTAGTCTGATTTGATGAGGTAATAACTAAAATAGGCCACCAGAAGGAGTCATTTCCACTTTTGGGCCACCATATTTTGATTTAGGAAAATAGGCCATTAGAAGGATTTTGGGCCTGAATTTAGGCCATTGGGCTGGAATTCGGGCCACGATGGCCTAAAAGTGGAAATGATTCTTTCTGGTGGCCTATTGTAGTTTTTTTGAATTATTTTTTATTTTATGTAATTAAAATAAATAATACTCATTCTGTGACATTATGTCCTACTTTTTTTTTCTTGTTCCATTTTTTATTTCATTTCCATTTTAAAATAATTAAATATTAATTGTCAAACATACCCATGTCCGAAAAATTCCTTTCATTTAATACTAATTATTCCTACATAAAATACCATGTCTGAAAATTTTGGGATACTTATAATAAAATATGTTTATTTTTACTTTATAATTTATTTGAATATGTCTTTGTTTTACTTATTTTATAATATATTTGAACTAATATTTATTTTATTTCTTATACTACTCCCTCTGTCCTATTAATAGTGTTAAAAAAAAAGTAAATTAAAAATTTATATAATATGATTGTAATGAGCTACAATTTAAATTTTTTTTTGAGGAGCCATTGAAGGCCTTGAACGAGTGGTGGGAGCCCAAGCCACACAATTACAAAGGGGAGGGATAGGGGACCGGATGGGAATTCGAACCCCCAACGTATAGGTTGGAGTTGGGGGACTTATCACTGGAGTAAGTGCTCAAACCCACAATTTTAATTAATTTATTTATTTGTGATTTACTGATATGTGGTTATAGGGTGGACTGGAATTATTAATGGTAGTGGGTAATTAAAAGTTTAATATATTTATTTATTAATGTGAGGGATGGGTATGTTTGACGATTAATAGTTAATTATTTTTTAAAATGAAAATGAAATAAAAATTTTGAACAAGAAAAAAAGAAAATATGACATAAATAATGACACTGAATGAGTATTATTTATTTTAATTACATAAAATTTAAAAATAATTGGAAAAAACTAAAATAGGCCACCAGAAGTAGTCATTTCCACTTTTAGGCCATCGCGACCCGAATTCCAGCCCAATGGCCTAAATTCAGGCCCAAAATCCTTCTAGTGGCCTATTTTTCTAAATCAAAATATCGTGGCCCAAAAGTGGAAATGACTTCTTCTGGTGGCCTATTTCAATTATTACCTCTGATTTGATTCTAATAAAAATAAGTAATAAGTGCTAAAAATAAGTACAAAAACGGGGTCTTAATCAAATCACGACGAAAGATCAATGAATAACTTCATATTCATTTAGTTATTAAAATAGGGAATGATAACTTAGCCCAAGTGGTTAAGGTGGATGTTCGATTCCCCACCGGCTCCCACTATAACACTCCGTAAGATATTAAATAAGATTTTAAATTTAAATAAATAAATATCCTAAATTTCCATAAAATTTAAAACATTTTAAGAGAATGATATATTTTCGAAGCAACGACTATTTAATCGGACTTAATATAAATTAATTAGTCATTTTAAAGCTAATTCCCTACTTGCATTGTAGCGCAAATTAAATCCTAATCGCGTGATGGACGGACGCCGAGAACTTTGGAGTATAGATCCATTGCTTTATAAATGTTGGATTAATTAATAATGAAGAACTATATTATAAAATTAATCATTATGATTGTATTTAATCATTATAAAATTAAACTCATTTATGGAAATCTAGGATGATCTTTTTATAGATTATTCAATTAGGAGATTTGATTATTTTAAGTTCATAGATTTTAATTGCAAGAATACAATTTAATAGTAAAGGATGGATTTAAAATGTAGGATGAAAACCTATGACTTGTTTAAAGTAATGGCTAATTAGATTGTGAAATTTACAAGTGATCGAATGGGGATTAACAAAATTATCCAAATTAAGGGATTTTGAAGTCTCAAATCATTTTACTAATGACAACAATTTAATAGGTGAATTAATACATTAAATCCATTAAATTAAATTACAAGTGTAAAGACCATTCAAAATTAAATTAAGTTCTTATAATTAAATTAAAATACTTAACACATGTCCGACTTCTAATTAAGATGGTCCCGAATTGGAAAATGTGGAGTCTTGGATTACTCGATTAGTTGTACCGAATTATTAAGTCCATAATATAAGTCAATTAAGTCCATTATTAGAGATTGGGCCAAATAAATTAAGTAGTGTAATAAGCAAATGAAGAAAATTATTTAAGCCCAAATTAAACTAAACCCAGCCCAAACCAAAGGCCCAATACACCAAACCACCAACCCTAAGCCCAATAGAACAAAACCCTAACCCTAACCCTAGCAAAACTGCTGCCGCCTTTCCGGCGAGCCGCCACCGCCGCCGGCGAGATGCCGGCCACCTCCGGCACCCTTCCAGCCTCCGGCCACCTCGCCATCTGCCTCATTCGTCCGGTGCCTCCCAGAGCCGCGCCACCCACCACCATTTATTTCCCATCACCATCTTCATCTTACCACAGTCTCCACCACGCAGCCACCACCCGCAGCCTCCGCCGCCTTCCTAGCGTGCCGCCGGAGACGTGGCCCTCCACCACTCGCGGCCTACCACAACCACCACCAAGTGACTCCCCATTTCCGTCCCAAAACAGCCACCATTTCGCCTCCAACTTCATCCCCAAGTTTGTCCCGATGAAGCAGCCATCGCCGCCGCCCTCCTTGCGCCGCCACCACCCCATCATCCTCGTCGTCGTCTCACCATTACCGTGGCCAACTGCCCTCGACACCATCCACAGCGCCATTTCCATTTCCGACCTCAAATCCGCCACCATCTCCCACCACCATCGCCGCGAGTCTCCTCTCGGCCGCCGCCTCCCCTATCCGTCAACACCATTCTCCGACCACCACAACCATTTCCCCCTTACCTCCTCCAACACAGAACACAAAAAAAGAAAAAAAAAAAAAAGAGAAGAAAGAAGACAGAGACCGAGAAGAGATCCGAGGGAGGAGAAAGAGCCGACCGAGCCCAGCCACCACCGGAGCTCATGAATCGCCGCCGTCGGTCGCCTCCGCCGGAGATGTGTCAAGAAGAGACAAGAAAAGTGGAGAGGCGCAGACTGGAGGGAGGGGAGGCGTGAGAGAGAGGATGAAGACAAGCAAAATAAAATCTCAAAAGGGAAATGGGCAGACCTGACTCAGAAAAAGACAGTGTAATAAATGAGGGGACAGATACACAAATATGGTAAGGGGCATAGCTGGAAGACTGATAAGGAGGGTGTATTTGTTTTAACCGGACCAAAACTCCTATATAAACCCCCTCAACCTCACCCATTCCCACGCCATCCTTGTTCTCAGCATTAATATTTTTTTTTATTTCGGTTATTCCCATTATTTAGTTTAGTAGGATTATAGTAGTATTGTTAGAAGTAATTTTAGTAGTTGGGTTTCTTTTTCGAGTGGAATTTTCTCTAAGCTAAGGAGTTTTAGAGCTGAGTAAGGATTATTACAGATAGCTAGTTCGTGTTAGTGCTCCGGGTAAGATTTATTAAATTGGAAAATTTTAGTATTATTTCCATTAAAATATCATTATAGCAAATAATGTTAATATTATAATTTTTGCTAGCCAAATAGCTGTAAAGGGATATCTGCTCGTAGGCCGTGCGTGTGTCGTGTCCATTCCATCCACGGTGACAGTAAGTGGATTTTTACTCTTTGGGGAGTAAGCCCAAATTTATTTTAGCTTAAGCATAAATTAAAAACCGCTTTATTATATTTTAAATTTATGCTTATTGCTCCCTACTGCTTTTGGATTATTGGTATGCCATTTTACTGTGCTTCACAATACTTGCAATTATTCTCAATGTCCTATGGATTTTTGAGCGCGCATTGTTACGGGGTTTGGTCCAAGTTTTGGGTCGCTGCTGCCACCTCCGCCGTTTGCTTGTGTTACACGACTTACGGGGACAGATGTTAATCCTCCGCCGTTTGCCTGTAATACACGACTTACGGGGACTGATGGAAATCAGCCCGATGCCATTTCTCGATTCAATGTGGTTTGAGGAAATTTCTTACCTCCACCACAACCCTTGAATGTATGTGAGATTTGGGCCCTACAACGGGGAACCTGCACATCATGTTGGCTGAGGAATTTATTTCTTGGTAACGCATAGTGTCATATTTTCTTCTCCCGGGATTAGATTTATATGGATTTTGTCTGTGCTTAAATTAATTCTCGTTTTAGCATACCATTACCATAACTGTTGTCTTTAAATTATTTCTGCAACCCGATCTCCTCCGGGAGTAAGGGTCTACTTACTCAGCGATTGTTTTCGCTGACTCTACACTTGTCACCATTTCCTTTCAGGTTTGAGATCTGCAAAGCATCATCTGCACGGGCACGATTTGGGGTATTATTTATGAAAATGTATATTTTGAAACCCCCTTTAGGATAAAAAGCTATTACTTGGCATAGATAGTGATTTATCGAGCATGAACAAATATTTGGGTTTTATCCCATTTATGAAATTATGGTGCCCTACTGTTTTAAACAATGCATTATGCGTTTAACAGTATTTTTTAGTATGAAATAGACAACCCCTTTTACGAAATAAAACTTCCATGGATTTACTCCATTATTGTTATTGCGCGCTTTGAGGAATGCAGTCCTCCGTTTGGTTACGCTATACCAAACATTTGTATTAAGCTTAATTTATACTCCTCATAGTATATAAGCTTCTTTGTGAATTATATGCTAGCTTGTCCGGAACGTGGTTAGCATATACATTCAATTCTGATTTTCTGCAATTATTTATGCTAGCCTTAGCGTATTTCGGGCAGTCCGGAATACGTGGCGGTAGCACCCCACCCATTGTTCCCGCTCTTTTCTTCCGCTGCACCTTTAGGGAAAATGGGGGTGTTACAGATTGGTATCAGAGCATTTTGCTCTTGGAATTTGTGCATTTAAATTATTTAAAATTTATGCACCAGAAATTATTTTTGAAAGCTCTATGGCTATGCGAGTAGTGTATTTAAATTATTAAATTTTTACACGAAAAGCATTGGAAGTATTTTTACAATGGGAAGATGTGCATTCAAATTACTTAAGTTTTGGGCACATGAGAGATTATTTTAAAGCATGGTTACTATGCTAGTAGTGCATTTAAAATTTTTAAAATTTGTGCACGAATGAATTATTTTGAAGCATTTTTGCCCAAGGAAGTAGTGCATTTAAATTATTACAATTTTTGCACGAAAATAATTTTTGGAAAGACTATGCCAAGTATTTTAAAAGCTATATTTGGGGATGGGAACACACACACATTATGCATATAGGCACGAGCAGAATTTTGGTTGTTATAAGATATTCTGACTAGGATTTTTCCCAGATGTCGGACCAGGCACTTTCGGCATTTAGTGACACCGTGGCCCACTTGACTAGGGACGTGGCCAGGCTCGAGCACAAAGTCTGCGGCCTTGAGGCCAAGAAAGCCCAATTGAGGGCAAGGCTGAAAGAGGTGGAAGCTCAGGTGGAGACCGAAACTCGCCTGAGGGTGCAGATGCAGGACTACCTCGAGGCTGTCGCTCAGCGACAGGATGGCGAGATTGCGAGACAGCGACAGAGGATCGCTGCGCTGGAGACACACACCATCTCGCTCTTCAAGGAGCTTCACCATCTTCGGACCGAGTGGGGACCCGAGGGGTGGATGCGCACGGACATACTAGACCGTATCCATAAGTACACTTCTATGGAGAACGCGCCCGCGTCCACCAGTGCAGCGGCAGCTGGGGAACCCGCGCAAGAGGGGTCAGACCACGAGGGATCCGACGAGTAGGATGAGGGACTCGGTCGTTTCCCCCATGAGCTGTTTTCCGCCTATCTTTAGCTACCTTCACGTATCACATTTCCTTAGTGTCTAGTTCCCAGAACCTAGTCGCTTTATTTAGGACCTATTATGTAGACGATGCCTACAGTAGATGACGGTATTTGCACTTAGTTTTACTTTTATCATCGGTAAGATCTCGGGAACTTTTACCCCAACAGTAGATCTACCAAATCACGGCGTTATATCGAACCGGCCTTGAGCCATTTTGCGTTATCGGATATATAACTGAAATTCTACTATCATGCTTTGCTCTAGCATTATTTATAAGCTTAATTAAGGTTATGCCTTAGGCTTGTAAGAACACGATTTATGTGTTAACCGCGATAATCACACAGATAACCAAGAATAAGATTTTTTCTAAATAATATATAGTCTTAAAGATAAGACTCGGTTGTCATGAAATGGAACCAAAAGAATTATAAACTCACCACGAGTTCTACAAAAATATTCATAAAGTTCCCCTAAATTTATACGCCAATTGGCAAAGGAAGTTAAATATCTACCAAGAATAATTTGCCTCAGTAAGCGCTTAAATGATTAGCTTAAGACGGTAAATTCTATCCTTTAGGTTTAAGAACTTGGAACCCAATCCTTAATTAAGATGATCTACTGATTAAGACTTGATGGAATAGTTGGGAATTACTTTTATCTACCTCGATAGGATTCCCAAATATGTTATGTAAAAAGGTTTCTCCTTCAAAAATAATAATAATAACAACAACAACAATAAAAATGAAAATATACAAGAACCTATAATACGATGAATGGAATACTATGGATTGCCAAGGAAGAAGCTTATAATTGAGGACGGAAGATTTTACACCCGATAAAGATTTAAAATTCATAACTACCAAGATATGGTGGATAACCCATTGTTGGAAATGTCATTTATCAAGGTGATAACCCACCAAGCAAGAGAATTCTTCATTGAAATTATTATTATTTAAAAATAATGAACACCTATTAAGGTAGCCTAATAAAGAGAGAACTAACAACAAGACATAGTAAGGAGGATATTATTATAAATTTCATAGGCCAAGCAATTGAACTTAACCTACTTTCATGTAACCATTGGTCGGATATCCATAAGGGATACTTAATGAACATTGGAATTTTCAAGGGATGAGAACTAAAAAAATAATTGGGAATTTCCCCATGTGTACAACTAAAGATGATTAGTGATTGACTTTAGACGTGAACATTTCCGGTTGAGGATGAGCTGAGTTGGATTTTCCAAATGAGATAATTTCATCTATTTTAGGTTGAAAGGAATTTACGATAATATTTTTAAACTTTAAGAATACTCCAAGTGTTGTAAATAATTGATGAATTGAGTGTCAAACAAAACTGATCAAGAGTTTGAAAGTTAATAAATAAATTTTCCTAAGAGCAATACCTTACCAACAAGAAAAAGTGGGATTGATAATGTACTCCAAGGAAACCCATCAATTTAACTGAGTTGTTGGAAGCCTTAATAAAATAGCATAATCAATGAATTTTTGTTCAGGACTTATCCCGAATACCTTGAAAGGCGTGGTAAGATACCAGTAATTAAGGAACGAGTAAAATAAGATAGACTATGTTTATCTTCCTAGGAGAAGAGTGAAACAAAGAGCCATTAGCATACCCCGGTAAAGGAAGCTTTACGAGAAAGATGAACCAATCCAAATTTGACCTCAATAATTAAGGACCATATATAAAAATTTTAGAGATACCGACGAAATTAAACTCTATGATTCTTGCAATGTAGAGATATGACCTAAGGAGATCAAGTGGAGATCAAGAATAAATACCTGTGGCCGATTGAAGGAGATTAAAATTAATAGGTAACACGATAAAAGTTTTCTATAAAATGCAACTTTGGGAAATACACATCTAGTTATGGATTACTCTTAAGTTTTGTCGTGAGGCTTCGAGGGCGAAGCCTTATTTTAAGGAGGGTAGACTATAACACTCCGTAAGATATTAAATAAGATTTTAAATTTAAATAAATAAATATCCTAAATTTCCATAAAATTTAAAACATTTTAAGAGAATGATATATTTTCGAAGCAACGACTATTTAATCGGACTTAATATAAATTAATTAGTCATTTTAAAGCTAATTCCCTACTTGCATTGTAGCGCAAATTAAATCCTAATCGCGTGATGGACGGACGCCGAGAACTTTGGAGTATAGATCCATTGCTTTATAAATGTTGGATTAATTAATAATGAAGAACTATATTATAAAATTAATCATTATGATTGTATTTAATCATTATAAAATTAAACTCATTTATGGAAATCTAGGATGATCTTTTTATAGATTATTCAATTAGGAGATTTGATTATTTTAAGTTCATAGATTTTAATTGCAAGAATACAATTTAATAGTAAAGGATGGATTTAAAATGTAGGATGAAAACCTATGACTTGTTTAAAGTAATGGCTAATTAGATTGTGAAATTTACAAGTGATCGAATGGGGATTAACAAAATTATCCAAATTAAGGGATTTTGAAGTCTCAAATCATTTTACTAATGACAACAATTTAATAGGTGAATTAATACATTAAATCCATTAAATTAAATTACAAGTGTAAAGACCATTCAAAATTAAATTAAGTTCTTATAATTAAATTAAAATACTTAACACATGTCCGACTTCTAATTAAGATGGTCCCGAATTGGAAAATGTGGAGTCTTGGATTACTCGATTAGTTGTACCGAATTATTAAGTCCATAATATAAGTCAATTAAGTCCATTATTAGAGATTGGGCCAAATAAATTAAGTAGTGTAATAAGCAAATGAAGAAAATTATTTAAGCCCAAATTAAACTAAACCCAGCCCAAACCAAAGGCCCAATACACCAAACCACCAACCCTAAGCCCAATAGAACAAAACCCTAACCCTAACCCTAGCAAAACTGCTGCCGCCTTTCCGGCGAGCCGCCACCCGCCGCCGGCGAGATGCCGGCCACCTCCGGCACCCTTCCAGCCTCCGGCCACCTCGCCATCTGCCTCATTCGTCCGGTGCCTCCCAGAGCCGCGCCACCCACCACCATTTATTTCCCATCACCATCTTCATCTTACCACAGTCTCCACCACGCAGCCACCACCCGCAGCCTCCGCCGCCTTCCTAGCGTGCCGCCGGAGACGTGGCCCTCCACCACTCGCGGCCTACCACAACCACCACCAAGTGACTCCCCATTTCCGTCCCAAAACAGCCACCATTTCGCCTCCAACTTCATCCCCAAGTTTGTCCCGATGAAGCAGCCATCGCCGCCGCCCTCCTTGCGCCGCCACCACCCCATCATCCTCGTCGTCGTCTCACCATTACCGTGGCCAACTGCCCTCGACACCATCCACAGCGCCATTTCCATTTCCGACCTCAAATCCGCCACCATCTCCCACCACCATCGCCGCGAGTCTCCTCTCGGCCGCCGCCTCCCCTATCCGTCAACACCATTCTCCGACCACCACAACCATTTCCCCCTTACCTCCTCCAACACAGAACACAAAAAAAGAAAAAAAAAAAAAGAGAAGAAAGAAGACAGAGACCGAGAAGAGATCCGAGGGAGGAGAAAGAGCCGACCGAGCCCAGCCACCACCGGAGCTCATGAATCGCCGCCGTCGGTCGCCTCCGCCGGAGATGTGTCAAGAAGAGACAAGAAAAGTGGAGAGGCGCAGACTGGAGGGAGGGGAGGCGTGAGAGAGAGGATGAAGACAAGCAAAATAAAATCTCAAAAGGGAAATGGGCAGACCTGACTCAGAAAAAGACAGTGTAATAAATGAGGGGACAGATACACAAATATGGTAAGGGGCATAGCTGGAAGACTGATAAGGAGGGTGTATTTGTTTTAACCGGACCAAAACTCCTATATAAACCCCCTCAACCTCACCCATTCCCACGCCATCCTTGTTCTCAGCATTAATATTTTTTTTATTTCGGTTATTCCCATTATTTAGTTTAGTAGGATTATAGTAGTATTGTTAGAAGTAATTTTAGTAGTTGGGTTTCTTTTTCGAGTGGAATTTTCTCTAAGCTAAGGAGTTTTAGAGCTGAGTAAGGATTATTACAGATAGCTAGTTCGTGTTAGTGCTCCGGGTAAGATTTATTAAATTGGAAAATTTTAGTATTATTTCCATTAAAATATCATTATAGCAAATAATGTTAATATTATAATTTTTGCTAGCCAAATAGCTGTAAAGGGATATCTGCTCGTAGGCCGTGCGTGTGTCGTGTCCATTCCATCCACGGTGACAGTAAGTGGATTTTTACTCTTTGGGGAGTAAGCCCAAATTTATTTTAGCTTAAGCATAAATTAAAAACCGCTTTATTATATTTTAAATTTATGCTTATTGCTCCCTACTGCTTTTGGATTATTGGTATGCCATTTTACTGTGCTTCACAATACTTGCAATTATTCTCAATGTCCTATGGATTTTTGAGCGCGCATTGTTACGGGGTTTGGTCCAAGTTTTGGGTCGCTGCTGCCACCTCCGCCGTTTGCTTGTGTTACACGACTTACGGGGACAGATGTTAATCCTCCGCCGTTTGCCTGTAATACACGACTTACGGGGACTGATGGAAATCAGCCCGATGCCATTTCTCGATTCAATGTGGTTTGAGGAAATTTCTTACCTCCACCACAACCCTTGAATGTATGTGAGATTTGGGCCCTACAACGGGGAACCTGCACATCATGTTGGCTGAGGAATTTATTTCTTGGTAACGCATAGTGTCATATTTTCTTCTCCCGGGATTAGATTTATATGGATTTTGTCTGTGCTTAAATTAATTCTCGTTTTAGCATACCATTACCATAACTGTTGTCTTTAAATTATTTCTGCAACCCGATCTCCTCCGGGAGTAAGGGTCTACTTACTCAGCGATTGTT
Organism: Hygrophila difformis; assembly: GCA_030278955.1. Lineage (NCBI taxonomy): Eukaryota > Viridiplantae > Streptophyta > Magnoliopsida > Lamiales > Acanthaceae > Hygrophila > Hygrophila difformis. Next base: position 671,707 of record JAOANR010000001.1, on the reverse strand, counting down.
TTCGCTGACTCTACACTTGTCACCATTTCCTTTCAGGTTTGAGATCTGCAAAGCATCATCTGCACGGGCACGATTTGGGGTATTATTTATGAAAATGTATATTTTGAAACCCCCTTTTGGATAAAAAGCTATTACTTGGCATAGATAGTGATTTATCGAGCATGAACAAATATTTGGGTTTTATCCCATTTATGAAATTATGGTGCCCTATTGTTTTAAACAATGCATTATGCGTTTAACAGTATTTTTTAGTATGAAATAGACAACCCCTTTTACGAAATAAAACTTCTATGGATTTACTCCATTATTGTTATTGCGCGCTTTGAGGAATGCAGTCCTCCGTTTGGTTACGCTATACCAAACATTTGTATTAAGCTTAATTTATACTCCTCATAGTATATAAGCTTCTTTGTGAATTATATGCTAGCTTGTCCGGAACGTGGTTAGCATATACATTCAATTCTGATTTTCTGCAATTATTTATGCTAGCCTTAGCGTATTTCGGGCAGTCCGGAATACGTGGCGGTAGCACCCCACCCATTGTTCCCGCTCTTTTCTTCCGCTGCACCTTTAGGGAAAATGGGGGTGTTACACCCACCACCCTTTATTACATGTATAGGCGATTCAAAAAAAAAAAAAAAAAAAAACCTCCCTCTGTCCCATTATTTATGTATCAAAACTTTTAGACACGCTATCCAGTATGTTTGTTTAACGATTAATATCTTAAAATCTGTATAAGTAAAAATTATATAAAATATAAGATATATATTCTAAAACTACATTGTTAGATGATTCTAACAAGACCGAATTTGACTATATTTTGTTCTTATATAATTGCGATAGCATTAACTCAAGGTTGATCAATGAACAGTGTCAAAAGTCAAAATGAGACACATCTAGTGGGACGGAATGAGTAGTTATTAAAATATTTTTCTTATATAAACAATCCTAAATTATTTATATAATTCTTTTTTAAAGAATATATGAATGCCTTTTTTTAACCAAGTAACTAGTAAGTAACCCTTCGAGACTCGACGGGCATAATTATATATTTTATATAATATATATACTTTTATTGTATAAAATAATAATAAATTATATTTTAAGTGATGAAAAATGTGTAATGATTTTATATTTACTCGAAAGAAGATGTATATGATAATATAATTTAATTATTTTTTAAACTAACTAAGAAATTCTATTATACCGTCTTCTTTAGCTTATGTGGCTTGTCCAGTACAAACTTAACAGATCAATAAAATTAATTATAAAAATAATATTTTTATTTAGTTTGAAAGTTAAATTAAAATAAAAAAAATCTAAATATAAGTATTAAACATAATATGAAAAATTCCCTCACAATCTACTAAAAGTTTCATCCCTGAAAATCTCAATAGTAGGGGCTAGTATAGTACTATTTTTAAAAATGTCTGAATTTAAAGTGGTGCAGTTTATATTTGTATATGTACTCTTAAAAATTATCGCTATAGGATGACCCGTAGAGTTTATAAGAATATAATCCTGAAATGTCACATCTAATTGCATATCTTCAAAATCAATACCGGCCTTACCATCACATACATCAAGTATCCATTTTGCAAATTTTATGCCATATATAATTTTATTGTAAACAACATTTCTTGTGGTATCTTGAGTTAATCATCATTAATTGCATATTAATACTTTGAGGCACATCTTGCTAATGACATGAAATATTGCAATATAACTGTTCATGGCTAAAATCTAATATTTTTTAAAGATTGACATTGACTTTTATTTATAATCATGGCAAAACAAAATCCAAGTTATTTTCTCATCTAAAATCGAATGAGAAATTTGATTAAATCAGATAGGCTCATGATAATACTACCAATCAAGAATATTTTACTTTCATGGTTTTGAAAATTAGTTTAACCTCAATAAAATGGTTCCGCATCTTGGCTACTATCAACCTACTTACATTGCATACTTTATTTGATGGATCTATATTTCTAATAAGCATGACTATGCAACCCTAATTTAACTATATTTCATTATTCGGTAATCCAGAACAATTGACCGTGTTTAAATATTCCAGTGAAAATAATTCTTTAGCATTATCTATGCTTTCATGCTCTTGACAAATACTGTTAGAACTGATATATATATATACATTTTTTTGCAGACATACGGTCCATGATGCAGTAATTAATCGTATCAACAATCGCATTGGTAGGGATTAGTATAGCAATATCTTTAAAAATATATGGATTTAAAGTGGTCCAGTTTATATTTATATAAGTACTCTCAACAATTGCCGCTATAGAATTTCCTGTATAGTTTATAAAATTATCATATGGAAATATCACATCTAGTTGTAGATCTCCAATATCAATACCATATTTATAAATTACCATCACCTACATGAAAAATTCAGTGTGCAAATTTCTGTCATATATAATTTTTATTGTAAACAATATTTCTTGTAGTATCTTGGGTTAATATCTTAATTACATATTAATACTTCGAGCCCCCTCTTTCCAGTGACATGAGATATTGCAACGTATCACTAATATGGGTAAAAACTGACTTTTGAAGATAGAGTCCAACCTTCTTTAAAGATTGGCATTGACTTTTTTATAGTCATAGTAAAACAAAATACCAGTGTGAATTTTTTCCTCTGAAATTGAATGAAGAATTTGGTTAATTCAGACGGGCTCATAATCATTCTACCAATAAAGAATTTTCATTCCAAATAATGATCTTTGTTTTAATGAGAAGAGAGGTTAAATAATTTAATGGGATAAGTTTTTTGCAGGTAGAATTCTCATCACAATCTAATGGAATACCAAATCTAGAATTTGCTGTCCTACCTCATAGAAGAAGTAGGGGTGATATTCCACTGGATGCTACATGCAACACAATATCACTTCTCCCACGAATGGCTAAACATAATGTTTTCTAGATAAATTATCGAAAAATGTCTTGTCAGTTCCACCACGTAAAGAAAAAGAATCAACCCTCATCACTATCAACTACCTACATTATTTTATTATAAACATTCCTCTGCTCATTAATCAATAAATGTAATAACTTAGCATGATCCGCCTTAATTTCTTCCTTATTATAATATGTCTCTTATAATATCAATAGATTATCTGTTTCATATGTTAAAACTTCATTCAGTATCGATATTCTAGAGAAATTTTTTTTCAAATTTATAAGAATTTGAAACAATTAGCCTTTTAATTCTAAGAAAGCTAGATTTATATTTGTTCTTCTATCAATTGCAAATCTGTTAAAATAGAGATTAATGAAGTATTTCTTAATAAAATAAAAAAATTAAATTTTTCTTCTTTATTTACTGATGGATTTATTCGCACCCCAATAACTCTTTATATACCCGATTCTTTTATTTATAATATGCTTTATGCAAGTAAATAATTTACTCTAAACCAATTATTTATAGAATATAATTTTTCACAATTCTCTTGCTAATTATAATTTTTTGTATTATTTTAAATATAATAAAACATAAATAAGATTTATACTATTTAGTATATATTTATATACAACTAGTAAGTAACTCGTCGAGACTCGACGGCATAAATATATATTTTATATAGTATAATATATATACTTATATTATATAAAGTAAAAATAAATTATATTTTGAATAATAAAAAATGTGTAATGATTTTATATATATTCGGAAGAGAATCTATATGATAATATAATTTAATTATTTTTAAAAATAACAAAGAAATCATATTATACCGTTTTCTTTAGCTTCTGTGGCTTATCCGATACAAACCTAACAGATTAATAAAAATAATTATTCAAAAAATATTTTTATTTAATTTTAAATTCAAATTAAAATAAAACAAAATTTAAATATATGTCTTAAGCATAATATGAAAAATTCCCTCACGATTTGTTGAAAATTTCATTGCTGAAAGTCTCATTGGTAGGGGCTAGTATAACACTATCTTAAAAAATGTCCGAATTTGAAGTGATGCGGTTTATATTGTCTATGTATCCTAAAAAAATTGTCGCTATAGAATTACCCGTAGAGTTTATAAGAATATAATGCGAAAATATCACATTTGATTGTACACCTTCAAAATCAATACTGGCTTTACCATCACCTACATCAAGTATCTATTTTGTAAATTTTCTGTCATATATAAATTTCATTGTAAATAACATTTCTTGTGGTATATTGAGTTAATAATCTTAATTGCATATTAACAATTTGAGCCACATCTTGTTAGTGATACGAAATATTACAACATAACTGTTCATGGCTAAAAACTGGTTTTAGAAGATAAAGTCCAACATTCTTTAATGATTGACATTGACCTTTGTTTATAATCATAACAAAACAAAGGTTCCACATATTGGTATCTATCAACCTACTTCCATTGCATAATTTATTTGATGGATTTATATTTCTAAGAAGAATGACTTTGCAACCCTCATTCAACTATATTTCATGATTCGGTAATCCAGAACAATTCTTCGTGTTTAGAAATTCCGGTGAAAATAATTCCTTGAAATTATTTATGCTTTCATCCTCTTGACAAATATTGTTAGAACTGATATATATACATTTTCATTCGCAGACATACGCTCCATGAGTAATCATTGATTGTATCAACAATCTCATTGGTAAGGATTAGTATAGCACCATCTTTAAAATATCTGGATTTGAATTGGTGCAGTTTATATTTGTATAAGTACTCAACAATAGCCGCTATAGGATCTATCGTAGAGTTTATAAAATTATCATTTGTAAATGTTACATCTAACTGTACATCTCCGAGATCAATACCAGCTTTACCAATTACCATCACTTATATGAAGTATTCATTGTGCAAATTTCTGTCATCTATAATTTTCATTGTAAATAATATTTCTTGTAGTATCTTCAGTTAATTCATCTTAATTACATATTACTACTTCGAGTTCCCTCTTTCCAGTGACACGAGATCTTGCAACATATCACTGACATGAATAAAAACTGGTTTTTTAAGATAGAGTCCAATCTTCTTTAAATATTGACATTGACTAATAGCATAATAAAACAAAATGCGAGTGGGAATATTTTCATCTGAAATTGATGGGGAATTTGGTTATTTCATACGAGCATGTAAACATTCTACCCGTCAAGAATTTTCATCCCAAATAATAAACTTTGTTTTAATGAGAAGAGAAGTTAAATGAATAAGTGTTTTGCAGGTAGAATTCTCGTCACAATCTAATGGAATACCAAATCCAGAATGTGTTGTCATACCTCTTCGAAGGAGTTGGGTGCTATCCAGAATGTGTTGTCATACCTCTCCCAGAAAGGGCTAGACATAATATTTTCTTGATACCCAGTGATTGATCTTAGTCTGCCTCCCGAACCATTCCCCGTCCATTGTATAGAATACAAATAACTGTTCTGTGCTTTTGAGAGCCATTCCTCGTCCATTGTCTAGAATACAGAAATACAGATTTTACTGTTCTATGCTTTTGAGGTATTGGCCATGATTTTCATATGTAAGCCACACGCGTTGCAAGTGATAATTGAGAGCCTCAGGGTTAGACAGTTTTGTGCAAGAATGAGGCTTTAAATCTGTGTGACTCGAGATTGGATGCTAATGGGTGACTAGGAATGTGAGAAATCAGTGTATTTATGCAGTTTTGTGGTAGGAGGGGAATCTACTAGTAAAAAAAGAAAAGAAAAGAAAGAGATTGATTGTAGATACAAAAAAAAAAGAGAAAAAAGAAGGATGAAAGAAAACAAGAGAGTTTTAACAGAAAAAAGGAATTGATTGTTAAAAAAAAAAAAAAAGAAAGGGGGCAAAACATTGTTGAGGAATCGGGTACTTTTCAGTTGAGGGTGGCTATGTTTATAGGTTGTGTTTAGAGTGATTTGGAGGTGGATATGGGCTTACACATCTCTTTTTTCCGCTTGGTTGGTTTTGCAAGTAACTCGGCTGAGAAGCTTTCATTTGCAACACGTTTGGATTCTCATATGATCTTTCATGATTGGCATCCCATATAGCATGAACTTTTTTCATTTGCTCACCTGCACCTTCCTTTCTATCCCTCATGCTTGAATCTCATCATGTTCTCTTTCTTTGCTTTGGCCCACCATTTCTCTTCTTTGCAACAACAGTTTTCCCATTTGTTCACCTGCACCCTCATTACCCTTCGTTTCGATGCACTGGATTTGATTACTTTTTAGCAAGGGTCATGTGTGTATTCTGCAAATTTAAGGATTGTCATTATGATGCATCGAAAGCGAGTCTGCTGTCTTGATTTTTTGGATTGTCCGATTGGCTTGAGGTCTTTTGCAGAAAAAAAACAGGTAGCGCTCGGACGAGAACCAGGCCTCAATCAAGGAAGAAAGTTGATGTTTTGTGACAACAGATTTAATTAACATTCTGTAGATTGGCTATATACAGATGCCATGAGAAGTAAAGAAGGGGACGGCCTGATTTTGGTCCTCATTAGACTAATTTTGTTTTCGAAAGTTTGGGAAACCTCTTTCCTGATCTTGGATATTATGTACTCTAAACCTTGGATTTGTATGAATAAATTTTATTCCCTCAAAAAAAAAAATGTCTTGTCAGTTCCACCACATAAAGAAAAAAAGAATCAACCCTCATCACTATCAACTACATACATTATTTTATTATAAACATTCTCTTGCTAATCAATCAATAAAGGTAATAGCTTTGCATGATCTGCCTTCATTTATTCCTTATTATAATATATCCTCTACTATCAATAGATTATTTGTTCCAGATGGTAAAATTTCATTCAATACCGGCATTCCAAAGAAAATTTTCAAATTTATAGAATTTGCAGCAATTAGCCTTTCAATTTCTAACGAAGCTAGATTTATATTTGTTCTTCCGTAAATTTTAAATCTATTAAAATATTGATTAATGAATTACTTCCTCTGTTTATTTTTTAAGTGTTACACTTTCTGTTTTGGGTGTTTGGAAATAAATGTTACGTTATCATATTTGGAATATTTTGAAGGTAAATATTTTTTTACTAATTATAGTTAAATTATTAATTTTTTATGTTCATTAATAAAACTCAAATGATAAAGTCGTGACTCATCTTATTTTATTTATTTAATTATTATAATTTTTCAACTAAATCAATTTTGTTAACTTACATTAAATTACGTGTCATTCCTAGTGTTACACTTATTAAAAAAAAGTGGACAGAGTATTTCTTAAATATATATATTAAAAAATAAATTTTCTTTATTCTTTTAAAAATAGAAATTTTAAAAATTTTACTTATACCAAAGTTGAGTTATTAGTAGTTTAAGATGTGTAATGGACTGCGTGCAAAATTGGTCCGTAGCAAATAAAAAATGGAGGGAGCATTATTTTTAATATAATAAAACATAAATAAGATTTATATTATTTAGTCTATTACATACGATTTGAATGATATAATTATAAAACATATTTTAAACGATTAGAAACATCTATGCTAAAATAAATGACCAGCAACTATATAATTGTATATTACTTTTAGAAAATATATAATTGTATATTACTTTTAGAAGAAGAGACATGTTTTTGTAAAATGTGGCCTATATATATATTAGTTTTTTTTTTTTGGAAAAGCTATAGCAGCCAGATATATATTGTAACGCCCCGAAAATTTTAAATCAAAATTTTCCGTGACGTCATTGCCGTGCTACATCACCTAAGCTGTTGGCTAGCCAACTTAGGGTCTATAACATGAAGCCATATACCTGTAGAATTATAAAAATCCCACCATACTACGAATATAATACCGGGCATCCGGCCCTGCTACAATCTCATAATTATTACTAGCATATAAAAACCATAATTGATCGAGGTCTCGAGATAAATAAGACTCACAAGCTTTCTAATTATACTAAAATTTAAGGTAGCTTAAATTAAATAAAAGTATAACATAACATATCAATTAACTAGATAACCCATGACTTTTAAAACGAGTTAAAAATATATAATCACTCATTTCCAACCCCTCGATATGCCCAATGCACTGCGCCATCCTCAGGAGTATCTATAAAAGAAAACCAAAGAAAAACAGCAGGGAGTCAGTACGGGTACTGAGCAAGGGAAAGAATAATGGGGGACGAGGAGACATCAACCAAACAATATATGACAGTATTAAAGTACATAATTAAAGATAAAGATATGCAAACCATCACACCGTCCCATACCGGTGCTTCAAACACTGCAGTCATAAATAGGATGATATGATATGATGAAATGAATGAGATGACCTACGTGTCTATCTATCCTAAATGCAACAAGTAATCATGTCTAGCGCGCATCCTAATAACCATGGTCGACAATCATCATTGGCCAGAGGTCACCACACTCTGCCATACACAATGAACTGCCCGTCAACATCGCCCCCGCCGCGGACGAACGACCTACGCAGGGCCAATAACACAAGTGAAGGAGCCGGATAGTCTACACTGACCAGAGCGGCGTCTAGCGGGTCATGGCACAGGGTACACGTGTAATACCCCAGATTTTTATCAACGTCCAAAGGAATAAAAATTTATTCCGATCAATGTCGAAATATCTCCGAGAAGAGGAAAATAATTTATCACAATAAATTATTGCTCGGAAATAAAACGCCGATAGATTCAAATTCAAAATGGAATAAAAGAGGGAAAGGAAGCCCGAAGACATTCCATGAATTGAGTCAAGATAATTGGAATTAAATTCAAGAAGGAAAAGAATTTTAATTCCAAGAACCCGTGAAGTCGGAAGAAATTTAATGACACAATCGCAATCAATCAATCGATCAATAAGTCGCGCAACTTCGGGGACGAAGTTGTTTCTTAAGGAGGGTAGATTGTAATACCATAGAAATTGCCCGAAATATATGTATATGAATATATATTTTTGATTAATTCACTAAGTAGATTTTTAATCAAATCTATATATATTTATATGTTCAAATATTTGCTTAAAGATTAGTATATTATTTTCTACAAAACATACTTTGAAAAATTATATATATATTTGTCTTTTCAAATAAATATATGGATTTCAATATCAAGTGTAATAAGTATATGGTTCATAGAATATTTTAAATCCATATACAAGTTTATATACACATATATATACCTTGGTCTTGAAATAATCTTTCCAAACATGTACACATGTATATACATGAATATATTTACATGTTTAAATTATAATGAGAATTATCTATTTTATATATATCCTTGATTAATCATTCTACCCATATTTTTTATGGAATTATTCTAGAATGCCATAATATAATTGGGAATGATTTGGCTATTGTTTGAAATTGTAGGGTGGAGTATTAATCATATCTTGTCATTTTCAAATAAGGAATATATTCCTTTTTGGAGCTATGTATGACTTACAAGATCACTTAATTTTTATTTTAGTATATATATAAATATATATACATATTATTCTTATTATTATTATAAGGTATTGGAGCCACAATTAGAGTAATAAGGATTGTATCTAGACTACCAAATTTTGTCAAGGAATTATGGCATTTGAAAAAATGTCACATGTTGGAATTATTCTCAAGCATAGCAATTATTTCCAATCCCATTACTTATTCTCAATTCATGACATGCCTAGCAATTATTTCCAATCCCATTACTTATTCCCAATCCATGACATGCCTAGCAATTATTTCCAATCCCATTACTTATTCCCAATCCATGACATGCCTAGCAATTATTCCAATCCAACCTATTCCCAATCCATGACATGCCTAGCAATTATTCCCAATCCAACCTATTCCCAATCCATGACATGCCTAGTAATTATTCCCAATCCCATTCTGTAATACCCCGAATTTTTATCAACGCCCAAAGGAATAAAATTTATTCCGATCAATGTCGAAATATATCCGAGAAGAAGAAAATAATTTATCACAATAAATTATTGCTCGGATATGAAACGCCGATAGATTTAAATTCAAAATGGAATAAAAGAGGGAAAGGAAGCCCGAAGACATCCCATGAATTGAGTCAAGATAATTGGAATTAAATTCAAGAAGGAAAAGAATTTTAATTCCAAGAACCCGTGAAGTCGGAAGAAATTTAATGATACAATCGCAATCAATCAATCGATCAATAAGTCGCGCAACTTCGGGGACGAAGTTGATTTTTAAGGAGGGTAGATTGTAATACCCGAGAAATCGCCATCGAAAATTTAAATCCAAAAATAAAGAATTGGATTTAAATTATTAAAACCGAAATAATTCCGAGAGAGCGGAATTTATTATTTATCGGAAGATAACAACTCGAAACGAGTTTATCGAATTGTCCCAACAATCACGGATAATTCCCACATTATGATTTTTATTTTTGTAGAGAAGGAATCTTAATATTTAAAAAAAAAAAAAAAAAAAAAAAATTAAAAGTTACTGTAGCACGTGTCTACTGTAGCAGTACTGTAGCAGTACTGTAGCACTACTGTAGCACGTGCGGGTACTGTAGCAGCCGATCCCTTGTCGGATTTTTGTCTCTTTAATGGCAAAAATACACCCCCAACACCCCATTATCATCCTTTCAAATCCCTTCTTCATCCCAAACTCTCCCAAAGCCAAAACACCTTTCCGGCGAACTTCCGACGAACTTCCGGCAACTTTCCGGCAACCAAATCCGACCAATGAAGTGTGTAGATCAAGGATCACAGTGCTTAGATCTTTGGTAAGTAGTATCTTAGGTTCTCAATCTCGTTTTTCCTCTCAAATCCCCAATCTAACTCTTGAATCGTTGATTGCAAATACGTTCGTGGCCAAAGTCGGGAACTTTGCGTTTCGTAGATCCGTTCGTAGGTGTTTGGACGACTCAAGAACACAATCTTTGTAAGTTAACCTTACTATGGTTTTGGGTGACTTAAAATGCAACCAAACATAGAGATTCAACTCAAGAAAATTTATAAAAATCTGTCAACACGAAAAACCCCCGGCGCAGCGTTTTTGTATGAATTTTTCGAACCCTTAAAAGACTTCAAACGGAAAAACCCAAAACACGAAAAACTTTCCTAAGACATTAATCTAGCTACTGTAAAAATTTCATAATTTTTCATCGTGTTTTGATATCCGAAAACGACCATGAACAGACCTGCCATCGACTTAGATCTTGAAATAGTGATAGATTCTTTATTCAAACTTGTTGGTTATTTTGACCTTAGATCTAGACCGATCTAGGATTGGAGTTGAACATAAGAATTGTAGATCTATGAGTTTGGAATATTACTGTAAGTTTTTAGAATTTTTCATTGAGATTTGAACCTCCAAACTCGAGCCGATCCGATCTGCGTTAGAACCGATGTCAAGAACCTTGACAGATTTCTTAACCGAACTTGATGAGCATATTTCTATTACTTCGAGTGTTCAAACCTGAAAACTCAAAACTAAGATTTTGATCCTAAAAGCTTAAGATATGTTGTGTAAAAATTTCAAAGATTTTCATCAAGTTTTGATACCCCAAATCGTATCGGACATATTCTGCGTTTTTAAGAGTTTTCAAAGGATGACAGATTTCATATCCAATCTTGATGAGCTTATTCCTATCATTTCTAGGCCGAATCAATCTTCATGATCTAAACAAAAGTTGTTTGAAATCATGTCTAGTATGTCTCTGTAAAATTTCGGAATTTTTGGAGTCCATTTGATATGATAAAAAGTCGAATCTTTTAACGTTGTCAAACCTGAATCCTGACAGCTTTTTGATTCTGTAGAAGACTTGATTTTTGACATGCTTCCCATCGTTTTTCCGAAAAACTTAAAACATGAAAGTTGTTCATTGGGATGTTTTTGAGTTGCTGTACAAATTTCAGAACAATCGCCTAAGAAATGGATTTTTAAACCAAAAAGGCGCAAACTGTGACATCGATCGATTTTTGAAATCTTTTAAACAACGATCGAGACGTTGGAATTACGATAAAGCTATATTTTTTAAAAATCCCGTTACACCAAATAAAAACATTTTCTTTAAAAGAATTCTTTTGAAACATTGGGGACTTGTGACCAAGTTTGACGTTATCAATATGATTCATGCGGGTTTGATTCCCAATGATGTATTTGAGTTCTTGCGGGTTAGATTCCCCAAGGGCGATTGTATGTTTTCCTGCGGGTTAGATTCCCCAGGATGTATTGAGTTCTTGCGGGTTAGATTCCCCAAGGGCGATTGAATGTTTCCTGCGAAAAATATTGGTTATGAGGATTGCGGTCACAAGAGCCCTGGTGAATGGTGAACTATAAAAGAAACGAAAAATATTTTGAGAAATGATACTTTTGAAATTGGCTGCGGCCGCCGGATTGCCGGCTAAATTAAATATTGTTGAAATGGTTATGTAACGGGAGAACAAAATATCTAATATTTTTAAGTATTTATTTAGTTATGCCTTGCAAATCATTACCTACAAGAAATGTTTTTATTAAATTAATTAAAGGCTTTGAAACCCCTAACCCATGCTATGTGTTAACTTACTCAGCGCGTTTTTGCTGACCCAAACCATATATCTCCTTTTTTCTACAGAGTACGAAGAATATGCATCGTCATATGCATACATGGGAACATTAGGGGAAATCTTTATTTTAAATCCCTGCATTTAATTACGACTTGCATGAACGGGCCTGTTTAACCCGTGTTTTGGCCATGTCGGCCCTTATACTTTATTTCCGCTGCACAACTTATATTTCCGCTGCAACTTTGATGTATTATTTTTAAATTATATATGAATGGGCTGTTTGAATATTTTAAATTCTGAAAAACCATAGCCTTGCATCTCTTTAGTGAGCTCGGAGAAACCGTGTCTTGCTAGGGAGGTGTGGCGGTGGCATCCCGGCCTGGGTTACCAAAACCGGGGTGTTACAAGTTGGTATCAGAGCCCGAAATATTTTAAAGCTATTATTTTACATAGCCCGGAATATTTTTAAACTACTATTTTAAAGAGCCCAATTATTATTTTGAAATTAAAGCCCAAATTTTTAGCCCAAAAAAAAAAAATTTTTTTAGAAGCCCAAGAAATTATCTTGGCCCAATAGCCTTGTTTTTATTTAAAGCCCAAATAATTTATTTCTTTCGGCCCAATATAGTGGCCCAAACCTTTTATCCTTATTTTAATCTATCCATGGAATAAATTTATTTTTAAAACCCATGGATAAATAAATGCATGCATAAAATTTTTTTTATTGGGGGGACACATATGCATATGCATACATAAATATTTACACTAACTCTTTTTATGTGAATTATCGGTAATAAGAAACACTCCTACCTTAGAACTCGACATGACCTTGACTTAGGAGCGCTTGCTAAAGACTAAATTTGCCTTAGTCCTAGATCTTGATCACTTAGAAACTCATCTTCGCGTGCTTCTAAAATGGCACCTAGAAGAAAACTGAGGAAGGATCATATGCGATGATACCCGAACCTGGTTGTGAATAATACATAGGCAGTTATGGGGACATAACTGTAATCTTAAGGGGGGGAGGATGTAATACCCCGTAAGAATGCATAAGCATTTATTTTTGAAACCCGAATAGTTTGTATCCCAAATAAACAAAAGGACCCTAACTCTTAGCGTGAGAAAAGCCGAAGCACAACTTCGAGGACGAAGTTGATTTCTAAGGGGGAGAGGATGTAACACCCGAGAAATTTAATTCACAGGAATGGAATTAATTTCTTGTGAAAGACGTTTATCCTTAAGGAAAGTAGATGGAGATACCCCAACATTAAATTGAGCCCAAAAGAAAGTGAGGGCGCAACTTCGGGGACGAAGTTGATTCTTAAGGGGGGGAGGATGTAATACCCCGAATTTTTATCAACGCCCAAAGGAATAAAATTTATTCCGATCAATGTCGAAATATATCCGAGAAGAAGAAAATAATTTATCACAATAAATTATTGCTCGGATATGAAACGCCGATAGATTTAAATTCAAAATGGAATAAAAGAGGGAAAGGAAGCCCGAAGACATCCCATGAATTGAGTCAAGATAATTGGAATTAAATTCAAGAAGGAAAAGAATTTTAATTCCAAGAACCGGTGAAGTCGGAAGAAATTTAATGATACAATCGCAATCAATCAATCGATCAATAAGTCGCGCAACTTCGGGGACGAAGTTGATTTTTAAGGAGGGTAGATTGTAATACCCGAGAAATCGCCATCGAAAATTTAAATCCAAAAATAAAGAATTGGATTTAAATTATTAAAACCGAAATAATTCCGAGAGAGCGGAATTTATTATTTATCGGAAGATAACAACTCGAAACGAGTTTATCGAATTGTCCCAACAATCACGGATAATTCCCACATTATGATTTTTATTTTTGTAGAGAAGGAATCTTAATATTTAAAAAAAAAAAAAAAAAAAAAAAAATTAAAAGTTACTGTAGCACGTGTCTACTGTAGCAGTACTGTAGCAGTACTGTAGCACGTGCGGGTACTGTAGCAGCCGATCCCTTGTCGGATTTTTGTCTCTTTAATGGCAAAAATACACCCCCAACACCCCATTATCATCCTTTCAAATCCCTTCTTCATCCCAAACTCTCCCAAAGCCAAAACACCTTTCCGGCGAACTTCCGACGAACTTCCGGCAACTTTCCGGCAACCAAATCCGACCAATGAAGTGTGTAGATCAAGGATCACAGTGCTTAGATCTTTGGTAAGTAGTATCTTAGGTTCTCAATCTCGTTTTTCCTCTCAAATCCCCAATCTAACTCTTGAATCGTTGATTGCAAATACGTTCGTGGCCAAAGTCGGGAACTTTGCGTTTCGTAGATCCGTTCGTAGGTGTTTGGACGACTCAAGAACACAATCTTTGTAAGTTAACCTTACTATGGTTTTGGGTGACTTAAAATGCAACCAAACATAGAGATTCAACTCAAGAAAATTTATAAAAATCTGTCAACACGAAAAACCCCCGGCGCAGCGTTTTTGTATGAATTTTTCGAACCCTTAAAAGACTTCAAACGGAAAAACCCAAAACACGAAAAACTTTCCTAAGACATTAATCTAGCTACTGTAAAAATTTCATAATTTTTCATCGTGTTTTGATATCCGAAAACGACCATGAACAGACCTGCCATCGACTTAGATCTTGAAATAGTGATAGATTCTTTATTCAAACTTGTTGGTTATTTTGACCTTAGATCTAGACCGATCTAGGATTGGAGTTGAACATAAGAATTGTAGATCTATGAGTTTGGAATATTACTGTAAGTTTTTAGAATTTTTCATTGAGATTTGAACCTCCAAACTCGAGCCGATCCGATCTGCGTTAGAACCGATGTCAAGAACCTTGACAGATTTCTTAACCGAACTTGATGAGCATATTTCTATTACTTCGAGTGTTCAAACCTGAAAACTCAAAACTAAGATTTTGATCCTAAAAGCTTAAGATATGTTGTGTAAAAATTTCAAAGATTTTCATCAAGTTTTGATACCCCAAATCGTATCGGACATATTCTGCGTTTTTAAGAGTTTTCAAAGGATGACAGATTTCATATCCAATCTTGATGAGCTTATTCCTATCATTTCTAGGCCGAATCAATCTTCATGATCTAAACAAAAGTTGTTTGAAATCATGTCTAGTATGTCTCTGTAAAATTTCGGAATTTTTGGAGTCCATTTGATATGATAAAAAGTCGAATCTTTTAACGTTGTCAAACCTGAATCCTGACAGCTTTTTGATTCTGTAGAAGACTTGATTTTTGACATGCTTCCCATCGTTTTTCCGAAAAACTTAAAACATGAAAGTTGTTCATTGGGATGTTTTTGAGTTGCTGTACAAATTTCAGAACAATCGCCTAAGAAATGGATTTTTAAACCAAAAAGGCGCAAACTGTGACATCGATCGATTTTTGAAATCTTTTAAACAACGATCGAGACGTTGGAATTACGATAAAGCTATATTTTTTAAAAATCCCGTTACACCAAATAAAAACATTTTCTTTAAAAGAATTCTTTTGAAACATTGGGGACTTGTGACCAAGTTTGACGTTATCAATATGATTCATGCGGGTTTGATTCCCAATGATGTATTTGAGTTCTTGCGGGTTAGATTCCCCAAGGGCGATTGTATGTTTTCCTGCGGGTTAGATTCCCCAGGATGTATTGAGTTCTTGCGGGTTAGATTCCCCAAGGGCGATTGAATGTTTCCTGCGAAAAATATTGGTTATGAGGATTGCGGTCACAAGAGCCCTGGTGAATGGTGAACTATAAAAGAAACGAAAAATATTTTGAGAAATGATACTTTTGAAATTGGCTGCGGCCGCCGGATTGCCGGCTAAATTAAATATTGTTGAAATGGTTATGTAACGGGAGAACAAAATATCTAATATTTTTAAGTATTTATTTAGTTATGCCTTGCAAATCATTACCTACAAGAAATGTTTTTATTAAATTAATTAAAGGCTTTGAAACCCCTAACCCATGCTATGTGTTAACTTACTCAGCGCGTTTTTGCTGACCCAAACCATATATCTCCTTTTTTCTACAGAGTACGAAGAATATGCATCGTCATATGCATACATGGGAACATTAGGGGAAATCTTTATTTTAAATCCCTGCATTTAATTACGACTTGCATGAACGGGCCTGTTTAACCCGTGTTTTGGCCATGTCGGCCCTTATACTTTATTTCCGCTGCACAACTTATATTTCCGCTGCAACTTTGATGTATTATTTTTAAATTATATATGAATGGGCTGTTTGAATATTTTAAATTCTGAAAAACCATAGCCTTGCATCTCTTTAGTGAGCTCGGAGAAACCGTGTCTTGCTAGGGAGGTGTGGCGGTGGCATCCCGGCCTGGGTTACCAAAACCGGGGTGTTACACATTCATTATTTAATGATACACTAATCAGCCCCCAAAGCCACCCATTTGCACTCCATCCAAAAATAGGTTCATTGGAGAGTGTTGCAAGTGTTGGGGCAATCTTAAGGCTTTGATTTGAGGATTTATTGATTCCAATCTACTCTAAGGTAAGTTAATGATGTGCATATCAATTTTTAGAGTGTTTGGTTGAGTATTCTTCGAGATATAGTTCAATCTTCATCTTGTGCCAAATCTGTCAATTAGGGTTTCTTCCGAGTATGTTTTATTGTTGTGCTTTTCTCGCCTAGATCCGTTCATTTTTGGAAGAACTTGTCTAAATGAAAAATGTTCCTAATGCTTTAACGATGATGTCTGTAAATTTTCATAAATTTTGGAATTGATTTGGTCGACGAAATCGGATCTGGTATTTTCTGCTACATTTGATGACAGATTCAAATTCCTAACATGTTCAGTTTTGTGGTTCATATTTCTCCTAGCTATGGTCGTTTTTGATGGTCGACTTCTTCATGAAAATTGTTCATCTATGTGTCTAGTTTACTCCTGTTAAATTTCAGAATTTTTGGAACAACCTTCGAATTGTTATGAATTTTTAAAGAGACTGTGGTCGAATGAACAGTAGGATTTACACTCTTTGGGAAAGATGGATCTGAAATCATTTTTTTTAGGTCACTTAGAGTCCGATTTTGAAGAAGCCTATTTCTATGAAAAATGTTCATTTGGGTGTGTTCTAGCTCCTGTAAAAATTTCGGAATTTTTGAAAATGATTTGCTAAGTTTCCATATGCGATTTCTGAAACTGCCCAAAGGACTATTTTTGTCGGTAAATCGTACTTGTGTATTTTGATGATCTATGAGTCGAATGGCTCTCATTTTTGGAAATATGTGAAATCTGGACATGTGTGATTTTGTAAAGTGTAAAAGTATGGTTTTGAAACTTTGTAAGTTTTGATCGAGTGGGATGCCCAATGTTTTAGAGGGTAAGTGCACTTGGTGGAGCTCGTTGGGCCGCCCCCTCTTGTAGCCAAAACGGCAAATATGGTTATTATGGCTTAGTGATTGTAAGAGTCTATACTCCTAGATGTAAATCAGGTTTCCTTATGGTTTTAAGATCATAACCATCATCCTAACTTACGAATCTTCATATTCAAACACAAATCAGAGCCAAATGAAGAATAAATCGGGTGGAAGAGATTCGTTCGTGACATCCCGTGGATTCCGGACGACCCCGTGACCTCCTAGACATTATCCCCACTATAAGTTAACCTTACTATGGTTTTGGGTGACTTAAAATGCAACCAAACATAGAGATTCAACTCAAGAAAATTTATAAAAATCTGTCAATAAGAGAAACCCTCAACGCAGCGTTTTCGTATGAATTTTTCGAACCTCTAAAGCTGCTCAAACAATAAAACTCAAAACATGAAAAGTGTTCCTAAGACTTTGGTCTAGCCTCTGTAAAAATTTTAGAATTTTTCATGTTGTTTTGAAACCTGAAACCGACCCAAAACCGAAGAGTATCAAATCTGGATCTTAGAATCCTTGACAGAATTTTTATTCAAACTTGTTGGTTATTTTGACCTTGGATCTAGACCGATCTAGGATTGGTGTTGAACATAAGAATTGTAGATCTATGAGTCTTGAATACCTCTGTAAAATTTCATGCATTTTCATCAAGTTTTGATATCCCAAATCAAATCGGACATATTCTGCGTTTTAAAGAATTTTCAAAGGTTGACAGTTTTCTTAACCGAACTTGATGAGCATATTTCTATCATATCTAGTCCGATCCAATCTTTGAGTTCTAAACAAAAGTTGCATATAATCATGTATAGTATATGCATATGAAATTTCAGAATTTTTGGAGATCATTTGATATGATAAAAAGTCAAATCTTTGAAAGGTGTCAAACCTGAATCCTAACAGCATACTATTTGAGTAGAAAACTTGATTTTTGACATGCTTCCTATCATTTTTCCGAAAAACTCAAAACATGAAAGTTGTTCATTGGGATGTTTTTGAGCTACTGTGAAAATTTCAGATCAATCGCCTAAGAAATGGATTTTTAAACTGAAAAGGCGTAAACTGTGACATCGATCGGTTTTAACTTGTGAAATTTTGAAATTTTTAAACAACGATCGAAATCTTGTGATACGATAAAGCTATATTTTTGAAAATCCCGTTACACTAAAGTTGAAACAATATCGGTTACATAAAATCAGGGGGTGAGTGCTCTGCAGGGTGCCCTCCTAATTGTGCATTTTGTGCCAAAACGGCAATGATATTACGCGCGAAAGATCGCCAAAACGGCATCTTATATTTTTGGGCCTATCCTCTCGGGTGTATCCGTATGGGTTACTCGAGGCTCGACGGAGCGGTACTGGATATGGCGTATTTGGTCACAAGAGACCAACTGCCTACCCTCTCGAGTGTATCCGTATGGGTTACTCGAGGCTCGACGGAGTGGTACTGGGTATGGCGTATCGGCTGCGGCCGCCGGATCACCGGCTAAAATGACATGTTACTTATGAAATTGGCTGAGGCCGCCGGATCACCGGCTATCTGTTACTATTGGCTGCGGCCGCCGGATCACCGGCTATCTGTTACTATTGGCTGCGGCCGCCGGATCACCGGCTAACTGTTACTATTGGTTGCGGCCGCCGGATCACCGGCTATCTAATATATTGTTGAAATGATGGCGTAACGGGAAATATATTAAAAAGCTCAGATTTTATGAAATTGGCTGCGGCCGCCGGATTGCCGGCTAAATCAAATATTGTTGAGATGGTGACGTATCGGGGAGAATTTTTAAAAGCTCAAATCTTTATTTATTTACTTACGGCATTATTCGTGTTTTTAAATCATGTCTTAAATAATTGCCCATGCTTAAGTTTTAACTATGAAATTAATTGTTTATTTTAAGTATGCAATTATAATCGCATTTTTAAAATAAAACGTTTTTATGCATGACAAAAAGTCTTATCATAACTATGCCGTGCAAATCATTTTACGATGAAAGTTGAATCATGATCACGTGAAAATCTTTATTTTAAATCATGCCATCTATTTATTATTGGATGTTAAACTTAAATTGCGTTTTACCTACAAACATCTTTTTTTTATTAAATATAATTAAAGGCTTTGAAACCCCTAACCCATGCTATGTGTTAACTTACTCAGCGCGTTTTTGCTGACCCAAACCATATATCTCCTTTTTCTTACAGAGTACGAAGAATATGCATCGTCATATGCATACATGGGAACATTAGGGGAAATCTTTATTTTAAATCCATGCATTTAATTACGACTTGCATGAACGGGAATGTTGAACCCGTGTTTTGGCCATGTTGGCCCTTATACTTTATTTCCGCTGCACAATTTATATTTCCGCTGCAACTTTGATGTATTATCTTTAAATTATATATGAATGGGCTGTTTGAATATTTTAAATTCTGAAAAACCATAGCCTTGCATCTCTTTAGTGAGCTCGGAGAAACCGTGTCTTGCTAGGGAGGTGTGGCGGTGGCATCCCGGCCTGGGTTACCAAAACCGGGGTGTTACAACACGCCCAATTGCTGAAACGATACATGCACAGGGTACACGCCCAATTGCCAAAACGTGCAACTCGCACAACACACAGACCCGAGATATCAGCTGCATATCCCTACGGATCAAATCCACATAAGGGAATAAATCCAAAATCAAATCCAGAGAGAGACAAACACGGGAATGAATTCCAGAACAACATACACATATGACCGAGGTTTGCCACGCCTCACATAATGGCAATCAACACCTGTCAAGATCAACTAGTTCTACGTTCATCTGTATAACACAAGGGTTACCAAGCCTCATATAACGGTGAATAACAACATAGAGATATACGTGTCCCATATATCCCTATAAATCACGAATACATAATCGCGCGAGTCTACACATTCAATACCATAATATGCTATTTCACATATTAATTAAGGTCCATCATAAATAAATAAAGATAATTAAAGCCACCAAAACACGGGGAACGAGCGGGATTTTGGTCGCTCCGGCCAAATTCCAACCAATCCCTCAATTCTTTACACTATTCTACTCCCTTGCCTTTGAATTTGATGTTGCCAAGCTTGAATCTTCAGTTCTAGCTCCTTCCTCCTCCAATTCCAGAACTACAATACGAAATTGAAACCAAAAATCATTATCCCTATCACTTTCATCCTTCTATTTCAACACCTATTAATCCGCCACTTTACAACATGCAACACCAGGAATTCCAAAATGCATTCTACCCCAAAGAGTTTGCAACTAACAACCACATTTTTCCCAATTTCCGTCACTCTCACAACTCACCTCCAAAATATGCCTTAAACCCACCAAAAACATGTAAAAATACAAGGATTTGACCCACCAATGTATATAGAAGCAAACCCCTAGGTCCCCTTGAACATTTCCTTGAAGAATCTCTTCCAAAAGACCTCTTTTTCCACCTCCAAATCCAAAAACGGGATTACCCATTTGAAAGATATTTGATATGGACTAGATTAGAATATATTAGATATATGTAATATATTTGATATGTTACAAATTGAAAGATATTTGATATGGACCAGTATTATAATATATTAGGTATATTATGATATATTTGATTTGTTACCATATATTTGGTACTAGAAATATATTTGATATATTTGAAATATATTTGATATATTTAGTCCAAGTCATCTATAAATATAGATGGACTTCCGAGGAGAAATATAATCACAATTCATATTCTCCTAAATATTGTATAATACTAGAGAGCTTGAAAGGGGGGTTTCCTAGCAATCTCATACAAGTTCTAGCACCGTGGAATAGTTCCTGTGACGGATTTGCAACACTTGTGGAAACTATAGTAGAGGATTCAAGTGCAGGAGAACTTCGGGAACACCAAGATACAAGATCTGAGTGCTGCAGGAAGCTACTGAAACACGTAAGTATTTTATTTATTGCGTGTTTAATCTCTATGCACAAAGTAGTTGTAAATCTAGATCCGTATTCTTGACTGTATTTTCCGCTGCATATCATTAGATGATGTCAAGAATTCCCAACAGTGGTATCAGAGCCTAGGGCTTGATTTACAATTATTATGTATTCTAATTAATTGATGGGATAAATTATGTAAGCGTGCGAATTTAGAATTCTGGCATGTCAAGCTGTTGTCACAGGTCTGGGACATCAAACCATAGTCTGAATTATGACGTTGGCTACAGCATTCGTTGGACAAAACAAATTACAACAATTTGATTAATAAATGTTACGGTGGCCATGAGTTGTTTTTTAATCAATTTGGAACGTCTTGACACTAATAATTATATTTTAAATTAGTTTGTTAATTAGATTAACAACTTATAAAATTTATTTTGAAAAGTAATAATAATACGGACAGATTAGTTTAGAATTACTAATATCGCATGATTTATCCCATATTTAATTGGAGAATGAAATATTGCTTAAATCAATGAATTTTATTCATAGAGATCACTTATTTGTTGAGATGGATATATTAATTAGATTAATGTGTTTATCTGATTATATGCTGAGCATGTTAATTTGATTAAATGTTTAAGTTTTGCATCTATAGTAGCTAGAGTCCGCTTTATTTGTCTGAGTAGGTGGCGCCCAGTATGTGTGGTCCGCATATTATTTGTCTGGGTAGGCGGCGCCCAGTATGTGTGGTCCGTATATTTTTTCTGGGTAGACGGCGCCCAGTATGTGTGGTCCGCGTATTGTATGCCTGGGTAGGCGGCGCCCAGTAATTGTTTAGATTTAATGTTTGATATTAAATATAACAATTAATACCACATGAATTTTCCCCACTAAAATACAAGTCTTGTTTAGAACAAACGCGTCGTCCATCATAATTGTTTGAGACTCCTATCCTTTTCGATTAAGGGTATTTCGCCATAGCGTTTGCTCTAAATCTACGAGGTAAGGCTCAGACATAGGTGCTTGATTGGCATCGTGTGGTGGGGTTGTCTTGCTTAAATTGTTTTGAGAAGCCATAGCATCCAAAATAATTTAAGGACGCAGATTAATTTGATTAATCAACCAAGAATTGCAAAATTGTTGTTGCAATTGGTTTGGAGACCTACTGAGTGATATTATTGTAGTCACCAGCCATAGCAGGGCTGTAGTAATATAGACTTGGATCTTGGACTACTAAAATTTATACTTGTATAAATTCGTATTATATGTTTGGGGGCATATGATATGTTAAAATTAGTGGGAGCTAATCAAAACAATGGCCCTATGTTTGATTAGTAATATGGATGTGATGATTTTATACTCTTTTAATATAGTTATTGCATTATTATTTTCAGATTAAAATGTCTGTCACACTGAAATGTCTGTTGGAAACAAATAAATTGACTGGGTCAAATTATCCGGATTGGCTCCGTAACTTGTGTTTGGTGCTAAGGCTGGAAAAGATTGAGTATGTCTTGGACACACCAATCCCTGTCATCCCAGATGCAACTTCTGAGGCCTATAAGACGTTTGATCGCGATGGCCACAAGAAGCATGTGGATGATGCTACTTCTGCACAGTGCATCATGCTGGCCACGATGAGTTTTGAACTTCAAAGGCAGCATGAGGGCATGTTCCCTTTTGAGATGTTGAAACATTTGGAGAGCCTGTATGCTTCACAGTCTCGAACAATGGAGTATGAGATACTCCGAGATCTCTTCAAATGCAAACTTAATGAAGGGGGACAGGTTTCTGATCATGTATTGAAGATGATAGGACTGATTGAGAGGTTGGCTGTGATTGGAACACAACTGCCACCGAATGTATCAACAAATTTGATTTTGCAGTCTCTCCCAAGTTCTTTTGAAAATTTCATTGTGAATTTTAATATGAACAATACTACGATGAGTCTGCCAGAACTTCATAACATGTTGAAAACCTATGAATCGTCCACTTCAAAGAGCAAGGCTGTGCTCATGGTGAGCTCTTCTGCTAAAGCTTCTAGAAAGAAGCACAAACAGAAGAAGAAAGCATTCACTCCAGCCTTGAAACCTAAAGGTGGAGAAAATCAAAAGAAGCAGAAGTTGTCAAGGATGAATGTCTCTTTTGTCATGAAAAGGGACACTGGAAGAGGGACTGCCCAAAGTTTAAAGCACAAAGTGCAATGGGAGTCAGCTCAGGTATGTTTGTTGTTGAAATAAGCATGTCTATGGATTACTCACAATCATGGGTATTAGATACTGCTTGTGGCTCACATATTTGTAATAATGTGCAGGGGCTAAGTGATTCAAGAAAAGTGAGACCCGGGGAGGTTGACCTACGTGTGGGAAATGGAGCAAGAGTTGCTGCTGAACGTGTAGGAACCTATAGATTAGATCTTCCTTCGGGACATAGACTAGTTTTGAATAATTGTTATTTTGTTCCAGTTATATCCAAGAATATTATTTCTATTCTAATGTTGGACATTGAAGGTTTTTCCTTCGTTATTGAAAATAAAAGATGCTCATTTTCTTTAGATGGAATGTTTTATGCAAGTGCATCTTTGTTGAATGGTTTATATATTCTTGATTGTGAACGAAGTATTCTCAACATACAAAGTAAACGAGCTAAGATAAGTAATGCGAATAAAGACACTTATCTTTGGCACTGTAGACTTGGTCATATCAATGAGAAAAGGATTGAAACTTTAACAAAACTAAATTATCTACCATCTTTTGGCTTTGAGTCATTTGGTGTGTGTGAATCCTGTCTCAAAGGTAAGATGACTAAGAAATCACTTTCTGGGAAAGGGTTACGTGTCAAAGAATTGCTAGAGTTAATTCATACAGATGTGTGTGGACCATTTCAAAGACTAGCAAGGGGTGGATATTCATACTTCATTACTTTTACTGATGATTTTTCAAGGTATGGATATGTTTATTTGATGAAACACAAATCCGAGGCCTTTGAAAAATTTAAAGAGTATAAGTTGGAAGTCGAGAAACAACTTGGAAAAGTATTAAGGCCCTACGATCAGATCGAGGAGGGGAATACTTGAGCAGGGAGTTTCTTGATTACTTGAAATCATGTGGGATCCAATCATAATGGACTCCTCCCGGGACACCTCAATTGAATGGGGTATCTGAAAGGAGGAATCGCACCCTATTAGATATGGTTCGATCCATGATGAGTTTCACAAATCTTCCTCTATTCCTTTGGGGATATGCCTTACTTACTGCTGTTTACATTCTGAATAGGGTACCTTCTAAATCAGTCGAGAAAACACCATATGAATTATGGTATGAAAAGAAATTAAGTTTTAACCATATGCGAACCTGGGGTTGTCCTGCATTCGTTAAGAAAATGATGACTGATAAGTTAGAACCCAAAAGTGAAAAATGTTACTTTGTGGGATATCCAAAGGAAACTAAAGGATATTATTTCTATTGTCCTGAAGATCACAAGGTGATAGTTTCTAGGAACGTGAAGTTCCTTGAAGACGATTATGTCAACAAGGAACAAAGTGACAATACAGTAGATCTTGAAGAA
The DNA here is from genome assembly GCA_030278955.1 of Hygrophila difformis. NCBI lineage: Eukaryota > Viridiplantae > Streptophyta > Magnoliopsida > Lamiales > Acanthaceae > Hygrophila > Hygrophila difformis. The sequence continues at coordinate 646,335 of JAOANR010000001.1, read as the reverse complement.
ATTCAAGAACCACAAATTAATAGGGAAGATGAGATCATGTCTGATAAAGTGGACAAGACCTCATTGGGAGTCTTTGATGATCTCTTTGGAGGGGAAAAGCTTTTTAGGTGGCACCCTAATGACAATGAGATGCATCAAACTCCACCTCAAGACAATCATAGTGAAGTGCTTGAGAATTCCCAAAGTGCTGACTTGGTCAACACACAGGGATCTTCCCAGATTCAGAATGAGCAGCATGAACAAATGCATGAACAACTCCAAAGGCCTCGCAGGATTCGTCGAGCACCTGAAAGACTCAATTTATTGGTTCAGAACCAAGATGGATTTGAGGATCTGGATGACGATGAACCTAAAACTTACACCGAGGCGGTATCAGGTACTGAATCGATTAAGTGGCGAGATGCCTTAAGATCTGAAATGGACTCGATGTACTTTAATCTAGTCTGTGAACTAGTTGACATGCCAGATAGGGTCCATCCCATTGGTTGCAAATGGATCTTCAAGAAGAAGAGAGATGCAAATGGCAAAGTACATACCTACAAGGCTAGGTTGGTAGCAAAAGGTTATAGTCAACGTGAAGGCATTGATTTTGATGAGAACTTTTCACCAGTTGCAAAAATCAAGTCCATTAGAATCTTACTTGCTATAGCTGCATACTTTGATTATGACATTTGGCAAATGGATGTCAAAACCGCATTTCTCAATGGAGAATTAGAGGAGAATGTCTATATGAGACAACCTGAGGGTTTTGTATCTAAAGAAAGGCCAAATGCTGTGTGCAAACTAAAGAAGTCTATATATGGGCTTAAGCAAGCGTCTAGGAGTTGGAATATTTGCTTTGACAGAGCAATCAAATCGTTTGATTTTGTCAGAAGCAAAGAAGATCCATGCATTTATAGTAAACGTGAACATGGAAAGATTGTGTTCCTGATTATATATGTTGATGACATACTAATCTTGGGGAATGATCTTTCCATGATGCAATCCACAAAAGATTGGTTATCTAGCTCTTTCATGATGAAAATCTAGGTGATGCTTCCTACATCCTAGGGATTAAGATCTATCGGGATAGGCCTAATAGATTGTTAGGATTATCACAATCCAACTACATAGACAAATTGTTAAAGCGCTTCTCAATGGAAAATTCCAAGAAGGGATATCTTCCTATGGGACATGGCATCACACTGTCTAAGAAGGGTTACCCTTCAAATGACAATGATATTGAAAACATGAAAAGGATTCCATATGCTTCGGCCATAGGATCAATCATGTATGCCATGATAAGCACTAGACCGGATGTGGCTTATGCGCTTAGTATGACAGGAAGGTTTCAGCAGAATCCCGGTGAGGAACATTGGAGAGTTGTTAAGACTATTCTTAAGTACCTTAGAAGAACTAAAGAATATTTCTTAGTCTATGGTGGAGAGCCAGAATTGTTGGTTACTGGGTACACTGATGCTAGCTTCCAAACAAACCATGATGACTATAAGTCACAGTCTGGCTATGTCTTTGTTCTCAACGGTGGCGCAATCACTTGGAATAGCTCCAAGCAGAGTACAACAGCTTATTTCACCACAAAAGCAGAGTATATTGATGCATCTGAAGCTGCCAAAGAGGTTGTTGCTGTGTTAGAATTCGTCAAAGAACTGGGTGTCGTTCCAAGCGCTAGTAGTGCAATACCTTAGTATTGTGACAACACTGGCGCAGTTGCACAAGCAAAGGAACCAAGAGCAATGAATAGAAACAAGCATGTTCCACGAAGATATCATCTAATTAGAGAAATAGTGAAAAGAGGCGATATAAAGTTAGAGAGAGTACCCACTGATAAGAATCTAGCTGATCCTTTCACCAAGCCGTTGTGCATTGCAAAACACAACAGTCACTTTGAGAGCTTGGGGGTTAGGCACATTGGCAAATGGCTTTATAATTAGTGGGGGTTTACTGTTTATATGTCTTGGAAACAATTTGGATGAGACGTTAATGTATTATCACATTTATGAGTATGAAGTTTGATTTCAATGGGCTAATGCATGATGACTATAAGTCACAGTCTGGCTATGTCTTTGTTCTCAACGGTGGTGCAATCACTTGGAATAGCTCCAAGCAGAGTACAACAGCTTATTTCACCACAGAAGCAGAGTATATTGATGCATCTGAAGCTGCCAAAGAGGCTGTTGCTGTGTTAGAATTCGTCAAAGAACTGGGTGTCGTTCCAAGCGATAGTAGTGCAATACCTTTGTATTGTGACAACACTGGCGCAGTTGCACAAGCAAAGGAACCAAGAGCAACGAATATAAACAAGCATGTTCCACGAAGATATCATCTAATTAGAGAAATAGTGGAAAGAGGCGATATAAAGTTATAGAGAGTACCCACTGATAAGAATCTAGCTGATCCTTTCACCAAGCCGTTGTGCATTGCAAAACACAACAGTCACTTTGAGAGCTTGGGGGTTAGGCACATTGGCAAATGGCTTTATAATTAGTGGGAGTTTACTGTTTATATGTCTTAGAAACAATTCGGATGAGACGTTAATGTATTATCACATTTATGCGTATGAAGTTTGATTTCAATGGGCTAATGCATATATTAGAATAATTATTTTAATTGTTTATCATTATTTTATATATGTTCCCATGAATTTGTACTGTTGCTAATTCAGTGGGAGGTTAGCAATAAAGTAAAATTCTAAAAACACCCTACCCATTGATCATCAAGAATGGGATATTGATGATATGTTGAAGGTTAGCATGTGGTCTGCATCGCATTCTTAGAGAATGTAGTGGATCTCACAACTACGAAATATTAGATATTCGCGGTGGACACATGGATACTTTAGAGAGTATTGGTATACCCTACTATTAAATCATTTGTTGAAGTGTCTATGATTTATTAGTAAGTGAATTTGTAATAGTCCTTAGACTTGAGGTCAATACGCATTTTATTTGTTAAGTGGTTCACTTTGACCAAGTACAATGCTTGCACTCCATCAAGGGGTAGATACGGCTGTGTTGGGTGCATCATAAGACGAATGGAAATGGTAGTTGAGCCAAGATAGAATTCATTACTTGATTGGAATTTCGAGAGAATACTCAATTTCTCTATATTATCTGACCATTAAGTCACTGGCCAGTGCAACGATGTATTCAATTAAAGTAGTTGAATATGATCATGTGGGTGAATTAATAAAGATGAGATAGGTGATTAAGCTATTGGGATAGACCCATTACGAATCCTAGGCTTAATCGAGTGGTTCGTGAATGAAAGGATATTACTTAATTCACAAAAGGTTTGTTTACTAATGATTTATTTTATGAATCCACGTAAACATTCTTCGTATACCGAGTGACGCCATACAACGCAGTCTAGGAGTTTTGTGTGGACTTTATTTGATTATCGTCTGTAACACCCCGAATTTTTATCAACGTCCAAGGGAATAAAAAAAATTATTCCTATCAATGTCGAAATATATCCGAGAAGAAGAAAATAATTTATCACAATAAATTATTGCTCGGAAATGAAACGCCGATAGATTTAAATTTAAAATGGAATAAAAGAGGGAAAGGAAGCCCGAAGACATTCCATGAATTGAGTAAAAATAATTGGAGTTAAGTTCATGAAGGAAAAGAATTTTAATTCCAAGAACCCGTGAAGTCGAAAGAAATTTAATGATACACGTTATTGCACGGGAATCAAAAGACGACGAATTGAAAGCCGACGAAACCGAGACCGACGGACTTTGAGCCGAGATAAATTTAAGATAAGAATTTATGACCCGAAAAATCAAGCCCGAAACCGTAGGAGGATAGAAGTCCGAAAGAGAGGAGGAAAAGCACGACGGATCGCACGACCCCGCCCGGACCGAAGTCCAGGCGAGAGTGGCGCGCACCCGGCGCGGGGTTTAGCCAAAAGGCGCGTCAACCCCGCGCCATTGCCGCGGCGACGTTTGTCGCGTTTTGGGTGGCGCGCACCCGGCGCGGCTTTTGGCCGATTCGCGCGCCAACCCCGCGCCAAAGTCCTGACAGCAGCCATTGTCGCGTTTTGGCGACTTTCTTGCCATATTCCTTGACCCCAACGCGAGAATCTTGCTTGATCACGGGGGAGGCATCTTTTGGACGTCATTAGTTGTCCATAACACTCCATTTTCAGTCATTAACACCCCAAGTTCCTCCAAAACTCTCCCAAAAACTCTCCCAAAAGCCAAACACCTTCCGGCGAACTTCCGGCGGACTTTCCGGCAATCAAATCCTACCAAGGTAGTGTGGAGATCAAGGATTTGCAGACATTGGATTGTTGGTAAGGTGTCAATCAAGTTTCCTTATTGCTCTAAGATCATAATCAACCTTCTAACTTACGGATCTTTACTTGTAAAACACGTTCGTAGCCAAAGGAGAAGAAGAACGTGTTGCGTAGATCCGTTCGTGGCGATTTTGGACAAATCGATCAACCTTAGAACGTTCAAGGAACTCACTCACTGTAAGTTAATAACTTACATATCAATATGGGTGGTTTAAAGACATCCGAAACATTGGATCTTAAACGAAACGTTAAAATCAAACCTAAAAACCCCAATCTACGTATTTTCTGAAATCCGAGCAAAACTCTTACTTCGAGCGTTCAAACCTGAAAACTCAAAACTAAGATTTTCATCCTAAGATCTTAAGCTATATTGTGTAAAAATTTCAGAATTTTTCATCAAGTTTTGATACCCCAAATCAAGTCGGACATATTCTGCGTTTTTAAGAATTTTCAAAAATTGACAGATTTCATAACCGAACTTGATGAACTTATTTCTATCATTTCTAGTCCGAACCAATCTTCATGATCTAAACAAAAGTTGCATATAATCATGTCTAGTATATGCATATGAAATTTCAGAATTTTTGGAGATCATTTGATATGATAAAAAGTCAAATCTTTGAAAGTTGTCAAACCTGAATCCTAACAGCATACTATTTGAGTAGAAAACTTGATTTTTGACATGCTTCCTATCATTTTTCCGAAAAACTCAAAACATGAAAGTTGTTCATTGGGATGTTTTTGAGCTACTGTGAAAATTTCAGATCAATCGCCTAAGAAATGGATTTTTAAACTGAAAAGGCGTAAACTGTGACATCGATCGGTTTTAACTTGTGAATTTTTGGAACTTTTAAACAACGATCGAAATCTTGTGATACGATAAAGCTATATCTTTGAAAATCCCGTTACACTAAAGTTGAAACAATATCGGTTACATAAAATCAGGGGGTGAGTGCTCTGCAGGGTGCCCTCCTAATTGTTCATTTTGTGCCAAAATGGCAATGATTATTACGCGCGAAAGATCGACAAAACAGCATCTTATATCTTGGGCCTATCCTCTCGAGTGTATCCGTATGGGTTACTCGAGGCTCGACGGAGCGGTACTGGATATGGCGTATTTGGTCACAAGAGACCAACTGCCTACTCTCTCGAGTGTATCCGTATGGGTTACTCGAGGCTCGACGGAGTGGTACTGGGTATGGCGTATCGGCTGCGGCCGCCGGATTACCGGCTAAAATGACATGTTACTTATGAAATTGGCTGAGGCCGCCGGATCACCGGCTAACTGTTACTATTGATATTGGCTGTTATTATTTTGGGCCTATCCTCTCGAGTGTATCCGTATGGGTTACTCGAGGCTCGACGGAGCGGTACTGGATATGGCGTATTTGGTCACAAGAGACCAACGGCCTACCCTCTCGAGTGTATCCGTATGGGTTACTCGAGGCTCGACGGAGTGGTACTGGGTATGGCGTATCGGCTGCGGCCGCCGGATCACCGGCTAACTTGACATGATACTTATGAAATTGGCTGAGGCCGCCGGATCACCGGCTATCTATTGTTGAGATGATGGCGTAACGGGAAATATATTAAAAAGCTCAGATTTTATGAAATTGGCTGCGGCCGCCGGATTGCCGGCTAAATTTAAATATCGTTTTGATGGTGGCGTATCGGGGAGAATTTTAAAAGCTCAAATTTTTACTTACTTACGGCATTAATCATGTTTTTAAATCATGTCTTAAATAATTGCCCATGCTTAAGTTTTAAATTATGAAATTTATATGTGTCTTTAAAGTATGCATTATCTTCGCATTTTTTTTAAATGTTTTTATGCATGGCAAAAAGATTTATCTTAATTACTAAAAATCTAACCCCTTTATTGCTATGTAAGGATTGACTTACTCAGTATTTTATAATACTGATAAAGACCGTTGTTCATTTTTTTTTCTGTTACAGAGTACGGAGCATGATCACTCATTGGGGGATCATTTGGATACTTAATTATTTATTTTACATGACTTGCATGAACGGGTCTGTTTAACCCGTGGATTGGCCATGTCGGCCCTATATTTCAAATTCCGCTGCATACACTTTACTTCCGCTGCGTACTTTATATATTCTCGCTGCAACTCTGATGTAGTATTTTTAAATTATCTATGAATGGGCTACTTGAATATTTTAAAATCTGAAAAACCATAGCCTTGCATCTCTTTAGTGAGCTCGGAGAAACCGTGTCTTGCTAGGGAGGTGTGGCGGTGGCATCCCGGCCTGGGTTACCAAATCCGGGGTGTTACAATGTGGTATCAGAGCCCAGACTATTTTAAAGCTAATTATTTTAAAGAAAATATCTGATACCAATGTGGTATCAGAGCCCGGAATATTTTAAAACTACTATTTTAAAGAGCCCGGAATATTTTTAAACTATTATTTTCAAGTATTATTATTTTTAAAATTATCATTTTTAAACTAGTAATATATTTTAAAAGATCCCAATTATTATTTTGAAGTTAAGGCCCAAATTTTTAGCCCAAAATTTTTTTTTTGAAGCCCAAGAAATTATTTTGGCCCAATAACCTTGTTTTTATTAAAAGCCCAAATAATTTATTTCTTTCGGCCCAATATAGCGACCCAAACCTTTTATCCTTATTTTAACATATCCATGGAATAAATTTACTTTTAAAACCCATGGATAAATAAATGTACGCATAAAATTTTTTTTTCGGGGGGGATCATCACTACATGTGCATATTGCATTTCTATACCTTAGAGAACCTAGAAGCGTTATGTTGTAACCTAGATCTTTTCCTTGCGCTAGATGGCTAACCAAGACATGATGAACTTAATGATCAAAATGATGAACGCTCACTTTGATTCCCAACAAACCATACAACAAATGGAACATCGTATGGCCCAATTGGAGGCAAATCTGCACCATATGGGAAACTTAAGAGAGGCGGACCACCACCGCATAAACCAGCTCGAAGACCAAATCCAAACCCTTACTACACAAAATCTATGTTTAAAAGAGCTTGTTGATGCTCATGGGGATGACTTGAACCGCATTTTCGATGACCTACTACCGTCAAGTCCAGTGGAGGAAGATCCGGCAGAGGATCCTACCACTGTGCCGGAGGATGCCTAGAAACGATAGGAGGATCTTATTTTGGTATATCCTATCACTTGTACTAGAAATTCCTTTTAAGGAAATAAAATGCAAGATTTATCTATTTAGATAAATTTAAATCCCAAATTATATAAAAAAAAATAAATAAATAAATAAAAAATAATAATAATAATAAAAACACACGATGCATCAAACTATGCAGTACAAATAGAGACACGCACGGAATCGGAGTAACGTCACAATACCACATCTTAAGAGAAATACCAAACCAAGTCTAACTGAAAAACGCAAATGGGAAATACTAAAACAACCGCTGCTAACACGAGTCTAGATAAAACATAAACGGGAAACATAAAGTCACTGATCAGGAGGAGGGAACCGGCGACGCATGTAGTCATCCATCTGACGCATGTAGGCGTACATGTCCGTCAAGGTGGCCTGCTGCTCCGCCTGTCTCACAGTGAGCGTGTCCATACGATCCTGATAGAGATCCATCCTAGCATCCAAGGCGTCAAAGCGATCCTGATAGTGATCCATCCTAACACCCAAAGCGTCATAGCGAGCCTGCCCAGCTGCAAACCCGGCATCCATACTGATGCGCATCTCCTGCATCATCTGGAGCATCTGCGTCATGTCCTGACCCCGCGGTGGAACCACACCCTGCTGTGGAACCACAGGAGGAGGAAGTGGTCGCTCAGGAGGAACAACTAAGATCAAACCACCATCCTCAGGCTGCGGGTGCAGTATAGCCCGAGGCGCTCCACGACGCAAGGTGCTGCGCCGGGCGGCATAAGACGGAACACGGTAGTGCTCACCTGGAGCTAAGGGATAGGGGTCCGTCTCGGGAGACGTGCGGATCCCCTGGGCAGCGCATAAGCCACAAATGAGGTGTGCGTGAGTGATCACCCTACTCCCTCGCCCCCGTCGTAGACCCCTCAGGTTGTCCGCAATGCAAGCGCCCACATTTACCCGGCCGCCCCGTGCGATAAAGCAGATAGTCTCAAAGACATGATCTATGACGATATGACTACGGGTGATCGGCCGGATGCGTCCTAACCAAAGCTGAGCAAGCACACGCCAATGAGCATCCAAGGATGTCAGTCGCAACTCGTGGGGTTCCCCAGTCCGCGGGGGTACCTCGGTACACAAGACACCCCAGGCAGGGGCATAAACCCGACCCTCTGGTTGCGGTCGGAACGCGCCATCATCTGGAAGGCCGAAGTAGGTGTTAATCGCTCGAGCACTGAAGTCTAAGTAGCGACCACGAACCCAGACTCGAGAGAGGTCGTCGTCTACCCCTAGACCACTGATGTTGGCGATAACCTCCATGGCTAGATAGCCAGAGGCAACGCCCTCGGGATGACGTGCAAGACCGGTCCACTGGAGATGCCCCAACACTGCACTGATCCGGTCGTCGCCCATATGATCGGGGAACAAGCCTCGCTCGGCGAGGACGCACCTCGTAAGGGAGACCCCTGAGCCTCGGCTCTCGCTCCTCGTCCTCCTCGGACTCACTGTCGTCGTCGCCGTCGCTATCATCACTATCCGGCATCACCGGAGCGGCAGTACTAGGGCCAGCCGCATCATGTCGAGAAGCCCGTCTCTTGGCCCCCGGAAGGACCATAAGGAACGCCAAGATGAACCACAGAAAAAGAAACATCCTGCGAACACCCAATATCAAGGGTAAGACTAATTTTCAACACATCAATTCACAAGCAAAAATACATAAAGACATCATAAATATAAAGTTCCAACGGGGAAAATCTAGAAGGAATTTAGACCCAATAGTTTGCCAATACATATTGGGAGAGAATCAAACCAAGGAATGTGCCCAAACAAATTCAAAAACCCATTGTGGCATTTTGTCGAACACCTTGTGCGCGCAATAAATTAAGTTCAAAAATATGTTGTAAACACATGGCAATTAACCACAAAACCAAACAATTGCTTGAACAACAAATCATAATCACAAGTGTCAACAAACAACACCAACGAAACCACTTTTACACCAATAACACCAACAAAATCGAAAATTTCATAGTTCCCCTAAAAATCCAAGTTCTAGCAAGAAATTCCACAACTTAAGCACATATATACATACCAATATTTCCTAAACAATAGAAATGGCACCAAAGTACTACATACAACCATTAATTCGCGAGAATTAAGCCGAAAATGTCAAAACCCCAATTTACATGCCAAAACCCTAATTCCTCAATTCAATCAAATTCTAACAAATCAAGGCATAAAACTTGAAATTGACAAGTGAAAATAGAGGATACATACCTTACAAAGAGAAATCGAAGTCGGAACTAGAAGAATCCGAGCACGAGGGGACGAATTTGAGAGGAAGTTGGGAGGAATTTCGGAAGGGGAAAGGGGTGAATGGCTCGCGCCCCGCGCGAGCCCTATATTCTGCCCCTGGGGGCGCCGCGCGGACCCGGCGCGGTAAACCCCCAAAACCCGCGCGGACCCCGCGCGGGTCAAAAAAATAAAAAAAAAAAAAATAAATAAATAAATAAATAAATAAATAAATAAAAATAATAATAATTTATTTACTCCTCCTCTGCTCTACAAAATACGTGTGCACCTAAACGTGTGAAACGGCAAGACATAGAATTTCAAGTCGTAGATAAGGTCATATTAAAGATATCACCGATGAAGGGGGTGATGCATTTTGGCAAACGAGGAAAGCTAAGTCCTCGGGATATAGGACCTTGTGAAATTCTAGTAAAGGTCGGGAATCTAGCATATCGTCTAGTCTTACTGCCACAATTGGCTAGAGTTCACAATGTGTTCCACATATCACAATTGAAGAAGTATGTGCACGATCCGACCTATGTACTCCAACCGGGAGGAATTAAATTGGATGATGACGTGAGCTATGAGGAAATTCCGGTACAATTACTCGATGTTAAGGAGAGAATAACAAGGAACAAAACCGTGAGAATGGTCAAGGTTCTTTGGTCGAACCATGAAAGTGAAACAGCAACATGGGAACTAGGAGCCGACATGAAGGAGCGTCATCCGACCCTATTCCAAGATGGTGCAACCACAGTTATGGAGACATAACTGTAATTTTAAGGGGGGAGGATGTAATACCCCGTAAGGATGCATAAGCATTTATTTTTGAAACCCGAATAGTTTGTATCCCAAGTAAACCAAAAGAACCCTAACTCTTCGCGCGAGAAAAGCCGAAGCACAACTTCGAGGACGAAGTTGATTCTTAAGGGGGGGAGGATGTAACACCCCGAATTTTTATCAACGTCCAAGGGAATAAAAAAAATTATTCCTATCAATGTCGAAATATATCCGAGAAGAAGAAAATAATTTATCACAATAAATTATTGCTCGGAAATGAAACGCCGATAGATTTAAATTTAAAATGGAATAAAAGAGGGAAAGGAAGCCCGAAGACATTCCATGAATTGAGTAAAAATAATTGGAGTTAAGTTCATGAAGGAAAAGAATTTTAATTCCAAGAACCCGTGAAGTCGAAAGAAATTTAATGATACACGTTATTGCACGGGAATCAAAAGACGACGAATTGAAAGCCGACGAAACCGAGACCGACGGACTTTGAGCCGAGATAAATTTAAGATAAGAATTTATGACCCGAAAAATCAAGCCCGAAACCGTAGGAGGATAGAAGTCCGAAAGAGAGGAGGAAAAGCACGACGGATCGCACGACCCCGCCCGGACCGAAGTCCAGGCGAGAGTGGCGCGCACCCGGCGCGGGGTTTAGCCAAAAGGCGCGTCAACCCCGCGCCATTGCCGCGGCGACGTTTGTCGCGTTTTGGGTGGCGCGCACCCGGCGCGGCTTTTGGCCGATTCGCGCGCCAACCCCGCGCCAAAGTCCTGACAGCAGCCATTGTCGCGTTTTGGCGACTTTCTTGCCATATTCCTTGACCCCAACGCGAGAATCTTGCTTGATCACGGGGGAGGCATCTTTTGGACGTCATTAGTTGTCCATAACACTCCATTTTCAGTCATTAACACCCCAAGTTCCTCCAAAACTCTCCCAAAAACTCTCCCAAAAGCCAAACACCTTCCGGCGAACTTCCGGCGGACTTTCCGGCAATCAAATCCTACCAAGGTAGTGTGGAGATCAAGGATTTGCAGACATTGGATTGTTGGTAAGGTGTCAATCAAGTTTCCTTATTGCTCTAAGATCATAATCAACCTTCTAACTTACGGATCTTTACTTGTAAAACACGTTCGTAGCCAAAGGAGAAGAAGAACGTGTTGCGTAGATCCGTTCGTGGCGATTTTGGACAAATCGATCAACCTTAGAACGTTCAAGGAACTCACTCACTGTAAGTTAATAACTTACATATCAATATGGGTGGTTTAAAGACATCCGAAACATTGGATCTTAAACGAAACGTTAAAATCAAACCTAAAAACCCCAATCTACGTATTTTCTGAAATCCGAGCAAAACTCTTACTTCGAGCGTTCAAACCTGAAAACTCAAAACTAAGATTTTCATCCTAAGATCTTAAGCTATATTGTGTAAAAATTTCAGAATTTTTCATCAAGTTTTGATACCCCAAATCAAGTCGGACATATTCTGCGTTTTTAAGAATTTTCAAAAATTGACAGATTTCATAACCGAACTTGATGAACTTATTTCTATCATTTCTAGTCCGAACCAATCTTCATGATCTAAACAAAAGTTGCATATAATCATGTCTAGTATATGCATATGAAATTTCAGAATTTTTGGAGATCATTTGATATGATAAAAAGTCAAATCTTTGAAAGTTGTCAAACCTGAATCCTAACAGCATACTATTTGAGTAGAAAACTTGATTTTTGACATGCTTCCTATCATTTTTCCGAAAAACTCAAAACATGAAAGTTGTTCATTGGGATGTTTTTGAGCTACTGTGAAAATTTCAGATCAATCGCCTAAGAAATGGATTTTTAAACTGAAAAGGCGTAAACTGTGACATCGATCGGTTTTAACTTGTGAATTTTTGGAACTTTTAAACAACGATCGAAATCTTGTGATACGATAAAGCTATATCTTTGAAAATCCCGTTACACTAAAGTTGAAACAATATCGGTTACATAAAATCAGGGGGTGAGTGCTCTGCAGGGTGCCCTCCTAATTGTTCATTTTGTGCCAAAATGGCAATGATTATTACGCGCGAAAGATCGACAAAACAGCATCTTATATCTTGGGCCTATCCTCTCGAGTGTATCCGTATGGGTTACTCGAGGCTCGACGGAGCGGTACTGGATATGGCGTATTTGGTCACAAGAGACCAACTGCCTACTCTCTCGAGTGTATCCGTATGGGTTACTCGAGGCTCGACGGAGTGGTACTGGGTATGGCGTATCGGCTGCGGCCGCCGGATTACCGGCTAAAATGACATGTTACTTATGAAATTGGCTGAGGCCGCCGGATCACCGGCTAACTGTTACTATTGATATTGGCTGTTATTATTTTGGGCCTATCCTCTCGAGTGTATCCGTATGGGTTACTCGAGGCTCGACGGAGCGGTACTGGATATGGCGTATTTGGTCACAAGAGACCAACGGCCTACCCTCTCGAGTGTATCCGTATGGGTTACTCGAGGCTCGACGGAGTGGTACTGGGTATGGCGTATCGGCTGCGGCCGCCGGATCACCGGCTAACTTGACATGATACTTATGAAATTGGCTGAGGCCGCCGGATCACCGGCTATCTATTGTTGAGATGATGGCGTAACGGAAAATATATTAAAAAGCTCAGATTTTATGAAATTGGCTGCGGCCGCCGGATTGCCGGCTAAATTTAAATATCGTTTTGATGGTGGCGTATCGGGGAGAATTTTAAAAGCTCAAATTTTTACTTACTTACGGCATTAATCATGTTTTTAAATCATGTCTTAAATAATTGCCCATGCTTAAGTTTTAAATTATGAAATTTATATGTGTCTTTAAAGTATGCATTATCTTCGCATTTTTTTTAAATGTTTTTATGCATGGCAAAAAGATTTATCTTAATTACTAAAAATCTAACCCCTTTATTGCTATGTAAGGATTGACTTACTCAGTATTTTATAATACTGATAAAGACCGTTGTTCATTTTTTTTTCTGTTACAGAGTACGGAGCATGATCACTCATTGGGGGATCATTTGGATACTTAATTATTTATTTTACATGACTTGCATGAACGGGTCTGTTTAACCCGTGGATTGGCCATGTCGGCCCTATATTTCAAATTCCGCTGCATACACTTTACTTCCGCTGCGTACTTTATATATTCTCGCTGCAACTCTGATGTAGTATTTTTAAATTATCTATGAATGGGCTACTTGAATATTTTAAAATCTGAAAAACCATAGCCTTGCATCTCTTTAGTGAGCTCGGAGAAACCGTGTCTTGCTAGGGAGGTGTGGCGGTGGCATCCCGGCCTGGGTTACCAAATCCGGGGTGTTACATCGTCGGTAACGGAGGCCTATAGGGTCACACTATATGGGTGTTGTCGATTCGCTCAAGGGTGCTAATGTTTGTTTATGGTATTATATCTAATGTTAGTCCAAGTGGGAGATTGAAAGATATTTGATATGGACTAGTTTAGAATATACTAGATATATGTAATATATTTGATATGTTACAAATTAAAAGATATTTGATATGGACCAGTATTATAATATATTAGATATATTATGATATATTTGATTTGTTACCATATATTTGGTACTAGAAATATATTTGATATATTTGAAATATATTTGATATATTTAGTCCAAGTCATCTATAAATATAGATGGACTTCCGAGGAGAAAGATAATCACAATTTATATTCTCCTAAATACCGTATAATACTAGAGAGCTTGAAAGGGAGGTTTCCTAGCAATCTCATACAAGTTCTAGCACCGTGGAATAGTTCCTGTGACGGATCTGCAACACTTGTGGATACCATAGTAGAGGATTCAAGTGCAGGAGAACTTCGGGAACACCAAGATACAAGATCTGAGTGCTGCAGGAAGCTACTGAAACACGTAAGTATTTTATTTATTGCGTGTTTAATCTCTATGCACAAAGTAGTTGTAAATCTAGATCCGTATTCTTGACTGTATTTTCCGCTGCATATTATTAGATGATGTCAAGAATTCCCAACACCATTTTCATGAGTGTCTAGAGTAAAATGCGCAAACAAAGGAAATTGCAAGATAAATAAAAGAATTGAAGCTTACCCATTGTTTAACATTGAACCTCGTAGCACCCTTTTTAGACAACATCACAATCACACAAGAATTCTTCCAGCCTACTTCATCAAACCTTCAAATCCACAATTGAATTTCCAAACTCAAGCAAAGAAAGAGGCTATTAAGAGTATCTTGAACACATGCACAAGCCGGGGACTTAAATTTGGAATGAATGCCCAATCTCCTTAAGCTTTAAGCCACAAAACCCCCACCTACATATCAAATTCGTCACTTCCCGTTGCCCCCATCAGAACCCATCATAAAATTCTAAAAATCAACTTCTTATTGAAGGAAATACTCACCAATTGGATATATAATCATCCCCCCTAAGTTTCTTAACCAAAATCCTCCGTTTCTCCAAGTTACAAGAGTCCCAACATCACTTGCACATAAGTGACGGGAATTGTAAGAAGAAATAGGAGAAAATGGGATCTTGACTCTCCTCTCTCTCTAAGCAATGCTGGTAGTGGTAAGTGTGTGGAATGAAAGTGGAATCCTCCCAGTCTCCACCGAGAATTAAATGTATGATGAGTTGTTCACTAATATTTTAATATATATATAGACTAGAATGATATAATTATAAAACATATTTTTTAACGATTAACAACTATATAACTGTATGTTACTTTTAGTAAATCTATAATTGTATATTACTTTTAGGAAAAGTGATATTTTTTTTTGTAAATACATGGCCTATATATACATTAATTCATATATATAGATCTTTTTCATATATTTATTAATGTATCTTTTAATGATATAAATTTCATATCACACTGCGAATTCCATATAAATTTGAAATTATAAATCTTTAAAAACTGGAAATTGTGGGAACTATTGGAAATTTAATACTCCATCCGTTTCAAAATAAGTATAAAATAGCGAAATGACATGGGATTTAATGCAATAAACAAAAGGATTTAGCGCAAGTTTTATACCTTTAAAAGCATTCTATATGTGATAATGTAACATTTATTTCGAAACATCCAAAAAAGGAAAGTGTAATACTTAAAAAGAAATGGAGGAAGTATCTTTTAAAAATAAAAAATTGGGATTTCACATACACATTAATCTATATATATATATATATTAAAGCATTAGTGAACAATATATCCTACATTTAATGTGGTGTCTCCATTTCAAATTTCTAATTTTTATAAATTTTTGCATTTTTTAATTTATCAATTATAGATTTTCACATTTATTTATTTATTTATTATATATATAGATTTTCAGTTTTTAAAATATATGGAATTCCTGCAATATTCACTTTTAAAAAGATTTGAAATTTAAAATTTTGCATATCTTATTTTATCTATATTATTTTGCATTTTTTAATTTACTAATTTTAGATTTTCGTATTTATTTATTTATTCATTATGGATTTTAGTCTATCTTATATAAAATCTATCATTTACTTTTAAATTCCCACTGTATCATCATATCATGTCACTATATATTTACTTTTAAAAAGATTTGATAGATAAAATTTGAAATTTTGCACTTTTATTTGATCTATGTTGGATTTTATTTATTTGCATTTTTTATTTTATCTAATTTAGAATTTATTATTTTGTATTTTTTATTTTATTTATTTTAAATTTTATTGCAACATTTAGAATTTATTTATAGACCATAGGATTATGACGAGCTTTTGCACTGGCAACTAAGAATTATATTGCATTTATGTTTCAATATGGTGAACATATTATATTGCCGGTAATTTTTGTAGGTTTGGTCTCAACTTTGGTTATATTTTTTTTGTATGGTGAATGATGTAATCAAAATGTACATTGCATGTCAGATTTATTTATTCATGTTAAAGATATGTTAATGTGTATATGGAAATCCCAATTTTTAGTTTTTAAAAGATATTTAATTTTTAATTTTATATGAAGTTCCCACAATTTTCATTTTTCTAAGAAAATGGAATTTCAAATTTGAATGGAATTTACAGTGTATATATGGAATTTATATTATTAAAAGATACATTAATGAATATATAAAAAATATTTGTATATATTAATTAATGTATATATTTAGGCTAGGTTTTCACAAAATATGTCACTTCTCTTAAAAGTAATATACAATTATATAGTTACAAATAGATCCATCAGTAAATAAAGTAAAGAGATAATAACTAAAATAGGTCACGAGAAGGAGTTCCATCTACTTTGAGGCCACGATATCTTGATTTAGGCAAATGGACCATTAGAAGGATTTTGGGCCTAAATTTAGGCAATTTGGCCGAATTCGGGCTGCGATGGCTTAAAAGTTGAAAATTTAATTTTTTTTTTTAATCTACTCCCTCTATCCCATTATTTCTATCTCAAAACTTTTGGAAACGTCGTCCAATATACATTTGTTTAACATTTAATATTTTAAAATATACATATGTAAAAATTATGTAAAATATTTATATATTCTAAAACTACATGATTAGAGAAATCTAACAAGACCAAATTTGACTATATTTTTCCGTATATAATTACGATTACATTAGGTCAAAGTTGATCAATAAACAATATTAAAAAGTCAAAATGAGACACTTTGAGTGCGACGGATGGAATATTTTTTAAGATACACTCCTACGTTTAATTATAAGTGTAACACTAGGAAATAACACAAGATTTAAGGTAACTTAATCAAATTTATTTAGTACTCCCTCCGTCCCACGAAATTTGGCCACTATTCCTTTTTTTGGTGTCCCATGAAATTTGGCCACTTTCCATTTTAGATAAATTAAAGTAATATAATTTTGATTAGAATTTTAAGTGTTGTCAAATTACATTAAAAGTGTTCACTTTTACTATTCTGCACAAATTCCAATGCACTTTTACTTTTCTACCCAAAGTCCCTAGCATTTCTTTAATTCTTAAGATTTTAAAATTGTTACAAACAAAAATTGTATAAAATATATATTATGAAACTACACGATTAGACTATTCTAACAAGATCAAACTTGAATATTTTTCTCTGATTGCATCATTACATAATATTAAATCAAAGTTAAACAATAAACAGTATCAAAATTCATTAGAATCTTAAACACAAAATGCATACACCACTTTAACTACTAAACTCAATTACCTAAATTACCGTGCCCAAAAGAAAGTAGCCACATTTCGCGGGACGGAGGGAGTAAAAAGTAATTGAATAAAAAAATAAGTCACATTTGACTTTATTCCTTTTGATTTTTATTTTAATGAATATAAAAAATTAATAATTTTAGTATAATTAGTAAAAATTATTAACCCTCAAAACATTTCAAATATTGTAATGTAACACTTATTTCCAAACACCAAAAAAGGGAAAATGTAACACTTAAAAAACAGATGATGTAATTAATTAATCTATATTTTAACAGATTTGTAATTGACGAAAAACAAATACTCAGAAAATTATGATTGTGAATGATCAAAGTAAGTTCATATTGAAAGGTTAATTGCTACAAATCCTATAAGTTTGAAAATTTTCTTTGGAATGCTGGTACTATATGAAGTTTTAACGTCTGAAACAAATAATCTATTGATACTAGAAGAGACATATTATAATAAGGAAGAAATGAAAGCGGATCATGCTAAGTATTACCTTTGTTGATTAATCATAAGAAAAATGTTTATAAATAATATAATGTCAAAGGTTGATAGTGATGGGTGTTGATTAATTTTTCTTTACGTGGTGGAACTGACAATACATTTATCGATAATTTATCTAGAAAATATTATGTTTAGACCTTCATGGTAGATGTAATATTATGTTGCATGTAGCATCCAATGGAATAGCACCCTTACTTATTCCAAGAGGTAGGACTTTACATTCTATATTTGGTATTCCACTAGATTGTGACGAGAACTCTATCCGCAAAAAACTTACCTTAGAAAATTATTTGACCTCTCTTCTCATTAAAACAAAGCTCAATATTTGGGATGAAAATTCTTGATTAGTAGAATGATTATGAGCCCGTCTGAATTAACCAAATTCTCCATTCGATTTCAGAGGAAAAAATTCAACTCGCAGTTTGTTTTACTATGACTATAAAAAAAAATGCAGATGTCAACCTTTAAAGAAGGTTAGACTCTATCTTCAAAAATCAGTTTTTACTCATGTCAGTGATATGTTGCAATATCTCGTGTCACTGTAAACAGAGGACTCGAAGTATTAATAGTAATAAAGATGGATTAACTTAAGATACTATAAGAAATGTTACAATAAAAATTATATATGACAAAAATTTGCACAATAAATACTTCATGTACGATGGTCATTGATAAAGCTGGTATTAATCTTGAAGATTTACAATTAGATGTGACATTTCCAGATGATAATTTTATAAACTCTACACCAGATTCTATAGCGGCAATTGTTGAGAGTTCTTATACAAATATAAACTGCACCATTTCAAATCCTGACATTTTTATTATATTAACCCCCACCAACGAGATTGTTGATACGATCAATGATTACATCATAGTATGTATGTCTGCAAATGAAAATGTGTGTATATATATCAGTTTTACCAATTTTTTTGAGAAATAATATGTTTTATTCCCACAAAACACAAGTGAGTTCACAACCATCAAAATGACAATGTCTCTCTACTACAATCAATTAACAATATTTGTCAAAATGATGAAAGTATAGATAATGCCAATGAATTATTTTCACTAGAATATCTAAACACTATCAATTGTTCTTGATTACTGAATCATGAAATGTGGTTGAATGAGGGTTGCATAGTCATGCTTCTTAGGAATATATATACATCAAATAATAAATTATGTAATGGAAGTATGTTAATAGTAACCAAGATGCGGAATTAGATAGTTGGGGTTAAACTAACTTTCGGGAAACCATAAAAGTAGAAAATTCTTGATTGGTAGAATGATTATGAGCCTATTTGATTTACCAAATTTTTTATTCCATTTGAGATGAAAAAATTCCCACCCACTGTTTCTTTTGCTATGATTATAAACAAAAGTCAATATCAATCTTTAAAGAATGTCAGATTTTATCATGCAAAACCAGATTTTAGTCATGAACAGTTACGTTGTAATATTTCGTGTCACTAGCAAGATGTGGCTAAAAGTATTAATATGCAATTAACAATGATGAACTCAAGATACCACAAGAATTGTTGTTTACAATGAAATTTATATATGACAGAAACTTTACAAAATGGATAGTTGATGTAGGTGATGGTAAAGCGTGTATAGATTTTTTAGATGTACAATTAGATGTGACATTTTCAGATGATATTCTTATGAACTCTACGGGTGATCCTATAGCGGTAATTTTTTAAAGTACATATACAAATATGAACTGCACCATTTCAAATTCAAACATTTTAAAAGATTACTAGCCCCTATCTATGAGATTTTCACCAATGAAATTTCAGTAAATTGTTAGAAAAATTTTCATATTATGCTTCATACTTATTTTTAAATTTTATTTTATCTTAATATAAATTTCAAATCAATAAAAACAGTATTTTAATAGTTATTTTTATTGAGACGTTATGTTTGTACCGAACAAGCCACAAAAGCTAAAAAATATGGTATAATATAATTTCTTTGTTAGTTTTAAAAATAATTAAATTATATTATCATACACATCATCTTTTGAATATGTAAAAAAATCATTACACATTTTTCATTACTCAATATAAAATCTAAAGTTATGCCCGTCGAGTCTCGACGGGTTATTTACTAGTATATCTTTAATATGAATAAATAAATATGATGTGCAATGTATATTTTGATTACATCATTTACCACACCAAAAAATATAACCAAAATTAAGAATAAACCTACACAAAATTACCGAAATTACAATATGATCACTATATTGAAACATAAACACAACATAATTCTTAGTTGCCAGTGCAGATGCTCGTCCTAATAATCCTATGGTGTAAAAACTGAAATACTTATTCATTTCATAATAATCTTATGGTGTAATAACTCAAAATCTATAAATAAATAATAAATGCAGTAATAAATTCTAAAATAAATAAAATAAAAAATACAAAATAATAAAATTTAAAATAGATAAAATAAAAATGTAAAATAATAAAATCCAAAATAGATAAAGTAAAAATACAAAATTTCAAATTTTATCTTTTAAATCTTTTTAAAAGTGAATAAATCTCTAATGAATAAATTAAAAAAATGCGAAAATCTAAAATTAGTATATTTAAAAATATAAAATAATATAGATAAAATAAAAAATATAAAATTTTAAATTTCAAATCTTTCAAATATATTTAAAAGTGAAGATTATGGGAATTCCATATAAATTGAAATTTTTATATATTTCAAAAACTGAAAATCTATAATGAATAAATAAATAAATGGAAAAATCTAAAATTAAGAAATTAAAAAAATACAAAAATCTATAAAAATTAGAAATTTGAAATGGAGACACCACACTAAATTTAGGATGAATTGTTCACTAATGTTTTAATATATATACATATATATATATGGATTTTGTAAATAAATTTGGTGATTGACCTAACCCAAATTATCTTTTCTCTTAGCTTATCTTATAATACTTATGCTTATATTTAAAAAAGTTCCCCTTTTTTACCATTGTAAAATCTAAACATGAGTTTGTCTAGTATTTGGTTGACTTTTAGAAATTTTGAATTGTTTAGAGAAATTTTATTTAAGAGAATACATTAAAATTTATAAAGATTTAAAATCCATGAACGGTTGAATATCTCAAAACTTTTAAAGACTTTTTAAAATCTAAATTGAATACACTTCAACTTTAAAAATCCAAAAAAATCGTAATACATCTCGTAAGATTTAAGATTACCATAATACATGCGCATAAAATCGGTCTTTTAACCCAATTTTATACCAAAAAATAAATTAATAAAATAATGAAGGCATTTTTTTTAAATTTGAAAGAAGTGAATTGTGATTCAAATTTTATACTCATAAAAATATCTTTATATAGATTTAGGTAGATAGAATAGAAAATGAGTTTAAAACAATAGTATTATTTTATATGGTATAAAAGTAAAAAACTCCAAAGGAAGGCGAAGGCAGAGAATTCCTTGGAAACATCAAACATGAGTCAAGTGTCAACTGCGTGAAGCTAGCTTTGGCAATAAGAAAGCGCTCGTCGACTCCTTTCGATGCTCCCTGCGTTATACAATTATTCGACGCCTCTTTATATCTAGGCTAGATCATCAAACTACAATTGGAATTCAGCAGCCGCCCGCGAATCAGACAACAAGATGAAGATTACTGTAATGACGGCGGATGAACAAATCGTCACGCTCGATGTCGATCGGGATGAATCCGTAAGCAATTTATCCCCTTATGCCAAGCCCTAATTTTATTTTTCCTCTGTATTCTATCTTGGGCATTGTATAAATGAAAATAGCATTCCTTTTTCATTTTCCAAAAATTGTTAATTGGGGTATGGTTCTGTTTTTGTGTGCATTTGTTTTCCCAGGTTGAGAACTTGAAGGCTTTGCTGGAGGTTGAGGTTAGATCAGAGTGTCCATTTACCGTTTGACGTTTGGTATAATTATGTGAAATTGTGAAGTTTTATGGGGCTTTTGCGTTTGTATGAACAGACACAGGTGCCTCTTCAGCAGCAGCAACTGCTATACAATGGGAGGGAGGTTAGGAATTCGGATAAATTGAGCGCCTTAGGCGTTGGCGATGGAGATTTGATAATGATGGTTGCAAAGGCCCCACCTACAGATTCCAGGTTTGGAATATTCTGTGTTTTGGGCTCAACGTTCGAGATTTTTTCTGGAATTTTTTAGGTTCAAGATTTACATAATTGGAAACTGCTTATAAAATGTTCCTTGATTAGTAGTTATTTGTTGTATGTGTGGTGTGTTTTAATTTTCATTTTTCTAGACACGATGTTATTGCAATACTTTACTCCCGGAGATTTCTTCTATGAATAGAGTGAGATATGCACTAAATTCTAATCTCTCGTAGATCTGGAGCTCCTGCAAATCAAATGGGCTTCAATCCTGATGGTTCGGCGGTGAACCCATCTGCCTTCCAGCAACAATTGCGCAATGATTCTAATATTATGGGCCAACTTTTTCAGGTATGGTCTATGGCTATTCAGTAATGATATTCTTGAGATTCGTTAAACCTGTAGTATTTCTTTGTGGTTGTGACAATAGAGTTGTTTAATAGTAAGTGACAAACTATGAGGGTTCACATTGGATAACAAATCCATTCTTACCAGCGTCTACAATGTTTTGATTTCAGTGTTGATATAGCACTTGGTTAAAGAATTTAAATTACAGTTAATACCTTTGATGTTCAAATTGTCATATTTGTTTCACATTTTTGTAATTGTCTAATGTTTTTTGCTGGGAATAATTTAATCAGCTGTTTGATCTTTTATTCCATGTGCTTTGTTTTATGGATAGACTGATCCTGAGTTGGCGCAAGCTATTCTTGGAAATGACCTCAACAAGTTGCAAGACCTTCTACGCATACGCAATCGCGAGAGAAGTGCACTGAGGCGTCAACAAGAGGAGGAGATGGTTAGCATTTTTTTTTTCCCGGTTATCTTCCCATAGGCGATTCTGTCCTAACATCTAACACGTAATTGTAGTTGCATGATTAGAGTTTCCAGGCTTTTAGTATGTGGCATCTTAACCTAATGTGTAGTGGTTAAGTTTCGTGGCATCTGTCCTGGTATCAAGAATGGTTTCTTGGTACTATTTCAGGTTAATAGATTAAACCTGATAAAATTGCACTGATTCAAAATAATGAAGATAGCAGTTATCCAGAATAGAGCATTAGTTTGATTAATGTGTTTGCATAGATTGTTTGATAAGTTTTATGCTTCGTGTACCCTAGGTCAGTGTTGGCTTGTGTTGCTGCTTAAGACCTCTCTTGTTTTTATATACTTTAATAGTTGCACATCTTGCCTGAGCTGTAGTTAAGTTAGTAGACTTTGGCTGAATTATAGCTTCAAGAATAGCAAAGAGTAATCCTTTCTAGAAGCTCAAATTGTTGTGATAAGATTTTCTGAGATCACCTTTTATATATGGTATAATTTTCTTGCATTTCTATTGAGAACTAACATCTTCTAAATTTTCATTTGCCTAGGCTTTACTGTATGCAGATCCATTTGATGTGGAGGCTCAAAAGAAAATTGAGGCCGCTATTCGCCAGGTGAGTTTGTCATCCTTATTTAATCCTACGTTCTGTGTTGTATTTTGTGTTGAAATAGAGCATATTAATGTATATTTTACATTTTTCCACTTGTGATAGTGGAAGATTCTTTTATACAAATATATAATTAATGAGGTTAGTTTGGTAATAAGTTTCATAATTAGTGAGTTCAAGTGTTCAACTAATAAAGTGGTAGTTATATTGATTGTGATACTTCAGTATTTTAGTTATTAGTCCCTTACATTCCAACATGGATGTAGTCTGTGTGAATATTGTAATCATGATTCAAAGGGGTTAGTTGGCAAGATTATTTTCCAGAGAACCTGCTTCTTATTCCGTCCAACCTTCCATTCAGAACTTTCTAATTGATTCCTTTTTAATTAAACTGTAAAAGAGATTTCCTGCTAAATTTAAACAAGACATTTTGTACCTAACCTTATACCTGGTAACATGATACATGCATCCAAACTCACATTGTGGGGTGAAGGTTTAGATGATGACGCTACTTTCTAATGATTGCTTGTTTTGTTCTTATGATTCATGTAGTGTGTGGTGTTATTTTGGCTTATTAAGTTGAAAGTTCCAAAGATGGTAAGCCACTGGTATGGCTGCTTCCAGAAAAATAGATTTCCAGTTTCCAATTTCACTTCTTGAACTCACCACTAATGAATTTGTTGCAGCAATCTTAGCTTAAGTTTTTTCCTTACCATGGGCAAGATACTGAAACTGTCTGAATGTTTAGTGTTGTGGTCCTGGTTTGATTTCAGATATGGATTATGGATTAAGCATTGCACTAGAAACATTCAATTGTTAATTTTATTTTTTTTGGTAGTTTGCTCAACTGGTGTATTGAATCTTTAGAATAATTCTCACTTACTGCATTAATGATTGGCAGAAAGGCATAGATGAGAATTGGGCTGCAGCTTTGGAATACAATCCTGAAGCTTTTGCAAGAGTGGTGCGTATAATTTTTTATTGTCTGTTAACGCATTTAGATTATACCTTTGAGGATTAAAGTCTAATTTTTTTCTCTAGGTTATGTTGTACGTTGACATGGAGGTTAATGGTGTTCCACTGAAGGTATTTCAAATGTTGTAGAGTAATGTGATTTTATGTTTTTGACTGTCTTTCATCTGTACTATCAAGTATTAACTCATTGGCTAAAAGTTAGCGAACCAACCTACAAAGGAAAAACAATAGTAATAGTTACTCTTCAACTTCTCACACAAATTGCAAGTTCTTTACTGTCAGCATAATTAAATGTATCTGTCACTGGTGTATACTGGTATTTGGACGGTAATCTTTCTGCTTCATAATGCAGAATATGGATAATATTTTTTGTTAATTTGCCAGAGTTTGTTTACTTGCAAGGCCAAAAAAAAAAAAAAATAACTGCTCTTTGTTTTAGGCATTTGTTGATAGTGGAGCTCAGTCAACAATTATTTCAAAAAGTTGTGCTGAACGTTGCGGGTAACATATCTCTTGCTTTATTATTCCTTGCAGAAAATTATTTTCAGGTGGTATATTGATGTAGATGTTGGATATTTTCTTTTCCTTCAGATTGTTAAGGCTTTTGGATACTCGGTATAAGGGCATTGCTCATGGAGTTGGTCAATCTGAGATTTTAGGCCGTATACATGTTGCTCCAATCAAGGCATGCATATAATATCCACTGCGACCTTGTATTGGCTGATTGCTGTTCTGCTTTTCACACACTCACGTAGATGTATTTCCAACACTAGTCTGTATAATGTCTCATTTCTTGTGAAGTTAATATTTACTTTCATAATGTGGTAGATTGGAAGTATTTTCTATCCTTGTTCCTTCCTGGTGCTGGATCAACCAAATATGGAATTTCTCTTTGGTTTGGACATGCTTCGCAAGCACCAAGTAACGTCTTTATCTTTAGGTAACTATGTCCTTAATTTGTTTATTCAACTTTGATATAATGCACTTACAACATCATCATTTGTAGTGTATTATTGATCTAAAGGAGAGTGTATTGAGGGTCGGTGGTGGAGAGGTTGCCGTACCTTTTCTGGCTGGTAACTATTAATTCTTCTTGTCTATTTTATAGAAAGCTTATCCTTATGGTGCTCACAAGATTTGATGTATATTCAGTTGTTTTATGTCTTAAATTATATGTTGAATTGTGTTCCAATCTTTAAATTTCAGAAAAGGACATCCCGCAGCGGTTTTTGGATGAAGAGAAGTATGCCAAAGAAGCTTCTAGCTCACAAGTAAGAATGCCCTTTGATTGTTCTGTTCTGTTGAATCTTTTTCACCTACCTGTTCATTCTATGGAAATGTTATGTATTTCGGTAGAAATTGTCCCATGTCTTTCCCTGTCATTCCCTAGCATTTTGAACTAGAACTGCATCAAGCACAATATACATGGAGCAACCACTTCATTTTCTTTATAATGGACCTCTAACTTAAAGCAGTACAGATATTGTGAAGTTGACAGATTCTTTAAATTTACGTCCATCTGTGCTATTGTTGTTGCTACTTGTCCGAGGATCACTATGTCCTGTTCTAGGGAGCTTTCTTCATGCAATTTTCTTTGT
This sequence comes from Hygrophila difformis, assembly GCA_030278955.1. Lineage (NCBI taxonomy): Eukaryota > Viridiplantae > Streptophyta > Magnoliopsida > Lamiales > Acanthaceae > Hygrophila > Hygrophila difformis. The sequence goes on along the minus strand of JAOANR010000001.1, from coordinate 619,970 downwards.
GTTTTCCCTTGATTTTATTCAAGGCAGGTGTCTGAATGGTCTTAAGTTTTTTCTTCTGGTTTTTTCAGGCTACTTCTGCTAGTAAAGAGAATACTAGTATGCCCGGAGGAGGATCCTCTGGTGAGTTCTAATTTTTTCATCTAAGGCATATTTAGTTTTGACATTGTGCAATTACTTTGAAGCGTGTCTGATTTCTGTGTGAAATATATAAAGCCATCCTTATCCAGATTTCTTGTTATGCCCATCACATTCTCATTGTTTTTTATGTGATATAGTTTACATACTGTATATTACTCGGAGGTTCAATCTGTTAACTAATGCTCTCCTCCCATTCAAACTGCAGGAAGCGCTGCTAGGAATGCTTCACAGGTGCCCTTCCTTGCTTTAATTATCTTAAATAATTTTGGGTTTCAATTCTTTATATCCACTCATCTTCTGTAACTTCGGGACATAATTTCTTGTATTTCTTGTATCGACTACCCATCATAATTTCTGGGTTTTCCTTTCTAGTTCTAGTTTTAATAACATCAATTGCACATTACCTTCAGGGCCCAGACTTTGAAGCCAAAGTTGCGAAGCTAGTTGAGCTGGGATTTGGAAGGGAGCAAGTCATTCAAGCTCTGAGGCTTTTCGAGGGAAATGAAGAACAAGCTGCTGGGTTTCTGTTCGGAGGCTGAGGAGAATTTGTTCCAACGCCATGCATTTTGTTTTGTTCTTTTTTGCAACTAAATGTACACTATACTTTGTTATGGTCCAAACTGCAAACAATCTTGCAGTTATATGAGTCAGGCATTCTTCTTGGTAAAATATTTGGATTTGGAGGAATTGGCAGCATAATTTATTAAATTGATCTCAGACATTCCTGTTTTCCTTCTCCCATTTATGCTCATTGGCAACCAGTGCTTTTATTTCCATAAAACCAAATTTCATTTTTATTCCTACCTTATAATTTGCATTTGTCATTTATTTCTCATGTCCACTTGTCTGCACAAATTACAACTTATTACTACTTCCTGATAGGCTTTCCACAGGATTTCAAAATCCATTCCAGGTATCAAGAACTTGGTCGAAAACTTCAGCTATCAGTGCTCTGTCCGCGCTCTGCAGGAAGGCACTGAACTCTTCCCGGATATGAAAGATCTTGCCAAACTGCACCAGGTATTTCATGCAACTAATCCTCAGCCTCAGCAGTTGATAGAGCTGTGCGTATTGTAATCTTTCCAGCACATTCCCAGTGTCGATGTTCTCCACCAGGCTCTCATGGCATGCCTCCTTCAAATCTGGAATGTCGTACTTGTCGGCTGCCTGAAGAAGGGCGAGCCTGTGGGTTAAGAACTCGCTGCTGCTTATATTCCCATAGATGTAACTCAGAAATGCTTGACATGACTCAATTGACATGTCAGGTATGTCAATGGTCGACGATGTACTCTCCATGAGGTGGTGTTTGAACATGCTGCCGAAAACAGGTGACCTGGAAGCCAGAACTGCCCGGTGTGCTGCAATGCTTCCACCGTCAACATTGATGGTTATGTCAGTATGAATGCCTTCGGACAACATTCTTCCGAGCAATGCTAGAGCTGTTTTGTTCGACTGTTCTTCACTCGATTCTTGTCTCCAAATTGTGCACGCCTCGGTTCCCTATGGATTCACGAGTCAGGGAAAGAAAAACAGAGGTGTTGGATAGGAATTGGTGATTTCAAAAAAAAAAAAAAAAAAAAAAGAAATGGTGTCAATGATCTTACGTCGAGAGATGAAGTTTTTAAGTCGAGGAACTCGACATCAATGATGAATTTTCCCAATGGAACCTCAATTTCCCAGGTGAAATCGTCGTGGTTCTTAAGAAGTTTATCAGTTACTTCTGCATGGATGGGTACAACCTCAAATTGTTTTCATTAATGGGCAACAATTGGAGGAAAAAAAAAAAAAAAAAAAAGAAGAAAATGGTTTACCTGGATGAACCGAACACCTGCGATCTCCAGCAGGCGAGACTACTCTGATCACAAACGATGCAATCGGAGGGTTTTCCCTTGTCGATTTCGATACCTCAGGGTACAATTTGATGGTTAAAGTTCGATTCTTCTCCACGGACAAGTGCCTTGAAAATTCAGATCAAAATCACGCACGGGTCATGAAAAATCACAAAATCATAGAGTAGTACAAAATAGAATCAGAAAAGACGAGATCGATACCAATTCCATATCCCAATCCTGAAAGGATCGGATCTCCTGTAGGCGAACGAGGCTAGGGTTTCAATGCGCCACTGGGCAAGGCGCGGCGTGGTATCGACGACCATGTCGGCAGAGCTGCTCATCCTGGAGAAGGCAAGCGCCGCCGTGACTTCATGGATGCAATCGAAGAACCCTTCCAGCAGCTGATCCCCGTGCCTTCCCAGCTTCGCTCATACAATCGACTCAATTCTTAAAAAAAATCTCCGTCGGGGCGCTTAGAATAATATATATCATCCGTCTGTAATCCAACAATTTATATAGAGGCAGCAACCACAATCAATCAGGTGGCTGAGTGAAGACGACGCAAGGGATTGCCGGCAGTACACGGCAGGGAATGGCGATCGAGGACCGATCATGGAGGCATGATGACACACAGTGTTGCAGAAGAGACGGATTTGGATGCAAAAAAAACAAAAGAGAGTGGCGTTTTGATTAGTGTTGAGAATGCCCTGCCCTGCCCTGGTGAGTATGGGTTTATGTAATGTTTGACATGTGTAGAATTGTAGTGATGATAGAATTGAGATGGAAATGGAACTTTCCTTTTCTATTAAAAGCTTAGTGTTGCATCTGCTGCCAAGTCAAGTATCTGCTTTCCTTTTCCATGTAGTACTAAATTATGGATTTGGTAAGATCTACCGATGAAGTGCAGAATGAGTTTTGTGTATGTTTGAGACAAACAACCTCCAATCTGTTAGCGTATAGCGGATTCAGAGAGAAAACTATGAGACAATCTGCTAGCGGACAGCGAATAGTGGATCCACTAGCGGATAACGGATTCGGAGAGAAAACTATGAGATAATCTGCTCTTTCAATCTACTATCTGCTAGTGGATCTGCTCGCTTCCAAACACTTAGCATTTACACCCTCGTCAGACATCATCAAAACACTTAGCATTGAGTATTTTTATACTGATAAGACATCATTAAATATTCAACACACACTTCATTAACACTTAGCATTTACACCCTCGTGAGTTTAGGACACCAGCACCTAATATCAGTCATTCAGCACCCTATCAAAACCCATAAATTATACTTCTATCTTGATTCTTGCTTCCGGGGCTGCCCCACCAATCCACACCAGTCACTATAAGGCCCTCCACGTATTCCTATTCATTGATCATTACAACTTATAGCCATTTGCTTCAAACACGTAGTAACCTTTGGACAAGATTACAACATAAAAGTGGACAAATCCATTGGAATCTCCTTAGGAAATGCTGCCTTCAAAGACTAATTGGGAATAATTTCTCTCAAAAGATCAAATGCACAAATGTTCATGTGAGTTAAAAGCGAATGCCGTCAAGTTCACTCTGTAATGGAAATGGAACAAAACAATTGTGCGGGACTGATGGATGATTTTGGTACCAAAAATGTAAAATGTAATAGTATCTTTTTCCGACTGTGAAATATACTAGTAAGTAACAATAATATGTATCTTTTTCCAAAAATGTGAAACGTTTGGTGTTTTGATACTATCCATTATTCAACGTTGATTCACGTTTATACAATAGTTATAGAAGGCAAAACATAGTCAAGTGAGATCTTGTTAGAATCGTCCTATCTTATAGTTTTATAATATCAAATTCTTATAACTTTTATTTATATACAACGTGGGTTATTAACAATTAAAAATCTACATCGAACTGCGTGCGTAGAGGGAATGTTGCACATTCATAAAAACAGAGGAAGTGTGTATGTATATGTAATCAATCATTATAAATTGAATGCCTAGTGATGTAAGTCATCTATGTCAGAAAGTGGCGTAGATTAATATATGGGTGAGGTTTTTTTGGGTGAGCTTGATAAAATAAGTTTGAAACCATAAGTATGAATATTGAATTTTGAACTCTGTGCTACATTATTTAAAATTTATAAAAAAAAAAAAAAATTGTCTGAATTTAATATTGGTTGTTTGATAATTATGCAGAACTAAATACTCAATACTCCATGCTAGGCCCCATAGGGCATTTATAATATACTAGCTTTTTTGGCCCGCGCGTTGCGCACGGGCGTATTGCTTTCTTTCTTATTATGAATAGAATTAATATATAGATTTTTTAATTGAATGAACAAAATAAATACGTAGAAGTATACACTTTGGAATTCATAGTCAATGATAATTTTAAATTGTAATGATTTTGAGTATAGAGATCTAAAGTTAAAAGTTAAGGAGGAATAGAGTTTATAATTTAACAATCGAGTTTAGGATTTCATTGTTAAAATGAAACATATTTATTATTAATTAGTTATTTTAACATCCCATTATCCCTTGACCCTCCACCCATTATGTGAATTTTCTTGAATGATATAACAATTTTCTAATAATTCAATTCCCTCTCCTATCCACATGATCTAGTCAATAATTTGATTCCACAATACTAAAGCTACATAAACTCGAAACCCAGCCTGCTTGGTTGAAGTGGGAACCAAGTATTTTCTCAACCAACTTATAGAGTTTTTTGTCCAACTCCTCCACCTGCCATCAACAAAACATTCATTGTCACTCCTAAATGATACAATTTCATATCATAAATGTTTTTTAGTTGATATTTAGTGAAAACAATCATCAGGGCCACTAAAAATTCTCAACAATAGGCTAATTCCTATCTCCACTCCAGGTAGAGCAATTTAAGTAATGCTTAAAATAATAGTATAGTTTTGTAATAGTTAGTGAGAATTGTGTGTGAATGCCAATCATCAACTCTCCAAGTAGGGTTGTAAAAGAATAAAATATTTTTGGTTTGATTCGTGATTCGATTCGAAATTATTCGGAATTTTGATATTCGATTAATATTTGATTCGATTCGATGTTCGATTTTATATTAAAATTATATATAAATATATAAATTTATTTTGTTAAATAATTTAACAAGTTAATTTTAGTGACTATATTTATTAATTAATATAAATATATTTATATATAATATTAAAATATTAAATTTGATCTATAAATCAAATTAAATATTTAAGTTTAATAATTAAAATTAATTTTATTAATTATTAAATTACCTTATAGAATAATTCGATTCGATTCGATAATATTCGAAAAGCTTATCAAATCAAAGCGAATACTGTGGTATTCGGTTCGATTCGGTTCGTTTACAACCCTATCTTCAAGGATAAAAGGAAAATAAATAATTACGTTAATGAGATTTGGCACACACCTTATAAATCAACTCCTCAATTTGTTCATCGTGATCTATTGAATCTTTGGCTATTCAATCGATGGAACAACAGAATTGATTAATGAACAATGCTGCAATGCCTTTAGCTGTAAATGAAATAGTCAATTTAGCATTTAAGAAAAAATTTTACCCATTTGCTCCATTGGGCAACAAATAATGACCAAGCAATTGGTAGAGCTTAACCTTTCTTCGTCCAAATGATGTTCGTGCAAGAGGGTGGTAGAAATTAGAATTACTACATTATCTAATATTTTTATGTTTATATGCTCCAAGGAAACTCACTATTAACATATGGCTACTTTGTCGAGCATGGCTCCAGCTGCATCTTTTGTAGAAAATTCTTCAGATTTTGAATCTCCGTTCCACTCAATTATTTGATTTTATTGTTCTGAATAAAATTAAGAGGTTGTTCTTTGGGGCATTACATCAAACACAATAATAGGAATCTCAATATAATACCCTTAAGTGTAAAAATCGAGTATGCATGCATAACCAGAATGAATTATCCAATCAATCCGCAGAGCTCTTTAAGCGAGTCACTATTGGCATTGAAGTAAAGTTAGTAGAGAAAACCTCGGATCGTTTGGTGAGGACAGAGGATGAGAGGAACATAGAAAAGAATAAATGAATTTATTGATGTTTAATTTTTTTTCTTTGGTGATGTCAATCTACCCACATGTTTTAATAAGAGCATTTGATCTAAAAATGAGTGTATAATGATTGAACTTATATGAGGATATAAAATGAGAATATAATTTTTTTTTTCTTTTTGAATTACATGAGATTCAAGTCTTTTGTTTATGTTTTCGATTTTTCTTTTTCTTTTTTCTCTTTGCCCGCCTTCTCAGACTTGTTCACCAAAAAAAAGGCTTTTGCTTAAAATGATAGTTGGAATGCATGTAACAAAAATTTAAAATGGAAATAAATGAGAGAATAAGAGGATTGAAGAAAAATTCAAAGTCATAACCAAATGATCATAACATAAAATATATTATTTTTACTGTTAAAAAATTAAATATAAATAGTTTCTCTTTCATATCTAAAATAATGAGAGCAAGTGGAAAACTTGATAAGTTTAGTATTGTATATTTATATTGATGTTAAATGTTCACTTTAGATTATTATTTGTGAAAAATAAAATGGTAAATATGTTTTATTGAAAGTTTATATTCACATGTTTTGTATCATGTTTGAACGTCATGATCACCTTAAAAAATATTAGAGCTTTTGGGTAAAAATATTGCTACAATCCAAACTAATTATGATTCCCACAAATCTTTACGATAGTTTATACTAAAATACTTCTTATATCCTTTTACAATACAAATTACTTATATATAAAAAAAATTGTATAAAAATTTACTTTGAATTTCATATACATTTATATTTATATTGAAATAAATAAGGATTAAGGATATTATGTCTAACAATTAAACTATGATACGTTTTAGTCTCTCTCTTTTTTTTTTTCATTTTCCTTCTTTTCTTCTTTAGAAAGAAAGAAAGAAAAAAAAACTTATGTAGATTTGGCTAAAATGGTATGGAAGGTTTAAGTGATTGGTTATTTTATATTATCAATTTTTTAAGGTCAATTTAATGTTTACACTATTTTTTAATGAAATTTATATTTAAAATATGCCATTGATTAAAAATGTTTGAAATCTATTATTTTAAATTCCTTATATTGATATAGGATTATATTTTAGACACATATTTTTAACCTAATAATATTTATTTATTAATATTATAATATGTTAGTATTTCTTAAATACTCCTATACTATTATATATTTGATCAAAGAGTTAATATTATATAGTTTATGTTTATAAATATTTGATATGATAAATATATTTACTATAATTTAAAAACATATATTTACTTCATTTATATTGTTTAATTTCAATATTAAGCCAGATAAAAACTTAGGATATAAAATTTATTAAATTTTTATAGTTCACAACATTTCTTAAATTTAATTATTCAATATATATTTTGAATGAAACAATTTTTTAAAAAATATGGTAATTATATTCCTTTTATTGATACATGATTATATATTTTATAGAGATAAATTTTTAACCTAACTAAATTTATTTAATAATATTATAATATTATTTTTTACAAAATTATATGTATGAAAAAGGTATACATGAAAAAATAATTTATATTATATGTATTAGAAAATAATTTATATTATATGTATCAATATTATTCGATACAATAATTTATTCAATATTTGATACATATAATATTGATAATATTATATTATATGTATCAGAAAATAATTTATATGAAGTATGTATAAAAAAAGTTGTTATATTAATAGATTGATTTATATATGCAATCAAAATAATTTATATAAAAAGAATTATATCTTTTTAAATATATATGAAGATTTTCTCACGATTTTGTTATATTAATAGATACATTTGTTGTCTAAACTTAGATATTGGTGACATGGAAGATGACATGGCATTACTCAGCGATTACTCAGCAGCTATCAGTCTCCCTATGTGTTTTTATAAGGACCGTTGATCTGAAAAATAGCATATAATGACTGATTAACCCTTTAAAATTAAGAATGATGAATTAATTTTAATAAGGACAAAAGAGTCTGCACAGGCCAAAAAATATTCCAGGATTTATTATATCGATTTAGAGATGATAAGAAATTAAGAATGGTGTTGTACAACATGTATTCGAATAAAATCGCTTAGGCCCATCTTTACGGCTTTACCCCTGAAAAAAAAAAAAAAAAAAAAACTCAATATGTGCTGGTTTACATTAATTTTGTTCTTATATCTAAAAATTCTTTTTTCTGGTAAACTTATATATCTTAATTTCATTTATATTCATTATGTTTTGTTTAAATAATTAATTGAAAATGATTGTATTTTATTATATACAGTTATTTTAGTTTTTATTATTTATTCATTAATTAATTTAATATTATTATCTTTTATAAATATTATTTTTATATTATTATTATTACTAGCATACCCGCCCGCGCAATGCGCGGTAAATAAAATTTATATATATTTTTTAAAATAACATAAGATTTTAAAAATTCAAATATTGTACGTATTACATAAAATTTGGTTCATGCGGGGTTGGAGACTTAATCAAGTGGTAGCTCCCCGACTCTCAATCTATAGGTTGGGGGTTCGAATCCCCATCCAGCCCCTTATCCCTTCCGTTTGTTCCCTTTATAATTGTATGGCATGAGCTCCCACTACCCTTTCCAGACATTCAATGACATCTTCAAAAAAATTTAGTTCATGCTAATTTTCTGACCACATTATTGTTAAAAAATGTGACAAAATAGTTTAGCAACTTTGTCAATTAAGTTATTTTCCTAATATTATTGTTTTATTGATTTAGCCCATAATCAATTTGATTTTACATTTTTAAATTTGTAATTTCCTAGATATAATTTTAACTCCATTTATATTTTATATGTTAATTTATTATTATATATTACACTAATAATGCTACTGGACTACTTGACCAATGGCATGCCTCCCGCACTTGGCGAGACGTCTTTGACGATGTTCAGTTCATCATGTACTTTGCGAGGGTAAAATGGTCGCGGATTGTCTAGCAAAATATGGTGCAACTTTAGAAGAATTCTACACTACTTGGACATTCCCCCATACTTCACGCACAGGGTGTTAGCGGCGGATTCTTCCGGCGTATGGTTCCCAAAAGCCTAAGTGTTAGCTCATTTTTTCCTTTCTGTTTTTTTTGGACACCTCTTTTTGTTGCTGTTTTTTCCCTTTATTTTCTTTTCAACTTGTTATTTGGCGTCAGCTTTCCAAAAAATAATGTTAATAATCTTAGAACATTGTTCACATAAATATGGAGTGACTAATGCAAATCTAATCATGAATATATAATTATCATATTATATTATATTATACTTTCTCCGTTTCTTTTTAAGTATTACACTTTTTTTTGGGTGCGGCATAATAAATGTTATATTACCATATATAGAATGCTTTTAAAGGTATAACACTTCAACTAAAGCACTTTTGTTCATTGCATTGAATCTCGTGTCATTTTCTTATCTTACACTTATTTTGAAATGAAGGGAGTATTATATTATATGTAGGGATGAAAACGCTACGGATATGATCGGATAGTATTGGATACGAATATATATTGTCCAACATTTTTTTATCGGATTCGGATCGAATATAGATATGCCGGATACAAATATATGTCGGATACAGATTCAATTGGATACAGATTATCGGATAATTTTTAATCTTTTTTTAAAATTTGATATAAAAAATTATCTAATAATTTTATATTTTGTTATAATTATTAACAATTTTTAATTAGTAAATAATAATATGTTAAAATATTCGGATATCCAGATCTAAAATCTGGATAATATCGATACGGTCAGATATTTTCGGATACGAATACGAATGCATATATTAAATTACAGATTCAAATTCGGATGTGAATATTGAAATATCTAGCTGGATAGTCGGATACAGATTCGCATTCGAATATAATCGGATACGGCATCGGATCGGTCTAATATTTACCATACCCCTTTCACCCCTAATTATGAGTATATATATTATACAAATATATAGTACTATATTTATTCAATTAGACGAAGTTAAAAGATGTTATATATCATAGTAAATCTTTTTAATTTATGTAGTGTTATTATACCTTTTATATTAATTAATAATTTCTTTAAAAATATAGGATCGATATCTACCTTATATATATATATATATCAACTATTCAAAATTAGATTGAGATCTTCTAAAATAATAACAAATCACTATGCTAAATAAAAAGTTGGGAAAAATAAACATCTAATTTAAATAATTCCCTATCCAATTTATTAGATAATTCCCTATTTTTCCGAATACAATTAAATAATGATTGTTTTCTACTTTATAGTGAACTTACATAAATAAATAAATATGTAAAAAATAAAAAATGTATCCAAAAGGAAAGATGTCAAAATGGGAATAATCTATTAACAAAAGGGAAAAAATACATAAATAAAAAATAAAGTGGAAACATCTCCAAATTTATTCTCTTCAGTTTTTTTTTTCAAATTTCGAATAAAGACAAAATAACAAACAATAGCAAAATCAACATAAAATAGATTTATGATATACAAAAATTTTGAGTAGTATACAAAGGAGAATCATAAAATTAATTTGTAGAGTATGACTTCATTGCAGTCTTGAATTACAATATGTAATCCTGTAAAAGTCATTGGAAAATCATTAGAAACATATATTTAACAGTATGTAAGAAAAAACAAAAAATATATTGCAATCTAAGAAAAATTAACCTGCAACAAAAGAAATATTAAGAAAACATTGGCGTGGAAAATATTGTAATACATGAGAAGAAGAAACAAAAGACATTGTTTAATATAAAATCAATATTGAGAAGATATAAACAAAGAATGAAGAAATAAAATGTGAGTTGATGAAAATTTCAAGACAACCATGATATTAGATAAATGAATGGAATATTTATAGAGAAATAGGAGGAGGTTTGGTGTAGATATATATGCAAATGTTGGAGGGATGAAATCAAATTTGACGTGAACTTCTAAAAATATATTTATAGATATGAATATATAATATAATATTATATATATGTGGTCCTTTTCCGAGTGAATTTTATGTTTCAAATCTTAGATATTATTTGTACATATATTAATGAATATTGATAAAATAATTATATTAAATGTATCATCTATATAATAAATCCTGAATACTTTTTGGCATGTGCAGATTCTTTTGTCCTTATTAAATTTAATTCATCCTTCTTAATTTTAAAGGGTTAATCAGTCATTATACGTTCATTTTTAGATCAACGGCTCTTAAGTTTACACGTAATATGCTGACTAATTCCACGTCATCAGACACATCATCAATATCTATATTTAGAAAATAAATCTATTTATTAATATAACAAAATCTTTAGAAAATCTTCATATATATTTTAAAAAGATATAATTGAATACATGTAACACCCCGATTTAATTAACCCATAATTAATTTAATTTAGTTATGGTTAATTAACAAAAGACTTGGTGTATGGATTATTTTGTAGGAAATGAAGATTTAAGTGGGGAAATAAGTGAGTTCAACTCACAAGATAATAAGAGTCAAGTGCTCAAACGGGTGCAATGTGGTCAAGACAAGTGGTGTAACTCTTTTAACCCACATTCCGACCCGACCCGAGACCCGTGACCCGACCCGGATCCATTTTAACCCTTCAAAAATCTGATTTGGGCATTGGGAAACCCCATTTCATCATCATCATCCTTCCATTCCCGTCACCTCTCTTGAAGGAGATAGGATTCTTCATTTTGGCTTGGAATTGGTGTTTTCTTCTTCAAATCAAGTTGGGGGATTGCTTATATAAGCTTTGGTAAGTATTTTCCTAGCTTCTACACTTGATTTTGATGATGTTTGAGTGAGTTTTGGGGTGATGAAAGTTGGTGACGAAAATTGGGTGTTTGTAGAAATTCTTGCTTTTGGTGTTGAATTGAAGCTTGGATTCTTGTTTGGAAGCTGAATTAGTGTTGAAGGAAGCTAAGGTTAGTACTTGAGACCATTTTGGTGTTGATGATTTCAGTTTTTGAGCTTCAATTGGTGTCATGATGAAGAAATCATGTTCTTGGATGAAATTTTGATGATTTGGTTGATTTTTTTGTTATGTAGCTTGGTATTGGTGTTTGGAGGAGTTGGGGAGCTGTATTGGAAGATTTTGGACCACCTCAATACCAGGCAAGGGTAGAGATAGGCCTAAATGGGGGCATAATCGGTGGAATGGCCGGAAACCGCCATTTCCATCGTTTCTGTTGTGTCGGCGCGCAGTTGGGGCGCCCTTTAGCCAAACAGCGCGCGAGCAGCGCGCGATCGAATCGAACGTCACGACGAACGAGTCCCGCGCGGGGTTGGCGCGGTTTTTGTGTAAAAACCGCGCCGGGTGCGCGCCACCCCCCCTGCCCGCGCGGTTCGTTCGCTCGTTTTCCGGTTCTTCGTCCTTCGCGTTTCCTTAGTTCTTCTTATGCTTCTAGCATGCCATAACCATCATTATGCTCACAATCTTTGAACTTAGTTGCGATTAGCGGTGATCTACTATGCCTTAGTTGAGATCGAGTCTTGTTTCGCTTCTATGTTGATGTGAGTGTTAGTGCCGATATGTGGGGCTTGGCACACCCTTGACACTTAACTCGCGATGAGTTGTTTATTTTGTCATGACACGTAATTTACGTATTGACATGTGTGGAATCTGATTATGTGTTGGTGCCGAAATGTGGGACTTGGCACACCCCGGAATATTTTAAAACTACTATTTTAAAGAGCCCGGATTATTCTTTTTAAAAACTATTATTTTCAAGTATTATTATTTTTAAAGTTATCATTTATAAACTAGTAGTATATTTCAAAGAGCCCTGACTATTTTAAAGCTATTTATTTTAAAGAAAATACTTCACTCGAGATGAGTGATTGAATTGAATCTGAAAATCTGTGATGATATGTGAATATCTGTGATGATATGTGAATATCTGTGATGATATGTTGAGACTGAAAAGGATTTATATCCTAGTCTGTATTTGGCTAGAAAGGGGTCATGACCCTTAGCCTGACCCGCTTGCCGTAAGCCACGATTTCAGCTGTTAGTGTCCGCGGCGGGGGCACTGTGGGTATGTCTCTCGACCATTAAGGGGTGTGGACCCTTATATGGGAGGGAATACCGACCATGGTACCTAGGTGCGCGCTAGGCATGCTTATGTGCTGCATTTAGGGTAGATAGACATTTTAGGTCATAACATTTCATCTCATCATCCATCATTCATCTTATTTGCAGTGGTTGAAGCACCGGTATGGGACGGTGTGATGTTTACTTATTTGCTCTGCACAGTTTTTATGTTATGCCTAATAAATGTTTAAAAACGAAATATATCTCCACCTATATGTATAAATATACTTCTAGGGAATCAAGTTAATTCTTGTTTCCCCTTATGCCGATTCTTCTATTCTTGCTCAGTACCTTGTACTGACCCTTGCTATGTTTTCATGTATAGATATTCCCGGGGAAGACGCAGAGCCTGAGCACGATGTGGGGTTTGGGAATGAGTGATCTGCCTAGGGATGCATTAGCATGTTGTGGACTTATGTGCTTGACTTGAATAATATGCTATGACTTATTACCTAGTCTCGTACTGTTGTAGTACGGATCGGTACACTATATTCTGTCTTGTGTTTAATTTGATATCTCTGACAGGTGAGATGAGACTGATATGTCGACTGTTATGTCGCATAAATAAGGCTTGTAAGCCGGACGTCTGTTATGACGTGAGGTTTCCTTTTCTGGATTTGTACTCTGATATTATGATTCATTGGCTTCCTGGTTACTTGGCTACGTGTTATTGATCTTAAATTGATTGGCCAACAGTTTAAGAGAGGTAACACGGCCGTGACGTCACAGAAATTTGGTTTTGAATTTTTGGGGCGTTACATTTGGTATCAGAGCCATGTTTGCTCGTATGTGCTTAGAATTCTAACACAAGCATGTGGTGAGATGTGTGGGGGAAAGCATATAGTGTAGGAATTGCATCTGGTTCTGCTTATATTTTTGTAGATTGCATTGTTTTTGGTTATCTGCGTGCCCTATAGGGGTGGATTGTGGTTTGTGAATCAAACCAGGATCAATCCTTGGGGATATTCCGGGAATTCTATACTTAATAATTGCTGTTCGGTAAAGAATTATTCTTATTTACCGAGTGTTACTGAATGTCTCGTTATGTTACGAATATAGGATGCCGCCGCGCAGGGATGGAAGGCCCAGGAGGAGGGGAAGGCCTCGTAGGAATCCGGGGCCAGCTTTTGGGGGTCATGGACAGTACCATGAGAATGGTGGACTTGGCAATGATCACGTGGAAGATGTTCCAATTGAGGAACCTGTAGAGGTGGAGGATGACTGGAACTATGAGGACGAACCAGTGCCTCCACCACCGCCGCCACCTGTACAGATGCCCATTGACCCTCAGTTTATGCAATATATGTTTAGTGCTATGTATGGGATGTATCAGGGGCAGGCGAATCAACCTGCACAACCACCACCCAGACCCGTGGATTACGTGCATCTAGCAAGGCATTATCAACCGCCGGTCTTTAGTGGAGGAGTAGACCCGGTTGCTCTGACTGTTTGGATTTATCATATGGAGGAGATCTTCGAGAATATAGACTGCCCAGAGAATTGGAAGGTCAGGGTGGGACAGCAGTATCTTACTGGACCAGCTCTCCATTGGTGGAGGTCGCGTAAGAGTGAGCTTATGGCGAGACCCAACTTCTCATGGGAAGTTTTCTGTCATGCTTTGAGATCCCACTTTTTCACTACACAGATGATGAATGTTAAAAAGAGGGAATTTCTCAACCTGGAGCAGGCAGGAAATATGACAGTGTCTGAATACTATGGTCGTTTTGTGGAACTCATGTCATACGTACCAATGCTAGTTGCTAATGAAGAAGATAAGGTTTCGAAGTTTGTGGATGGATTGAAGGCTGAGATCCGGACTGGGTTTAGCAACCAACACGCCTGCTTAGCTTCAGCATATGATCAAGCTTTATGCATTGAAAGAGCTCGTGCTTATATGCAGCGCGTGAGGGCCGCTCGTCGCAGGGAGTCAGGGGGGCCGATTAGACCCCATCATAGGCAGACGAGGCCGAGAAGCGGTGGAGAGACCTCTAGGCCTCGGACTTATGCACAGCCACCGTATAGAAGCGGACCCCACTGCTGGAATTGCGGACAGCAAGGACATTTGAGGTCACAGTGCCCACAGTTGGTAGGTCGAGTAGGAGGATCTACTTCAGATGCGTCTGGTGGGAATGCGTCGCGTGGAAGAGGTGCAGACAGAGGTCGTGGACCACAGGGGGACCGTGGGGGCCGTCTCAATGTGATTGAGCGGGCTGAGCTAGATGGGCGAGATGATGTCATGACTGGTAAGTTGCCCATTGTTCAATTTCAATCTTGATCGACTTAACCATCTGTAACAAGTGCCCCAGGTAGTGCCGTAGTGCCTTATGTTATTAAATGCGTAAGTACTATACTAGTTAATAATGTGCCTGCTTATGCCTTATATGATTCTGGTGCATCATGCTCGTTTATATCATCGGAATTCGTAACTAATAATGATATGGGACCACTGGAGGCTTATCAACTCCCTGTTAGCTACCTTCGGGAGACCTCATGCGGAGCCAGTGGATTAAACCCGATGCACAGATAATCATCAAAGATCGAGAGTTCAGAGCGAATCTAGTGGTGCTAGATTTGGCCGATTTTGACGTGATTTTGGGAATGGATTGGCTGTCTAAGTATCAAGCCAGATTAGACTACGGGATACCAAGGATTTCCTTCACCGAAGAAGAAGGTGACCGAGGCTCCGGCCTTAGTGTTACCTGATGAATCGGGGGAATATGAGGTAGACACAGATGCATATTATCGAGGACTTGGGTGTGTGCTTATGCAGTATGGCAAGGTGATTGCGTATGCATCTAGGCAATTAAAGCCTCACGAGCTGAATTACCCGACTCACGACCTGGAGATGGCAGCGGTCGTGCATGCATTAAAAATTTGGAGGCATTATCTTTACGGAGCCAAGTGTCAAATCTATTCGGATCATAAGAACCTTAAATGTCTCTACACTGCAGATAAGATGAGCGGTAGGCAAAGAAGGTGGTTAGAGCTTTTGCAGGACTACGACACGAGTATTCAGTACATAGAAGGGAAAGCCAACCGGGTGGCTGATGCACTAAGTAGTAAAGGACATGTACTGAATTCAATTACTCTCCTGTGGAAGTTGAGGCAAGAGTTAGACAAGGAAGGTGTTGTGGTTGTTCCTTACGACACGATAGCGAGGCTGAATGCTATGACGGTGATGCCATCATTACTCGAGGAACTCAGACTAAGTCAAGCTGTAAGTCAAGAGATGATGCATTTGAAAGCTCAGATTCGTAAGGGTAAAGCAGAAGGCTTTGTGATCGATAGCAAGGATATGATCAAGTTTGGGGACCGTTGGTGTGTGCCTCCGAAAGATCAGGCGCTGAAAGGAAAAATTATGGAGGAAGCACATTGCACACCTTACTCCGTACATCCGGGAGCAGTAAAGATGTACAAGGATTTGAGGCAAAACTATTGGTGGAAAGGCATGAAAAAGAAAGTGGCAGAATTTGTGTCTAGGTGTTCCACTTGCCAGAAGGTGAAAGCCGAGCACATGAGACCTTCAGGCTTATTACAACCATTGGATGTTCCTACTTGGAAATGGGAATCCATTGCTATGGACTTTGTCACCGGGCTACCCAGGACACGGAGCAGTTTAGATACTATTTGGGTAGTTGTGGATCGACTAACAAAGAGTGCTGTGTTTATACCAATGAGATTGAACTGGAGCATGCAACAGTTGACTGGCGCTTACATCCAACATGTGGTTAGACGTTTTGGTATTCCTCGAGAAATCATTTCCGATAGAGATTCCAGATTCCTGTCAAGGTTCTGGAAGGAATTGCAGACAGCCTTTGGGACACAGATCAGTATGAGTACTGCGTGGCACCCCCAGACTGATGGACAGACAGAAAGGACCATTAGAACCTTGGAGGATATGTTGAGGGCGTGTGTGATGGATTTTCAAGGATCGTGGGAGGAACATCTACATTTGGTGGAGTTCTCCTACAACAATAGCTATCACGCGAGTATTCGTATGGCGCCTTTCGAGGCCTTATACGGAAGAAAGTGCAGGACGCCCTTGTGTTGGAGTGATCCTTCAGAGCGAGTGGTGATGGGTCCTGAACTTATTGAACAGACCGCGGAAGTGGTACGAGTGATCAGAGACAGAATGAAGGAAGCTCAGGATCGTCAGAAGAGTTATGCTGATTTGTCCAGGAGAGACATTGAATTCGAGATTGGAGATTGGGTACTCTTGAGAGTGTCACCCATGAGGGGCGTGAGACGATTTGGGAAGAAAGGGAAACTGAGTCCCAGATTTATAGGCCCCTATGAGATCACTAAGAAGATTGGAAAGGTCGCTTACCGGTTAGAATTGCCAACTGAGGTGGGAAAGGTGCACAACGTTTTCCACGTTTCTCAGTTGAGGAAGTTTATCTCGGATCCTAACAAGGTTATACAACCGGAGGAGGTGGAGTTGGATGACAACCTAGAATACGAAGAATACCCCGTGGCGATCCTTGACACTAAAAAAAAAAAGTACTTCGCAAGAAGGTGATCAAAATGGTGAAAGTACTTTGGTCGAGACATGGCGTAGAGGATGCCACTTGGGAGACAGAGGAAAGCATGGCTGGGCGTTATCCTGAATTGGATTTGACTCCAATTCAGTGAAGTAATGACCTTAATCCATACTTTTTCATTCGAGGACGAATGATCCTAAGGGGGAGAGATTGTAACACCCCGATTTAATTAACCCATAATTAATTTAATTTAGTTATGGTTAATTAACAAAAGACTTGGTGTATGGATTATTTTGTAGGAAATGAAGATTTAAGTGGGGAAATAAGTGAGTTCAACTCACAAGATAATAAGAGTCAAGTGCTCAAACGGGTGCAATGTGGTCAAGACAAGTGGTGTAACTCTTTTAACCCACATTCCGACCCGACCCGAGACCCGTGACCCGACCCGGATCCATTTTAACCCTTCAAAAATCTGATTTGGGCATTGGGAAACCCCATTTCATCATCATCATCCTTCCATTCCCGTCACCTCTCTTGAAGGAGATAGGATTCTTCATTTTGGCTTGGAATTGGTGTTTTCTTCTTCAAATCAAGTTGGGGGATTGCTTATATAAGCTTTGGTAAGTATTTTCCTAGCTTCTACACTTGATTTTGATGATGTTTGAGTGAGTTTTGGGGTGATGAAAGTTGGTGACGAAAATTGGGTGTTTGTAGAAATTCTTGCTTTTGGTGTTGAATTGAAGCTTGGATTCTTGTTTGGAAGCTGAATTAGTGTTGAAGGAAGCTAAGGTTAGTACTTGAGACCATTTTGGTGTTGATGATTTCAGTTTTTGAGCTTCAATTGGTGTCATGATGAAGAAATCATGTTCTTGGATGAAATTTTGATGATTTGGTTGATTTTTTTGTTATGTAGCTTGGTATTGGTGTTTGGAGGAGTTGGGGAGCTGTATTGGAAGATTTTGGACCACCTCAATACCAGGCAAGGGTAGAGATAGGCCTAAATGGGGGCATAATCGGTGGAATGGCCGGAAACCGCCATTTCCATCGTTTCTGTTGTGTCGGCGCGCAGTTGGGGCGCCCTTTAGCCAAACAGCGCGCGAGCAGCGCGCGATCGAATCGAACGTCACGACGAACGAGTCCCGCGCGGGGTTGGCGCGGTTTTTGTGTAAAAACCGCGCCGGGTGCGCGCCACCCCCCCTGCCCGCGCGGTTCGTTCGCTCGTTTTCCGGTTCTTCGTCCTTCGCGTTTCCTTAGTTCTTCTTATGCTTCTAGCATGCCATAACCATCATTATGCTCACAATCTTTGAACTTAGTTGCGATTAGCGGTGATCTACTATGCCTTAGTTGAGATCGAGTCTTGTTTCGCTTCTATGTTGATGTGAGTGTTAGTGCCGATATGTGGGGCTTGGCACACCCTTGACACTTAACTCGCGATGAGTTGTTTATTTTGTCATGACACGTAATTTACGTATTGACATGTGTGGAATCTGATTATGTGTTGGTGCCGAAATGTGGGACTTGGCACACCCCGGAATATTTTAAAACTACTATTTTAAAGAGCCCGGATTATTCTTTTTAAAAACTATTATTTTCAAGTATTATTATTTTTAAAGTTATCATTTATAAACTAGTAGTATATTTCAAAGAGCCCTGACTATTTTAAAGCTATTTATTTTAAAGAAAATACTTCACTCGAGATGAGTGATTGAATTGAATCTGAAAATCTGTGATGATATGTGAATATCTGTGATGATATGTGAATATCTGTGATGATATGTTGAGACTGAAAAGGATTTATATCCTAGTCTGTATTTGGCTAGAAAGGGGTCATGACCCTTAGCCTGACCCGCTTGCCGTAAGCCACGATTTCAGCTGTTAGTGTCCGCGGCGGGGGCACTGTGGGTATGTCTCTCGACCATTAAGGGGTGTGGACCCTTATATGGGAGGGAATACCGACCATGGTACCTAGGTGCGCGCTAGGCATGCTTATGTGCTGCATTTAGGGTAGATAGACATTTTAGGTCATAACATTTCATCTCATCATCCATCATTCATCTTATTTGCAGTGGTTGAAGCACCGGTATGGGACGGTGTGATGTTTACTTATTTGCTCTGCACAGTTTTTATGTTATGCCTAATAAATGTTTAAAAACGAAATATATCTCCACCTATATGTATAAATATACTTCTAGGGAATCAAGTTAATTCTTGTTTCCCCTTATGCCGATTCTTCTATTCTTGCTCAGTACCTTGTACTGACCCTTGCTATGTTTTCATGTATAGATATTCCCGGGGAAGACGCAGAGCCTGAGCACGATGTGGGGTTTGGGAATGAGTGATCTGCCTAGGGATGCATTAGCATGTTGTGGACTTATGTGCTTGACTTGAATAATATGCTATGACTTATTACCTAGTCTCGTACTGTTGTAGTACGGATCGGTACACTATATTCTGTCTTGTGTTTAATTTGATATCTCTGACAGGTGAGATGAGACTGATATGTCGACTGTTATGTCGCATAAATAAGGCTTGTAAGCCGGACGTCTGTTATGACGTGAGGTTTCCTTTTCTGGATTTGTACTCTGATATTATGATTCATTGGCTTCCTGGTTACTTGGCTACGTGTTATTGATCTTAAATTGATTGGCCAACAGTTTAAGAGAGGTAACACGGCCGTGACGTCACAGAAATTTGGTTTTGAATTTTTGGGGCGTTACAATACAAATATATATAAATTATTTGATTGTATATATAATATTTTAAAAAATATTAATACTATAATATTATTAAATAAATTTAATTAGGTTACAGATTTATGCCTAAAAAGTATACAATCATATATCAATATAAGGAATATAATAATTATATTTTAAATAAAAATATTTTATTAAAAATATGATGTAAATATTAAATTGACCCTAAATATATTGATTACTGTAAAATAACTAATAACCTAAAAACTTTTATACCATTCTAAACAAATTCTACATATTTTTTTCGTTTTAAAGAAGAAAATAAAAAGAAAAGAAAAAAAAACTAAAACACATCATAATTTAATTATTCTCATATATTTCAGTATAAAATAAAAATGTATATGAAATTTGGAGTAAATTGTTATACAATTTTTTAAAAATATTTTGTACTGTAAAAGAATATAAGAAGTATACCCCTAAAAGACTTGGTATCGGAGTATAAATTCTATTTTAAGGTTTATAATAATAATGAATTGAAAAATAATAAAAATTTAATTAAATTAAATGAAAATATTAACTACCAAATTTTTTTCATAATCAATATGAAAAAGAAAAAATTGGATAAAATATTATGGACTAAAATAATATTTTAAAAATTAACAGATAATCAAAACGTATTATAGTTAAAATTTATTTTATAAAATTATGGATTAGTCCATAAAAACTAATCACAACAAAAATTTAAAATAGTGATTTGTGTGATTTGGACTTCCACACACCTTTACCGGCACATGAATGTCACTGTTTATCAAAAAAATTAAAAATACATTACATAATAAAATATACTAAGTTTTAAATGATGAAAAGATAATAAAAAAGTATAAATAATATTTTTTAAAAAACTTTAAAGATAATAGTCAAAATGTAAAACATATTAGGAGTAAAACTAATATTTTTTTAAATCTTAATAATACAAAAAATACTCCATCAGTTCCGGTAATACCGTCCCAAAACTTTTGGACACGGTATTTTAGGTATAATGAGTTATTGTGATAAAATGGAGTAATTAGTTGATGCGATGTTTTAGTTGATGTTTATGGAGTAGTTTTTCTAAAAAGGGAAATGTGACAATTGTAGTGGGACATACCAAAAAGGAAAGTGAGACAGAATTAGTGGGACGGATGGAGTAATTTTTTCTAATTTTGAATAGTTAAGGAGTATTTATTTTCCACTTACTCTCATCATTTTAGATATGAAATAAAACTATATGCATTTAATTTTGTAACAGTAAAAATAATTTATTTTATATTGTTTCCACCTGAGTTTGAATTTCTTTCATTCATCTTATTATCTCCTTTATTTTCCTTTTAATCTTTTTGTTGCATGCATTTCAATCACTATTTAAACAAAAGAAATTGAATATCATGTAATCCAAAAAATATTATATTCTCATTTTATATCGTCATATTCGTTCAACACCCGTGCGTAGCGGGCGAAAAAAATCTAGTATCAATTAATATTGGATATTAATAAATATTTATGGAGATTTCAATATAGAATATTAAAATTTTAGGATTAAACATTGTTGGATGAATTAAATGTGATTGTTGAAAAAAGAGGGTGGGGAAGTGGGGGGAAACTTGACTATATTGTTTTTATATATATTAATAAATATTTATGGAGATTTCAATATAAAATATTAAAATTTTAGGATTAAACATTGTTGGATGAATTAAATGTGATTGTTGAAAAAAGGGGGTGGAAAAGTGGGGGGAAACTTGACTATATTGTTTTTATATATATATAGATAGATATAGATATAGATATAGATTATAAAAGACACAAAAGTGAGAAATGGATGAAATATTTACGCAAACAATTATTTATTGTACTCATTATAGTATACTCCCTCCGTCCCATATTTAAGTTCTTAGTTACTGTAGATGTAACACCCCGATTTAATTAACTCATAATTAATTAATTTAATTATGGTTAATTAACAAAAGACTTAGTATGTGGATTATTTTGTAGGAAATGAAGATTTAAGTGGGGGAAATAAGTGAGTTCAACTCACAAGATAGTAAGAGTCAAGTGCTCAAATGGGTGCAATGTGGTCAAGACAAGTGGTGTAGACCTTTTAACCCACATTCCGACCCGACCCGGATCCATCTTACCCTTAAAAATCAGATTTTGGGTGTTGGAAACCCATTTCCTCATCTTCTCTTCCCCTCTCTTCCCTCATTCCCGTCACCATTTTTGGGAAGGCTAGGGTTGGTGCCAAATCCTCCCAAAACCTTGATTTTATGCCCAAATCAGTTGGGGGTTTCATTATACTACCTTTGGTAAGTAATTTCCTCATAGTAATTCATGATTTTGAAGAGTTTTTAGGTGGTTTGTGAAGAGGGCAAAACAAGTGACGGGATTGAATGATTTTGGTTGAAATTCTTGTAGATCGACTTGGAATTTGTGTTAAATCCTTGCTTGGGAGTTGCAAATCAGTTTTGGAAGTTAAGGTAATGCTTTTGGTTGAGTAATTTCAGTTTTTGAGCTTCCAATGGGTTCATGATGAAGAAATCATGTTCTTGGAGTTGATTTTTGATGATTGGATTGGATTCTTGTAATATAGGCTTGGAATTGTAGATTGGAAGCTTGCAGGTTGAGAAGAGGAGCTTGGGGACTCATCTACATACCAGGCAAGGGTAGAGATAGGCCTAAATGGGGGCATAATCGGTGGAATGGCCGGAAACCGCCATTTCCATCGTTTCTGGTGTGTCGGCGCGCACTTGGCGCGCCCTTTAGCCAAACAGCGCGCGAGCAGCGCGCGACACGAACGTCACGACGCCGTGACAAAACCCGCGCGGGGTTGGCGCGGTTTTCATGAGAAAACCGCGCGGGGTGCGCGCCACCCCCCCTGCCCGCGCGATTCGTCCGCTCGTTTTCCGACTCTTCGTCCTTCGTGTTTCCTTAGTTCTTCTTATGCTTCTAGCATGCCATAACCATCATTATGCTCACAATCTTTGAACTTAGTTGTGATTAGCGGTGATCTACTATGCCTTAGTTAAGATCGAGACTTGTTTCGCTTCTATGACGATATGTGTTGATGCCGATATGTGGGACTTGGCACACCCCGGAATATTTTAAAACTACTATTTTAAAGAGCCCGGATTATTCTTTTTAAAAACTATTATTTTCAAGTATTATTATTTTTAAAGTTATCATTTATAAACTAGTAGTATATTTCAAAGAGCCCAGACTATTTTAAAGCTATCTAATTTAAAGAAAATACTTCACTCGAGATGAGTGATTGAGTTGAATCTGAATATCTGTGATGATATGTGAATATTTGTGATGGTATATTGAGACTGAAAAGGATTTATATCCTAGTCTGATTTTGGCTGGAAAGGGCTCATGACCCTTAGCCTGACCCGCTTGCCGTAAGCCACGATTTCAGCTGTTAGTGTCCGCGGCGGGGGCACTGTGGGTATGTCTCTCGACCATTAAGGGGTGTGGACCCTTATATGGGAGGGAATACCGACCATGGTACCTAGGTGCGCGCTAGACATGCTTATGTGTTGCATTTAGGGTAGATAGACATCCTAGGTCATAACATTTCATCTCATCATCCATCATTCATCTTATTTGCAGTGGTTGAAGCACCGGTATGGGACGGTGTGATGTTTACTTATTTGCACTGTTTAATCTTTATGTTATGCCTAACAAATGTTTAAAAACGGAATATATCTCCACCTATATGTATAAATATACTTCTAGGGAATCAAGTTAATTCTTGTTTCCCCTTATGCCGATTCTTCTATTCTTGCTCAGTACCTTGTACTGACCCTTGCTATGTTTTTATGTATAGATATTCCCGGGGAGGACGCAGAGCCTGAGCACAATGTGGGGTTTGGGGATGAGTGATCTACCTAGAGATGCATTAGCATGTTGTGAACTTATGTGCTTGTCTTGAATATTATACTATGTACTGTCTTGTGTTTACTGGATATCTCTGACAGGTTGAGATGAGACTGATATGTCGACTGGTAAGTCGCATGAATAAGGCTTGTAAGCCGGACGTCTGTTATGATGTGAGGTTTCCTTTCTGGATTTGTATTATGATTCATTGGCTTCCTGTTTACTTGGCTACGTGTTATTGATCTTAAATTGATTGGCCAACAGTTTAAGAGAGGTAACACGGCAGTGACGTCACAGAAATTTGGTTTTAAATTTCTGGGGCGTTACATTCGGTATCAGAGCCATATCTGCTCGTATGTGCTTAGAATTCTAACACAAGCATGTGGTGAGATGTGTGGGGGAAAGCATATAGTGTAGGAATTGCATCTAACTCTGCTTATATTCTTGTAGATTGCATTGTTTTTGGTTATCTGCGTGCCCTATAGGGTGGATTGTGGTTTGTGAATCAAACCAGGATCAATCCTTGGGGATATTCCGGGAGATCTATACTTAATAATCGATGTTCGGTAAAGAATTATTCTTATTTACCGAGTGTTACTGAATGTCTCGTTACGTTACGAATATAGGATGCCGCCGCGCAGGGATGGAAGGCCCAGGAGGAGGGGAAGGCCTCGTAGAAATCCGGGGCCAGCTTTTGGGGGTCATGGACAGTACCATGAGAATGGTGGACTTGGCAATGATCACGTGGAAGATGTTCCAATTGAGGAACCTGTAGAGGTGGAGGATGACTGGAACTATGAGGACGAACCAGTGCCTCCACCACCGCCGCCACCTGTACAGATGCCCATTGACCCTCAGTTTATGCAATATATGTTTAGTGCTATGTATGGGATGTATCAGGGGCAGGCGAATCAACCTGCACAACCACCACCCAGACCCGTGGATTACGTGCATCTAGCAAGGCATTATCAACCGCCGGTCTTTAGTGGAGGAGTAGACCCGGCCGCTCTGACTGTTTGGATTTATCATATGGAGGAGATCTTCGAGAATATAGACTGCCCAGAGGATTGGAAGGTCAGGGTGGGACAGCAGTATCTTACTGGACCAGCTCTCCATTGGTGGAGGTCGCGTAAGAGTGAGCTTATGGCGAGACCCAACTTCTCATGGGAAGTTTTCTGTCATGCTTTGAGATCCCACTTTTTCACTACACAGATGATGAATGTTAAAAAGAGGGAATTTCTCAACCTGGAGCAAGCAGGAAATATGACAGTGTCTGAATACTATGGTCGTTTTGTGGAACTCATGTCATACGTACCAATGCTAGTTGCTAATGAGGAAGATAAGGTTTCGAAGTTTGTGGATGGATTGAAGGCTGAGATCCGGACTGGGTTTAGCAACCAACACGCCTGCTTAGCTTCAGCATATGATCAGGCTTTATGCATTGAAAGAGCTCGTGCTTATATGCAGCGCGTGAGGGCCGCTCGTCGCAGGGAGTCAGGGGGCCGATTAGACCCCATCATAGGCAGACGAGGCCGAGAAGCGGTGGAGAGACCTCTAGGCCTCGGACTTATGCACAGCCACCGTATAGAAGCGGACCCCACTGCTGGAATTGCGGACAGCAAGGACATTTGAGGTCACAGTGCCCACAGTTGGTGGGTCGAGTAGGAGGATCTACTTCAGATGCGTCTGGTGGGAATGCGTCGCGTGGACGAGGTGCAGACAGAGGTCGTGGACCACAGGGGGACCGTGGGGGCCGTCTCAATGTGATTGAGCGGGCTGAGCTAGATGGGCGAGATGATGTCATGACTGGTAAGTTGCCCATTGTTCAATTTCAATCTTGATCGACTTAACCATCTGTAACAAGTATCCCAGGTAGTGCCTTATGTTATTAAATGCGTAGGTACTATACTAGTTAATAATGTGCCTGCTTATGCCTTATATGATTCTGGTGCATCATGCTCGTTTATATCATCGGAATTCGTAACTAATAATGATATGGGACCACTGGAGGCTTATCAACTCCCTGTTACGCTACCTTCGGGAGACCTCATGCGGAGCCAGTGGATTAAACCCGATGCACAGATAATCATCAAAGATCGAGAGTTCAGAGCGAATCTAGTGGTGCTAGATTTGGCCGATTTTGACATGATTTTGGGAATGGATTGGCTGTCTAAGTACCGAGCCAGATTAGACTACGGGATACCAAGGATTTCCTTCACCGAAGAAGAAGGTGACAGAGGCTCCGGCCTTAGTGTTACCTGATGAATCGAGGGAATATGAGGTATACACAGATGCATCTTATCGAGGACTTGGGTGTGTGCTTATGCAGTATGGCAAGGTGATTGCATATGCATCTAGGCAATTAAAGCCTCACGAGCTGAATTACCCGACTCACGACCTGGAGATGGCAGCGGTCGTGCATGCATTAAAAATTTGGAGGCATTATCTTTACGGAGCCAAGTGTCAAATCTACTCGGATCATAAGAACCTTAAATGTCTCTACACTGCAGATAAGATGAGCGGTAGGCAAAGAAGGTGGTTAGAGTTTTTGCAGGACTACGACACGAGTATTCAGTACATAGAAGGGAAAGCCAACCGGGTGGCTGATGCACTAAGTAGGAAAGGACATGTACTGAATTCAATTACTCTCCCTTGGAAGTTAAGGCAAGAGTTGGACAATGAAGGTATTGTGGTTGTTCCTTACGACACGATAGCGAGGCTGAATGCTATGACGGTGATGCCATCATTACTCGAGGAACTCAGACTAAGTCAAGTTGTAAGTCAAGAGATGATGCATTTGAAAGCTCAGATTCGTAAGGGTAAAGCGGAAGGCTTTGAGATTGATAGCAAGAATATGATCAAGTTTGGGGACCGTTGGTGTGTGCCTCCGAAAGATCAGGCGCTGAAAGGAAAAATTATGGAGGAAGCACATTGCACACCTTACTCCGTACATCCGGGAGCAGTAAAGATGTACAAGGATTTGAGGCAAAACTATTGGTGGAAAGGCATGAAGAAGGAAGTGGCAGAATTTGTGTCTAGGTGTTCCACTTGCCAGAAGGTGAAAGCCGAGCACATGAGACCTTCAGGCTTATTACAACCTTTGGATGTTCCTACTTGGAAATGGGAGTCCATTGCTATGAACTTTGTCACCGGGCTACCCAGGACACGGAGCAGTTTTGATACTATTTGGGTAGTTGTGGACCGACTTGTAACACCCCCATTTTCCCTAAAGGTACAGCGGAAGCACAGTGCGGGAAGAATGGGCCGATGTTACCGCCACGTATTTCGGGCCGTCCGAAATACGCTAAGGCTAGCAGGCATACTTGCATAAGATCAGAGTTTAATGTATATGCTAACCACTTTCCGGACAAATTAATATATAATGTTCACATAAGCTTATAATACTGTAACAAGTATAAAATAAGCTTAATAAAATTTGTGCGGTTTACACAACCAACACGGAGGAATATATTCCTCAAATGCGCGCAACGATAATAATGGAATAAATCAATGGAAATTTTAATTTAAAATAAATTATTACCTCGCATTTAAAAATAATATGGTAAAAACATGAAGCGCGTTGTTTAAACAGGTAGGTCACAATAATTGCACAAGTGGGATTAAACCCAAATAATTTCTCCATGCTAAAAATAAAATCTATGCCAAGTAATAATTATTTATCCTATTGGGGATTTTAAAATATACGTTTTTAAAATAATAATAATGTCCCAAACCATGCCCGTGCAAAAGATGCTCTACCGAATCTTGCAGATCTCATATCCTGAAAGAAAATTGTGAAAAATGTAGAGTCAGCGAAAACAATCGCTGAGTAAATAGACCCTTACTCCCGGAGGAGGTCGAGTTGCAGAAATAATTAAAAATGACATTTATGGAATAAGGCATGCTTAAACGAGGATAATTTATACATATACGAAATATTATTCTATATCCCGGGAACAGATAATATAGCAATATGCGTTACCGAGAAATAATTATCTCAGCCACCGTGATGTGCAGGTTCCCCGCCGTAGGGCCCAATTCGCACATACACTCAAGGGTGTGGGGGAGGTAAGAAATTCCCTCAAACCCACTGTGAGATAAGGTAATGGCATCGGGCTGAATAATCCCAGTGGTCCCCGTGTGGCCAAATATTGCACAACAAACGCGGGAGTTGGGCAGCAGCGACCCACACACAGTCCCACCCCCGTAACAATGCGCGCTCAAAAATCCGTAGGATTTTGAGAAATGGTTATAACAATTATTAAGCACAGTTAAAATGGCATACCAATATTCCAAAAGCAGTAGGGAGCAATAAGTATAAATTTAAAATATAAATGCGGTATTGAAATTTATGCTCAAGCTAAAATAAAATTGGGCTTACTCCAAAGAGTAAAAATCCACTTACTGTCACCGAAGATGGAATGGGGATGACACACGCACAGGCTACGAGCAGATAATCCTTTACAGCTACGTGACTAAGAAAAATACTCTAATGTTAATTTATATGCTATAATGGCTCTTTAACTAAAATAATAATAGTAACTAAAATGATAGCTAAAATAATACTCCCTCTAAAACATTGGGCATCCCACTCGATCAAAACTTACAAAGTTTCAAAACCATACTTTTACACTTTACAAAATCACACATGTCCAGATTTCACATATTTCCAAAAATGAGAGCCATTCGACTCATAGATCATCAAAATACACAAGTACGATTTACCGACAAAAATAGTCCTTTGGGCAGTTTCAGAAATCGCATATGGAAACTTAGCAAATCATCTTCAAAAATTCCGAAATTTTTACAGGAGCTAGAACACACCCAAATGAACATTTTTCATAGAAATAGGCTTCTTCAAAATCGGACTCTAAGTGACCTAAAAAAAATGATTTCAGATCCTTCTTTTCCAAAGAGTGTAAATCCTACTGTTCATTCGACCACAGTCTCTTTAAAAATTCATAACAATTCCAAACATTCTCCAAAAATTATGAAATTTTACAGAGATGATCTAGACACATAAAGGAACAACTTTTATGAAGACATCAACCATTGGAAACGATCATAAGTAGGAGTAATATGAACAACAAAACTGACTACACCATGAAACGAATTCTGCCAACAGGATTTCAGAAAATACCAGATGAATTTTTGACGCTCAAATCATGTCCAAAAATTGCGAAAATTTACAGAGATCATATTCAAAGTGTTAGAAACATTTTTCATTTAGAAAAGTTTTCCCAAAAATGAACGGATCTAGACGAACAAAGATGAACAAAAGAAACTATCCTGAAGAAACCCTAAATCACAGATTTGTCAAGGATTGGATTTTGAGTTGTACCTCAATGAATACTCAACTAAAAGCTATAAAATTTGAAAGGCACAACACTAACTTACATTAGAAGTGATTGGGATTGGTGGATTCGAATTTGAGATCCTACGGATTAGAGCAAAAGTCCTACGAACTCAGCAACACACCCGACTCGCTGCAACTTGGACAAGGGCTGAAGTATCAGTATAAAAATATGTCCTATAACTATGGAATTCACTTAGAATGAAATTTAACTTACTTCCTTGATGGTCAGCAACGGGTGAATTCGGAAGTGATAACTAGTGTAGTTTGACAATCAAGCACGAACTCGAAAACACACAAGGACGGCTATACTTCGGCAAGATGTGGAAATTCAGATTTGATTCCAATCAAATCCGAATCAAATGGACAGGAAATATGAGAAAGAAAGGTCTGCTGAAAGCTTGCAAGGTGATGAGATTTTAATATTGGAGACTAGATAAATAGGATGGGGACGGGTCCTAAGGATAAGTATTATAATCCCTATAGGTTCCTAATAATAAATCCTAATTATTCTTATCCCAAAGCTAGCAAAAACTTTATCCAAGAATGTCTCTGCATGTGCCACTATCTAATAATGCTTGATAGTCATTATGTTGTAAGGTTGGTGGATGTTGAAAAACTATGCTTGATATATCCAGTATCTAATAATGTGCCACTATATAATACTTTATCCAGTATTATATGGTAAGGTTGGTGGATGTTGAAAAACTATGCAAGTATGTTGTAAGTCATACATAGCTCCAAAAAGGAATATATTCCTTAGAAGTTAATTAAATGATTTTGCACTTAAAAAGTTTTAATTCCTTAAAGTTAGTTCGTAACTAGGTTCGATTTAAATAAATTCACACATTGAAAAAAATAAACAATATTTCTTTTCATCCTCTAAAAATTTAATTTATGAAATATTTTGAATGTCTATTTATTAAAATTTAAATTTCTATTTAACATTTATACGGGGTATTATAGTCTACCCTCCTTAAAATAAGGCTTCGTCCTCGAAGCCTCGAAACAGAACTAAAGTGGAGTTATAACTAGGGTCTATATCCAAAATTTATATTCTTATAGAAACTCTAAAATGTTTATCTATCCATTATAATTTTCTTCAAACAGCTCCTGGACATTCATTCTTGACATCTGCTGTAACTTCCGATGTTGCATTCTTCTTAAATCCCATGTATCACTATACTGATGGCACTGAACCTTAATCCATTAACGGCACTAATTGATTCTCTCCTGCCCCTTATTTACTAATCATAATTTGTCCATCTTTTTCCTTTAACACTTTTCCTAGTAGAATATCGCAAACGCGTCGTACTTCATTCTTTTCCTAGGGGGATAAATTTAAATCCATCTCATTCAATCCCTTCCTGGTCTGGTTGCCCGTATTTTATTACGCCCAAGCTTATCCAGAATAATCCTAGGACAACAATCCATTAATATTCTAACTTATTTCCATTATGGGTTTTCAATGACTCGGTTAAATCGTCACGTTTCTCTTTGAGTACATCTCAGTCCTTAACAAATCCCAATTCCTCCTTATTGGTAAATTGTTGCTCATTGAAAAATCATTTAGTTGTGCCTAAGCACTTGATTAATCTTGTTTGATCTTTGGTCCGACAATTATTTATTATTCTAGGGACGTTCTCAAATTTAAGAGTATTTGAACTAGATAAAATTTGAATCCTTTAGAAATCCAACTCAGCTTATCCTTGACCGGAAATATTCACGTCTAGGGTTAAACATTAATTATCTTTTGTTGTACACATAGGGATTTTTCCAATTATTTCTAAGTTCCCATTACTTTGAATTTTCGATTGTCAATTCATATCCCTCATATATATGATCAAGGGTTTGTCCAATTTGCTTAGGTCTTAATAATAAAAGAAATCCACTTGTCACCTAATACGGGTAGATTCGGTCCCAATCATCCATAACCTTCGTAAGTGTCCAACTTACTATACTTAACCAGCATTGGACGATAATAATTGTATCGAATAAAGGGGGCTCTTAAGTTTAGGCCAAAATAACACACTAGGCTCCATATGCGTGAGGCTCAAAAGAGAAGAATTCTACTGATCATCTTCCAAGCATATGGTTAGGGCAAATGCTCGACCTATGGCCGTAGTAGTAAGTATTCGTCTTACTATGTCTCCTTGATGGGTGTTTATTTTGCAAATAATAATAATTTCGATGAGGATTTTACGATTGTCTTGCTTTGTGGGTTATCACCTAATTAATAGTAACTTTGCAACTAAGGATTGTCTCCCATAATTATGAAATTTAAAAACTATTGGGTGTACTGATTCCATGTCCTCGATTATGACCTTTATCCCTGACAATCCATGGACCTTTTTTTTAAAAAAAAAAAATAGGAAGAAGATGAACGGAATATAGGTTCTTGTATCATTTCTAAGTGATAACTACTTAAATAGCATAGTTACGACTCCTATCGAGGGAGATAAAAATTATACGAAGTAATTTCGACAACTCCAATGCTTATGAGGAATTTCTTATTATAAGACCAACAACTCAATCAAGCCTTAGGTAGTAGGTCCATTAACAAAGATTAGATTCCAAGTTTGTCGAGCTAAAGGAGTAGGATAAATGTTTGAGGTTATTCTTTAAGCTCATGGTTAAGGGCATTTTGTTTCATTGAGAATATTCCAAATAAATATCCAACTTCCCTTGTCAAATAGACGTATGAATTTAAGGAAAAAAATTCGTAAATGTTTTATAAAACTCGTTGTGAGCTTGAAATCCTTCGGTGCCATTCCATGACATCCGCGTCTCATCTTTAAGACATATATAATAAGAAAATTTCTTAGTTCCAATCATTCGCACGATTATCGTGTTAACGCTTAAATCGAGCTCTTTATAGTCTAAGGCAAAACCTTATTTGACTAAGACAAGACTTCGCACAACACTAAGGTCATCGCATATGTAGGCATCATCCTACGTAATTAATTAACTGAAGCTGAGAAGCCAAGAAACTAGTGCAATACTAGTAGATTATCCTAAACACGTCTAGAGGTAGATACTAAGGCAAAGCAGTCATAAGATAATCGGAGAGAGACTCTAGCTCGGAGTCCGATACCTTGGGAAATTCTCGTTCAGAATATACTTGTAAATTTTAATAATCTAACATTCTGCTCGTGCCTATATGCATATGTGTGTGTGTCCCCATCCCAAAATTTAACTTTAAAAATACTTGGCATAGTCTTTCAAAATATTTCGTGCAAAAATTTTAAAAATTTTAAATGCACTACTTTATAGAGTAAAAATGACTCTTTAACAAAATCTTTTCCGTGCAAAAATTGTAATAATTTAAATGCACTAATCCAAACGCTTCCAAAAGCTTTTTCGTGTGAAAAATTTAATAATTTGAATACACAACTTGTATAGCTACCTGGCTTTAAAAATAATTTTTTTTTTTGTGCATGAATTTTAAAAATTATAGATGCACCATTCCAAGAGCAAAACGCTCTGATACCAATCTGTAACACCCCCATTTTCCCTAAAGGTACAGCGGAAGCACAGTGCGGGAAGAATGGGCCGATGTTACCGCCACGTATTCCGGGCCGTCCGAAATACGCTAAGGCTAGCAGGCATACTTGCATAAGATCAGAGTTTAATGTATATGCTAACCACTTTCCGGACAAATTAATATATAATGTTCACATAAGCTTATAATACTGTAACAAGTATAAAATAAGCTTAATAAAATTTGTGCGGTTTACACAACCAACACGGAGGAATATATTCCTCAAATGCGCGCAACGATAATAATGGAATAAATCAATGGAAATTTTAATTTAAAATAAATTATTACCTCGCATTTAAAAATAATATGGTAAAAACATGAAGCGCGTTGTTTAAACAGGTAGGTCACAATAATTGCACAAGTGGGATTAAACCCAAATAATTTCTCCATGCTAAAAATAAAATCTATGCCAAGTAATAATTATTTATCCTATTGGGGATTTTAAAATATACGTTTTTAAAATAATAATAATGTCCCAAACCATGCCCGTGCAAAAGATGCTCTACCGAATTTTGCAGATCTCATATCCTGAAAGAAAATTGTGAAAAATGTAGAGTCAGCGAAAACAATCGCTGAGTAAATAGACCCTTACTCCCGGAGGAGGTCGAGTTGCAGAAATAATTAAAAATGACATTTATGGAATAAGGCATGCTTAAACGAGGATAATTTATACATATACGAAATATTATTCTATATCCCGGGAACAGATAATATAGCAATATGCGTTACCGAGAAATAATTATCTCAGCCACCGTGATGTGCAGGTTCCCCGCCGTAGGGCCCAATTCGCACATACACTCAAGGGTGTGGGGGAGGTAAGAAATTCCCTCAAACCCACTGTGAGATAAGGTAATGGCATCGGGCTGAATAATCCCAGTGGTCCCCGTGTGGCCAAATATTGCACAACAAACGCGGGAGTTGGGCAGCAGCGACCCACACACAGTCCCACCCCCGTAACAATGCGCGCTCAAAAATCCGTAGGATTTTGAGAAATGGTTATAACAATTATTAAGCACAGTTAAAATGGCATACCAATATTCCAAAAGCAGTAGGGAGCAATAAGTATAAATTTAAAATATAAATGCGGTATTGAAATTTATGCTCAAGCTAAAATAAAATTGGGCTTACTCCAAAGAGTAAAAATCCACTTACTGTCACCGAAGATGGAATGGGGATGACACACGCACAGGCTACGAGCAGATAATCCTTTACAGCTACGTGACTAAGAAAAATACTCTAATGTTAATTTATATGCTATAATGGCTCTTTAACTAAAATAATAATAGTAACTAAAATGATAGCTAAAATAATACTCCCTCTAAAACATTGGGCATCCCACTCGATCAAAACTTACAAAGTTTCAAAACCATACTTTTACACTTTACAAAATCACACATGTCCAGATTTCACATATTTCCAAAAATGAGAGCCATTCGACTCATAGATCATCAAAATACACAAGTACGATTTACCGACAAAAATAGTCCTTTGGGCAGTTTCAGAAATCGCATATGGAAACTTAGCAAATCATCTTCAAAAATTCCGAAATTTTTACAGGAGCTAGAACACACCCAAATGAACATTTTTCATAGAAATAGGCTTCTTCAAAATCGGACTCTAAGTGACCTAAAAAAAATGATTTCAGATCCTTCTTTTCCAAAGAGTGTAAATCCTACTGTTCATTCGACCACAGTCTCTTTAAAAATTCATAACAATTCCAAACATTCTCCAAAAATTATGAAATTTTACAGAGATGATCTAGACACATAAAGGAACAACTTTTATGAAGACATCAACCATTGGAAACGATCATAAGTAGGAGTAATATGAACAACAAAACTGACTACACCATGAAACGAATTCTGCCAACAGGATTTCAGAAAATACCAGATGAATTTTTGACGCTCAAATCATGTCCAAAAATTGCGAAAATTTACAGAGATCATATTCAAAGTGTTAGAAACATTTTTCATTTAGAAAAGTTTTCCCAAAAATGAACGGATCTAGACGAACAAAGATGAACAAAAGAAACTATCCTGAAGAAACCCTAAATCACAGATTTGTCAAGGATTGGATTTTGAGTTGTACCTCAATGAATACTCAACTAAAAGCTATAAAATTTGAAAGGCACAACACTAACTTACATTAGAAGTGATTGGGATTGGTGGATTCGAATTTGAGATCCTACGGATTAGAGCAAAAGTCCTACGAACTCAGCAACACACCCGACTCGCTGCAACTTGGACAAGGGCTGAAGTATCAGTATAAAAATATGTCCTATAACTATGGAATTCACTTAGAATGAAATTTAACTTACTTCCTTGATGGTCAGCAACGGGTGAATTCGGAAGTGATAACTAGTGTAGTTTGACAATCAAGCACGAACTCGAAAACACACAAGGACGGCTATACTTCGGCAAGATGTGGAAATTCAGATTTGATTCCAATCAAATCCGAATCAAATGGACAGGAAATATGAGAAAGAAAGGTCTGCTGAAAGCTTGCAAGGTGATGAGATTTTAATATTGGAGACTAGATAAATAGGATGGGGACGGGTCCTAAGGATAAGTATTATAATCCCTATAGGTTCCTAATAATAAATCCTAATTATTCTTATCCCAAAGCTAGCAAAAACTTTATCCAAGAATGTCTCTGCATGTGCCACTATCTAATAATGCTTGATAGTCATTATGTTGTAAGGTTGGTGGATGTTGAAAAACTATGCTTGATATATCCAGTATCTAATAATGTGCCACTATATAATACTTTATCCAGTATTATATGGTAAGGTTGGTGGATGTTGAAAAACTATGCAAGTATGTTGTAAGTCATACATAGCTCCAAAAAGGAATATATTCCTTAGAAGTTAATTAAATGATTTTGCACTTAAAAAATTTTAATTCCTTAAAGTTAGTTCGTAACTAGGTTCGATTTAAATAAATTCACACATTGAAAAAAATAAACAATATTTCTTTTCATCCTCTAAAAATTTAATTTATGAAATATTTTGAATGTCTATTTATTAAAATTTAAATTTCTATTTAACATTTATACGGGGTATTATACGACTAACCAAGAGTGCTGTGTTTATACCAATGAGATTGAACTGGAGCATGCAACAGCTCACTGACGCTTACATCCAACATGTGCTTAGACGTTTTGGTATTCCTCGAGAAATCATTTCCGACAGAGATTCCAGATTCCTGTCAAGGTTCTGGAAGGAATTGCAGACAGTCTTTGGGACGCAGATCAGTATGAGTACTGCGTGGCACCCTCAGACTGATGGACAGACCGAAAGGACCATTAGAACCTTGGAGGATATGTTGAGGGCGTGTGTGATGGATTTTCAAGGATCGTGGGAGGAACATCTACATATGGTGGAGTTCTCCTACAACAATAGCTATCACGCGAGTATTCGTATGGCGCCTTACGAGGCCTTATACGGAAGAAAGTGCAGGACACCCTTGTGTTGGAGTGATCCTTCAGAGCGAGTGGTGATGGGTCCTGAACTCATTGAACAGACCACGGAAGTGGTACGAGTGATCAGAGACAGAATCAAGGAAGCTCAGGATCGTCAGAAGAGTTATGCTGATTTGTCCAGGAGAGACATTGAATTCGAAATTGGAGATTGGGTACTTTTGAGAGTGTCACCCATGAGGGGCGTGAGACGATTTGGGAAGAAGGGGAAAGTGAGTCCCAGATTTATAGGCCCCTATGAGATCACTAAAAAGATTGGGAAGGTCGCTTACCGGTTAGAATTGCCAACTGAGGTGGGAAAGGTGCACAACGTTTCCCACGTCTCTCAGTTGAGGAAGTTTATCTCAATTCCTGACAAGATTATACAACCGGAGGAGGAGGAGTTGGATGACAACCTAGAATACGAAGAATACCCCGTGGCGATTCTCGACACTAAACAAAAGGTACTTCGCAAGAAGGCGATCAAAATGGTGAAAGTACCTTGGTCGAGACATGGCGTAGAGGATGCCACTTGGGAGACAGAGGAAAGCATGGCTGGGCGTTATCCTGAATTGGATTTGACTCCAATTCAGTGAAGTAATGACCTTAATCCATACTTTTTCATTCGAGGACGAATGATCCTAAGGGGGAGAGATTGTAACACCCCGATTTAATTAACTCATAATTAATTAATTTAATTATGGTTAATTAACAAAAGACTTAGTATGTGGATTATTTTGTAGGAAATGAAGATTTAAGTGGGGGAAATAAGTGAGTTCAACTCACAAGATAGTAAGAGTCAAGTGCTCAAATGGGTGCAATGTGGTCAAGACAAGTGGTGTAGACCTTTTAACCCACATTCCGACCCGACCCGGATCCATCTTACCCTTAAAAATCAGATTTTGGGTGTTGGAAACCCATTTCCTCATCTTCTCTTCCCCTCTCTTCCCTCATTCCCGTCACCATTTTTGGGAAGGCTAGGGTTGGTGCCAAATCCTCCCAAAACCTTGATTTTATGCCCAAATCAGTTGGGGGTTTCATTATACTACCTTTGGTAAGTAATTTCCTCATAGTAATTCATGATTTTGAAGAGTTTTGAGGTGGTTTGTGAAGAGGGCAAAACAAGTGACGGGATTGAATGATTTTGGTTGAAATTCTTGTAGATCGACTTGGAATTTGTGTTAAATCCTTGCTTGGGAGTTGCAAATCAGTTTTGGAAGTTAAGGTAATGCTTTTGGTTGAGTAATTTCAGTTTTTGAGCTTCCAATGGGTTCATGATGAAGAAATCATGTTCTTGGAGTTGATTTTTGATGATTGGATTGGATTCTTGTAATATAGGCTTGGAATTGTAGATTGGAAGCTTGCAGGTTGAGAAGAGGAGCTTGGGGACTCATCTACATACCAGGCAAGGGTAGAGATAGGCCTAAATGGGGGCATAATCGGTGGAATGGCCGGAAACCGCCATTTCCATCGTTTCTGGTGTGTCGGCGCGCACTTGGCGCGCCCTTTAGCCAAACAGCGCGCGACACGAACGTCACGACGCCGTGACAAAACCCGCGCGGGGTTGGCGCGGTTTTCATGAGAAAACCGCGCGGGGTGCGCGCCACCCCCCCTGCCCGCGCGATTCGTCCGCTCGTTTTCCGACTCTTCGTCCTTCGTGTTTCCTTAGTTCTTCTTATGCTTCTAGCATGCCATAACCATCATTATGCTCACAATCTTTGAACTTAGTTGTGATTAGCGGTGATCTACTATGCCTTAGTTAAGATCGAGACTTGTTTCGCTTCTATGACGATATGTGTTGATGCCGATATGTGGGACTTGGCACACCCCGGAATATTTTAAAACTACTATTTTAAAGAGCCCGGATTATTCTTTTTAAAAACTATTATTTTCAAGTATTATTATTTTTAAAGTTATCATTTATAAACTAGTAGTATATTTCAAAGAGCCCAGACTATTTTAAAGCTATCTATTTTAAAGAAAATACTTCACTCGAGATGAGTGATTGAGTTGAATCTGAATATCTGTGATGATATGTGAATATTTGTGATGATATATTGAGACTGAAAAGGATTTATATCCTAGTCTGATTTTGGCTGGAAAGGGCTCATGACCCTTAGCCTGACCCGCTTGCCGTAAGCCACGATTTCAGCTGTTAGTGTCCGCGGCGGGGGCACTGTGGGTATGTCTCTCGACCATTAAGGGGTGTGGACCCTTATATGGGAGGGAATACCGACCATGGTACCTAGGTGCGCGCTAGACATGCTTATGTGTTGCATTTAGGGTAGATAGACATCCTAGGTCATAACATTTCATCTCATCATCCATCATTCATCTTATTTGCAGTGGTTGAAGCACCGGTATGGGACGGTGTGATGTTTACTTATTTGCACTGTTTAATCTTTATGTTATGCCTAACAAATGTTTAAAAACGGAATATATCTCCACCTATATGTATAAATATACTTCTAGGGAATCAAGTTAATTCTTGTTTCCCCTTATGCCGATTCTTCTATTCTTGCTCAGTACCTTGTACTGACCCTTGCTATGTTTTTATGTATAGATATTCCCGGGGAGGACGCAGAGCCTGAGCACGATGTGGGGTTTGGGGATGAGTGATCTACCTAGAGATGCATTAGCATGTTGTGAACTTATGTGCTTGTCTTGAATATTATACTATGTACTGTCTTGTGTTTACTGGATATCTCTGACAGGTTGAGATGAGACTGATATGTCGACTGGTAAGTCGCATGAATAAGGCTTGTAAGCCGGACGTCTGTTATGATGTGAGGTTTCCTTTCTGGATTTGTATTATGATTCATTAGCTTCCTGTTTACTTGGCTACGTGTTATTGATCTTAAATTGATTGGCCAACAGTTTAAGAGAGGTAACACGGCAGTGACGTCACAGAAATTTGGTTTTAAATTTCTGGGGCGTTACAGTAGACACGGAGTTTAAGAAAGATGTTTTTATTATTTTATAGTGTACTTTTTAAGGGTATAATTGACTTTTTTTGTCTTTTAGTGTATAATTACATTTTTTGTCTTTTGGTATTCTTGTAAATATTGTGACCCATAAGGGTATTTTCATAAAAAAAACTTTCCTTTTTTGATTGAGGAAGATAAATGTGGGACATCCAAAAACGGAAAGTAAGAAGATAAATATGAGACGGAGGGAGTAATAAATATAGTACTCCCTCCGTCCCATTAAAAGTGGCCACTATTCCTTTTTGGGTGTCCCATTAAAAGTGGCCACTTTCCCTTTGTAGCAAATTAGATTAACATAAGCATCATTAAAAACCCCACAATAACGACAATTGTACTTTCTGCACAAACTCCCTATATATGTTTAACCATTAATATCTCAAAATGGGACCAAACGCAGTTGGCCTGAGTGGTATGGGGCTCTGGCAGCTTAAGCAAAGGTCTCGGGTTCGAGCCTTTGTGTATGCAGAATTCTGCTTTGGGAGAGGCAACCCTTCAATGCCCACCCGATCCTCGAGGGATTAGTCTTGGGTCCAATGAGGCCTGGGGATACCCTGGTATTCACCTAAAAATATCTCAAAATGGGTATAAATAAAAATTATATAAAATATATATTCTAAAACTATACGATTAGACGATTCCAACAAGACCACACTTGACTATTTTTTCTTTCTACATCATTAAAATAATAAATATTGTTAAAAGTCAAATGTAACCATTATAAATTAGATGGATGGATTAGTCAAATTTACTTAAACTACTTTAACTACTAAACACCACAACCTAAATTCCCCGTGCTCAAAAGAAAGTGACCACTTTTAATGGGACGGAGGGAGTACTTCATATTTGAGGAGTGGAGGTGTCCTGTTGTCAAACCTGGAGTGGCCACCAAAAACCAATCGAAGATGTCTACTTATTTCGGAGTATACTATACACCAATCAGAATCACACCTGCAACTGTCGTCGGTCTGTTGAGATCACTGATGTCTGATCAGAATCTCTCTCTGGGTGACTGACTGATCACGAGGCCTTATTAAAGAATCAAAATGGGCGACCAGCTGGAAGTGGCTGGATTGGAATACGAGGAATATGAACATATCCATCTGGGTTCATCAAATTGGCCTCTGGATTCTGGAATGTGTACGTCTATTAAGTTGTAAAAGTCTCCAAGATCTAGTCTTCTTTGTGTCATGTTTTGTGGCAATGTCGGTGTCCTGTACGTCAGGACGATGTAATTTGTTGGACAGACAGGAATTGATCTCTTGTGTACCTTGTTAGCTGGATTATTATTTGAAATTTCAACCTCAATTTATTTGTACTGGAATTGAAAGCCAGTTCTGTTAGCTCAGCTGGCTTCAATCCACACACATTGGATGATAAAACATGGATGGAAACTAACCCCGATTTTTATCAACCCACAATGGAAATCTTTACGATTGGGAAATTAACTTTAAAAGATTACCTGAATTGTTTGTCCAAGTTCATGGCGTCGGTCAAGAATTATACATACTATAAACGCGATTTTATTTCTAATAAAGAAATAAATGGATAAAAAAGGACAGACATTTGCCCCGAGTCTGACTTCTTCCATCCTATTCTATAGTATTTCTATTCTTTCGTCTTCACGCCATTTCCGCTATTCAATTGCAAATTGCAGATAACCCACGTTAGTTTTTTTTTTTGACCGACATGGGAGGAGCTCCAGACGCCAACGAGCCCATCCCTTTACTCCATCTGGGCCTCCCATCCGACGGCGGCGGCGGCGGCGACGACGACGGCGAATCAACCGATTCAGATCAATTATTAGTCAACGCTGACCACAAAAGAACAGGTTTGGGATATGGATCTCATTTCTCTCCAGATGCCCCTTTTTCTTGTAAATTTTGAATGCTGGGGTGAACTGATGGATTTGTCATCATTGGTGTGAAGGGAATACATGGACGGCGGTTGCCCATATCATTACAGGAGTGATAGGCTCCGGCGTGCTGTCCCTGGCGTGGAGTGTGGCGCAGCTGGGCTGGATTTGTGGCCCTGCCTTGATGCTACTCTTTGCTGCTGTCACTATGGTTTCCACTTTCCTCCTCTGTAATTGTTACAGATCCCCAGACCCTGAATCTGGCCCTGTCAGGAATGCATCTTACGTTGCAGCTGTCAAAAACAATCTAGGTATGTTTGTACGTATGCAAATATGTGTTGTCAACTAGTAGCTGTTTTGGATCTTAGGAAAAGAGTATTTATGTTAGCCAATTGAGGATAAGTCTCATATGCAAATTGAGGGGAAGGATCTGAATTGGGAATTAAGAAGGTGGGGTTTTAGAGGAAACTGGATTGATTAGGTCAGAAGGAATGAAGAATTTGATGCCATAGAACGCATCCTAATTAGTGGAAAACCTAAGGAATATCAGAAAAAGTTTTACCTGGAAAGGGATAAAAAGCTCTTTTCTTTCTGCTTGCCAAGAATATGGGGCTTTAACAGGATTTAGAATTGCAGGCAAGAATTATGCTGGGATATCTGGAGTGCTTATACAAATGAATCTATTTGGTACTGGCGTGGCATATACTATCACCACTGCGCTTTGCTTGAGGTACCGGTGCCTTCTGTAACTTACATTGATGGTTTTTGGATCAGTTAGCGAATAAAATTATGAATGCTTCTTGTATTCTTTGAATGCTGCTTAATTTAGATGCTAACCTCTTAAAAGACAGTTTGTTGGGGATAAGGGCGTTAGGCAAAGATGCATGATTCATCCTGTTTTGTTCTTTGACATCAATTCTGAGACATCCCCTTTTGTGATATACAGCGCAATACAGAAATCGAATTGTTATCATAAATACGGACATGATACACCTTGTGATTTTGAAGACACGCCATACATGCTGTTATTTGGAGTAGTTCAATTATTCATGTCTCAAATACCTGATTTCCATAGCATGGAGTGGCTTTCAGTAGCTGCTGCAGTCATGTCCTTTGCCTATGCTTCAATTGGAATGGGATTGGGCGCTGCAAAAGTCATAGGTACTTCTTCGATTAGTATTTAGAACTGTAGTTTCACAAATTTCTACCAAGAAAACGCTTAAAAGAATCAACCATTAAAGCTATTTTCCTGCCGCTGAATTTCTATCAGGAGATGGAGCAATACAGGGTAGTATAAGGGGCATTTCAACGTCTACTACAATGCAGAAAGTTTGGAGAGTCTCTCAAGGCATCGGAGATATTGCTTTCTCATATCCATACACTATGGTTATTCTTGAAATACAGGTAAGGCCTTTGCAAATCCACAGACATATAGAGCCCTGTCTCAGAAAAAATATTGCACCTCAAGAGACTAACTTGAATCTGTGAATTCTGCTAACCAAAGGATACACTTAAATCGCCTCCATCAGAATCTCACACCATGAAGAAGGCATCTGTAATCTCGATGTGCATCACTACATTTTTCTATCTGAGCTGTGGAGGCTTCGGATATGCAGCCTTTGGAGATCAAACTCCAGGCAATCTTTTGACTGGATTTGCAACCTTTGGCCCCTATTGGCTAATCAACTTCGCTAACATTTGTGTTGTTCTACACTTAATCGGAGGGTACCAGGTAGGTATATAAACGACCATATTATCCAGATTCTTGGCCCTCAATTTACATCAAACAACTGAATTCGTGCATATTCAGGTATATTCTCAACCAGTATTTGCAATGGTGGATACATGGGTGGAAGATCGGTTTCCTGAAAGCTCATTCCGCAACAGAAACTTCACTCTGAAATTGCCTCTATTCCCTCCCTGCAGCTTGAATATTGTGAGGCTGTGTTTTCGGACAATTTATGTTGTGTCGACAACAGCAGTTGCCATGGTTTTCCCTTACTTCAACCAGGTTTTGGGGGTCCTGGGAACCATCAATTTTTGGCCACTGGCAATATATTTCCCAGTGGAAATGTGCCTGAGGCAGAAGAGCATAATGCCATGGACAACTGAGTGGATTCTTTACAGAAGCTTTAGCTTTGTTTGCCTTTTAGTTACT
The DNA here is from genome assembly GCA_030278955.1 of Hygrophila difformis. Lineage (NCBI taxonomy): Eukaryota > Viridiplantae > Streptophyta > Magnoliopsida > Lamiales > Acanthaceae > Hygrophila > Hygrophila difformis. Next base: position 576,361 of record JAOANR010000001.1, on the reverse strand, counting down.
ATGTTCATATTTGCTGGATCCATTGAAGGCATTGTGACCGCCAAGTTCAGCTAGGGAGATCTTCATTCTTCAATACACACAATACTCAGAATCAGAAAGCAGAATAGAACAGGTAATAGTTGTTTATACTGACAAGAAAATTCAAACATTGTTATTCTAAATCTTCCTCCAAAAATATGTAATGCATCAAAATAATAAATTTCTAGAAAACATAACAGCCAATTTCAGTATATGCAATCCGGTAAAATACTTTAAACTTAGTTTATTGGGTTTACAAAAGGCAAAATCTTTCAGGATTTTGATATTGACTGGATTATAAGATGGGATATGGACTGAATTCAAATCATCATCTATGGGTTTACAAAGCCCAAATTATTCTTAGTAGAACATTTAATTGTGGATTTGTGGTAAATTCCTTTACTGTTTTAGTTAGCAATTTTTTTTGGTAATGCTAAATGCGTAAGCCCCATAATCCCATTAAATAAATCCAAATCTTAGTATTTGTGTTAAATTCCTTCTTTGTTGTCCTTTGTAGAGTCACCTCGCTTTCATACCAATATACCATTTCTACTTTTTCAAAACTAAAAAAGCCTTCTGAATATAGTAATTAAAAGTATGTTAAGAAATACAGAAAATGCAGATACATGTAGGAGCACAGGAATTAATAAAAAAATACGGAGTACGTATTAAAAGGCACAGATATCTGACCGTTTTCAAGTGCAAGCCAGAAAAATATGACCGTTGAGCCCCAGCTTCTTCTCCCCTTTTAAATACCTGAAAACTTAAAAACCCTATTCAGTGTCCTCCAACGGATAGCAAAAACCAATAGCCAGAGATTCATCCGAAGCACTCAGCTTTTCGTGCTGCTAGAACGCAATATCCTCTGAACCGTTTTTTTGAATTCACAAAACTTCCTATCAATGGCCGATGAAAAGGAATCCTGCGTGGTCGAGATTCCGGTGGACGAAGATCATCGGAAACGACTAATTGTAGCCGACACTGTCTCCGCGATCCAGCACCATCCCCTGGCGGAGATCTCCCGAAGCCCCGGCCATTTCTTACTCCTGAAGCTCTGGCAAAGAGAGGAGCATCTCTTCAGCCGGAGATTAACCGGCAAGGAATTGCGGAAATCCACAATCAAAGGCGAGATCTTCCAGCTCAGCTGCTGCTTCTTCCTCTTCCATGGCCTCTTCTTCACCATTCTGTTCACGTCTTCGGATTCCGATTCCGGCAGCTGCAAAAAATGGTGGATCCCGTCGGTTGTGTCTGCCTGCGCGTCGGCGGCGATTGCGGCATTGGTTCAATTGAAGTTATGGAGGTTCTGGAAGGTGGAGAGGCGGTTACAGCGGGATCGGACGGAGGGGAGAGCGGTTACGCGATGCATTCAGGAATTGAGGATGAAAGGGGGAAGTTACGATTTGAGTAAAGGTCCGCAGAACGGGAAGAGATTGAAGAGCTCCAGCGTGGAGATCAAGTGGAGGCCCCTGGAGCTGTGCTCCCAGTATCGAGTCAGCGTTTGGCTCTTCGCTTTTGCGGGCTTGGTGTTGCCTTGTTACAGATTCCTTCTCTGTGGTTAGTTTGTGGACTGAACCAAACAGGGCGCAATTGGCTGTTAAACCAGGGGGCAACAACACTGCTTGTGTTCTGTTTAATTTTATTTTTTTTTTTAAAAAAAAATATACTATAGTAGTATCATTAAATGTAATATGCCATTTTTGTGGTATTCTTCATTTTTCTTGTTAAAAAACAGTGAAATAAACGTTGTTTTATTTGTTTCACATCTTCTAGGCGTAGAATTCATTACATTTTTTTTAATGATTAATATTTTAAAATATATAAAAATTAAAAATTATATAAAATATATATTGTATTCTCTTGAAATAAATAATATCAACGATTCAAATGAATTTAAAACTAAACGGAGGGAATATATTTTAAAATTAAATTATTAACCATTTTAATAAGACCATATGTTACTATTTTTGTTTGTTATTGTGACGATATTTAGTCAATATTTTTTAAAAAAATAATAATCTCAAAAAAAAAAAAGCATTTCAATTCATTAAACGTTTTGCACGCGTTGCTCTAGGTTTTTATTGTGTAATCTATATATTATTAAAACCATTAGTGGTCAACCAAGTCAACATTTAATGTGGTGTCTTCATTTTAAGTTTCCAATTTTCTTAGATTTTTGCATTTTTATTTATTAATTTTAAATTTTTGCATTTGTTATTTATTTATTATTTATTTTTGGTAAAATATATATTGATTTGGATATTGAAATCCTAATTTCCATTTTCTAAAAGATACTCCCTCCGTTTTTTATTCTTGCTACGGACCTACCCAGCATGCAGTCAAATGCACATTTTAAACCATTAATAACTAATATTCCGTACAAGTAAAAATTCTAAGAGTTCCATATTTAAAAACTACAAGTCGAGACGAATCTAACAAGATCCCACTTGACTATATTTTAACTTTTATAACTATGATAAAAATTTAATTGAAAGTATGATGGTGAATAGTGTTAGCACTCTAAATACTGCAACAAAAGATAAACCGAGGGAGTATGAAAGTTTCAATTTATATGGAGCACCCATATTTTTAATTTTTAAAAGATTTAAAATTTAAAATTTTGCATATTTGCCTTTATTTTTATTAGATTTTGGTATGTTCTTAATTTATTTATTTTAGATTTTTGTATTTTTTATTCCAACAATTTTTATCTTTTAAAAGATTTAAAATTTAAAATTTTGTATTTATTTATTTTAGAATTTTGCATTGTTTTATTCCCACAATTTTCAATTTTTTTTTAACAATTTGTATTTTCTAAAAGATATGAATTTTTAATTTATATGGAATTCAAACAATATCAGTTTTAAAATATTTGAAATTTCATGCATATATTATTTATTTATTTTGGTTTCTTTTGGGTTTTATGTGATTATTTTGAGACTTTTAACATAATTTTTCTTTTATGGTACGTCACACTTCTGATGACTCTACGCTGTTGAGTTCTTAGCATCTTTCTTGTGAAGAAATGAATTTTTTTGATGATATTAAATTTAAAAGTTGCGACAAAAATTTGATGCTTTGAGGGTTTGATCGATTTTTGTTTTTTGCTGGGTAAATTAGTTCTTGAGTCTTACTACCACTGTGTGATGTGTGTGTGTGTGTGTCTGAATTTGATGCTTGAAAGGTTTTATCGGTTTCAATTTTTTGCATATTTTATTTATTTATTTTTAATTTTGAATTTGTTATTCCCACAATTTTAAGTTTTTATTCATTTATTCTAAAATCTTAGATTTTCAATATATCTATTTGTAATACGCATAATTTTTTTACATAGTGAGTTTGTGTCTCAAGGTTTAATTATTTACTCCTTCGGTTCCTCGAAAGTTGGCATGTATTCGTTTTTTAGTATCCCACGAAATTTAGTCACTTTTTATTTTTAGATAAAGTAAATTAATATAATATGATTAGAATCTTAAATATTTTCAAATCCTATTAAAAGTAACCATTTTTACTATTCTGCACAAATTCCAATACACTTTTATTTTTCTATACAAAGTTCCTTGCATTTCTTTAATTATTAATATTTCAAAATAGGTACAAATTAAAAATTATATAAAATATATATTCTGAAACTAGACAACTAGACGATTCTACTAAGACCACACTTGAATATTAAAATACGATGGTATTTAGTCAAAGTTAAACAATAAATAGCGTCAAAATTCATTAGAATTTTAAACACAAATACTCTTCTCACTTTAATCACTAAACCCCACCACCTGAATTAGATTTTTGTATTTTTTCATTAATTATGCATTTTCAAAGATATAATAATGTGTATATAGAAATCTCATTTTTCAGTTTAAAAGATATGAAATTTCCAACTTATGAAATTTTAATTTTTTGATTGATAGAATGATTATGAGCTCGTGTGATTTAATCAATTTACACATTCGATTTCAAATGAGAAAATTCACACTGACAATTTGTTTTGCTATGACTAAAAAAAATCAATGCCAATATTTAAAGAATATTGGATTCTATCTCCAAAAATAATTTTTAGCCACGAATAGTTATATACCTATTACAATATCTCATGACACTAGAAAAGGGGACTCAAAGTATTATTATGTAATTAAAATGGATTAAGTAAAGATATTACAAGAAATATTGTTTACAACGAAAGTTATATATGGTAAAAATTTGCAAAATGGATATTTCAAGGAGGTGATGGTAATTGGTAAAGTTAATATTGATCTTGGAGATGTACAATTAGATGTGATATTTCCATATGATATTCTAATAAACTCTACAAGAGTCTAATAAACTCTACAAGAGATCTTATAGGTCAATGGTTGAGATTACATATACAAATATAACTGCATCACTTCAAATCTAAACATTTTCAAAGATAGTGTTATACTAATCTTTACCAATGAGATGGATGATATGATCAATGATTACATCATGAAACATGTATCTGCAAATGAAAATGTATATATATATATCTGTTCTAATAATATTTGTCAAGAGGATGAAAGCATAGATAATGCCAATGAATTATTTTCACTGGAATATCTAAACACGGTTAATTGTTTCGGATTACCAAATCATGAAATATTGTTGAATGAGGGTTGCATAGTCATGCTTCTTATAAATATAGATCCTTTAAATAAACTATGCAATGGAAGTAATGGTAACCAAAGTGCGGAACCATATAATTGAGGTTATATATGACATAAAAATTTCAAAATAGATACTTAATGTAGGTGATGGTAATGTCGGTATTGATTTTGGAGATGTACAATCAGATATGACATTTTCGAATTTGGGTGATCATATAGCGGCAATTTTTTCAAGTACATATAGTAATATAAACTGCACCACTTCAAATGAGACAATTGAAGATAGTGTTATACTAGCCCATACCAATCATATTTTCATCAATGAAATTCTCAGCAAATTGTGAGAGAATTTTTCATATTATGTTTAAGATTTATATTTAAATTTTGTTTTATTTTAATTTAAATATCAAATTAAATAAAAATATTATTTTAATAATTATTTTTATTGATATGTTTTAAGTTTGTACCGGACAAGCCACAGAAGCTAAAGAAGATGATATAATATGTTTTCTTTGTTGTTTTAAAAATAATTTAATCTATATTATCATATACATCATCTTTCGAACATATATAAAATCATTACAAATTTTTTATTTCTCAAAATATAATTTATTATTACTTTATATAATATAAGTATATATTATATAAAATATATAATTATACCCGTCGAGTCTCGACGGGTTACTTACTAGTAATTCTTAAAAGCAATTTTGTTGCATATCTTAAGGCTTTAATTATTTACTTCATTTGATAAGTTTATTTTCATAATGTGACCTACCATAACTGCAAAACTCATGACCAAAAATTATTTAAGATTGATTATTTGCGGTATAAGATTACACATATAACTTTCTGGTGTTTATGGAAAAATAGTTTTATAACTTGTTAAACTAGGAACATATTTGGAAATTAAATATTAATAATTGATAGCAATTAGTCGTATTTTCTTTTTTTTAAAAAAAACAAAAACAAAAACTCAGGGTATCCCTAGGCGAGTCCAATACTAATTCCCAATGATCGGGTGAACGTTGAAATTTGCATATCCCAAATTAGACTTTGATCTGCATATATAAAAATTCAATCCCGAGACCTTTGCAATAAGTATTTTTTTAAAACATTGACACCTATGTGTCGGCAAAGGTGTGTGGAAGCGCAAGCCACACAAATTACTGCAATTAGTAGTATATGTTTATATAGTTAGTTTAGTACTTATTAATTAATTAGTTATAATAAATAATTGATAAGTTCATTATTCGTTCCGTAATCATAGTAATAATTTATTGAATAACATTATTGAAACCAATGATAATTAACGAGTAGAGTTACTTGAATTTCATACCGGACTCGGTTCGGTAAAAATTCTACTCATACTTGAAAAAATTCAAGCCGAGTCAAGTAATCGAGTATTGAGCTCAAGTTCGAGCGTAGAGATATGACATAAGTCGATTATCGAGTACTCGGCTCAGTTTTTTTCTTGAATTTTTTTATATTTATATTTTTAATATTCTCTTTGTTTCTTATTTATTTTCTATTTTCACTTTGACATTGGTATAAGAAATTATCTATTTCCTCTCACTCTCCCTACACTTCATAATTTTCCTTATTTACCCACTTACTTTATGTTATCATATACTACTACTACAAAACGGTCCAAAAAAAAAGGGACTATTAAAAATCAGAGAAAGTATATTTTATGTTATGGACAATCAATTTTAGGATATAAGTGTTTAGCCAAAAAAATTTTATGATATAAGTTAATATGACCTATTAAAATATTATTTATATTTTCTAAAGAATGATATACTTTCATCCGCCATGTTTTCTAGTGAATTTTCCCTCTTGTCATACTTTCCGTCACACTCCCTACTCTATCATACTTTTCCATCCATTTTAGTATACCAAAAAAGGAAATATTGTATGTCATTTATTTTAAAACATTCAGAAAAAGGAAAATGATAGCTCTTAAGGTATGTTCTGCATGTAGAGCTGTAGCAGCAAGTTGTAGCTGTAGCTATCAGTTTTTACATAAGTGTTCGGTACTAATAGCTGTATGTCTCATAAATTGCAATTTGAAGAGAAAAATTAATAAAATTTGGAAAGTAGCATTCAAAAGCTCTGAAAAACTAATGACCGTATTTTTTGAGTGTAGAGCTTTTCGGAGCTGCAATTCGCATCTAAAGCCTTCAAAAGTTAGTACGTAGAACGAGACTATTGTTTTGAAATAAAAACTAAAGTTCCTCAAAGCTCCCAAAAGTTTCCAAAAACTGTGGTGCAGAACAAATTCTTAAAAAAATGGAGTATATACTATCTTGTTTAAAAAATTTGATCATATCTTAATTTTCCTATAAACAACCCAATACTCAAATATAAAATTGAATCGTGTCTTTAGATCATGGTTCCAAAATTTGAACTCAACACACAAATGGAGAGAGAGAGAGAGAGAGAGAGAGAGAGAGAGTGTAACACCCCGATTTAATTAACTCATAATTAATTTAATTTAGTTATGGTTAATTAGCAAAAGACTTAGTATGTGGATTATTTTGTAGGGAATGAAGATTTAAGTGGGGAAATAAGTGAGTTCAACTCACAAGATAATAAGAGTCAAGTGCTCAAACGGGTGCAATGTGGTCAAGACAAGTGGTGTAACTCTTTTAACCCACATTCCGACCCGACCCGAGACCCGTGACCCGACCCGGATCCATTTTAACCCTTCAAAAATCTGATTTGGGCATTGGGAAACCCCATTTCATCATCATCATCCTTCCATTCCCGTCACCTCTCTTGAAGGAGATAGGATTCTTCATTTTGGCTTGGAATTGGGTGTTTGTAGAAATTCTTGCTTTTGGTGTTGAATTGAAGCTTGGATTCTTGTTTGGAAGCTGAATTAGTGTTGAAGGAAGCTAAGGTTAGTACTTGAGACCATTTTGGTGTTGATGATTTCAGTTTTTGAGCTTCAATTGGTGTCATGATGAAGAAATCATGTTCTTGGATGAAATTTTGATGATTTGGTTGATTTTCTTGTTATGTAGCTTGGTATTGGTGTTTGGAGGAGTTGGGGAGCTGTATTGGAAGATTTTGGACCACCTCAATACCAGGCAAGGGTAGAGATAGGCCTAAATGGGGGCATAATCGGTGGAATGGCCGGAAACCGCCATTTCCATCGTTTCTGTTGTGTCGGCGCGCAGTTGGGGCGCCTTTTTGCCAAACAGCGCGCGAGCAGCGCGCGATCGAACGTCACGACGCCCGTGACGAAACCGGCGCGGGGTTGGCGCGGTTTTTGTGTAAAAACCGCGCCGGGTGCGCGCCACCCCCCCTGCCCGCGCGGTTCGTTCGCTCGTTTTCCGGTTCTTCGTCCTTCGTGTTTCCTTAGTTCTTCTTATGCTTCTAGCATGCCATAACTATCATTATGCTCACAATCTTCGAACTTAGTTGCGATTAGCGGTGATCTACTATGCCTTAGTTGAGATCGAGTCTTGTTTCGCTTCTATGTTGATGTGAGTGTTAGTGCCGATATGTGGGGCTTGGCACACCCTTGACACTTAACTCGCGATGAGTTGTTTATTTTGTCATGACACGTAATTTACGTATTGACATGTGTGGAATCTGATTATGTGTTGGTGCCGAAATGTGGGACTTGGCACACCCCGGAATATTTTAAAACTACTATTTTAAAGAGCCCGGATTATTCTTTTTAAAAACTATTATTTTCAAGTATTATTATTTTTAAAGTTATCATTTATAAACTAGTAGTATATTTCAAAGAGCCCTGACTATTTTAAAGCTATTTATTTTAAAGAAAATACTTCACTCGAGATGAGTGATTGAATTGAATCTGAAAATCTGTGATGATATGTGAATATCTGTGATGATATGTGAATATCTGTGATGATATGTTGAGACTGAAAAGGATTTATATCCTAGTCTGTATTTGGCTAGAAAGGGCTCATGACCCTTAGCCTGACCCGCTTGCCGTAAGCCACGATTTCAGCTGTTAGTGTCCGCGGCGGGGGCACTGTGGGTATGTCTCTCGACCATTAAGGGGTGTGGACCCTTATATGGGAGGGAATACCGACCATGGTACCTAGGTGCGCGCTAGGCATGCTTATGTGCTGCATTTAGGGTAGATAGACATTTTAGGTCATAACATTTCATCTCACCATCCATCATTCATCTTATTTGCTGTGGTTGAAGCACCGGTATGGGACGGTGTGATGTTTACTTATTTGCTCTGCTCAATTTTTATGTTATGCCTAATAAATGTTTAAAAACGGAATATACCTTCACCTATATGTGTAAATATATTTCTAGGGAATCAAGTTAATTCTTGTTTCCCCTTATGCCGATTCTTCTATTCTTGCTCAGTACCTTGTACTGACCCTTGCTATGTTTTCATGTATAGATATTCCCGGGGAAGACGCAGAGCCTGAGCACGATGTGGGGTTTGGGAATGAGTGATCTGCCTAGGGATGCATTAGCATGTTGTGGACTTATGTGCTTGACTTGAATAATATGCTATGACTTATTACCTAGTCTCGTACTGTTGTAGTACGGATCGGTACACTATATTCTGTCTTGTGTTTAATTTGATATCTCTGACAGGTGAGATGAGACTGATATGTCGACTGTTATGTCGCATAAATAAGGCTTGTAAGCCGGACGTCTGTTATGACGTGAGGTTTCCTTTTCTGGATTTGTACTCTGATATTATGATTCATTGGCTTCCTGGTTACTTGGCTACGTGTTATTGATCTTAAATTGATTGGCCAACAGTTTAAGAGAGGTAACACGGCCGTGACGTCACAGAAATTTGGTTTTGAATTTTTGGGGCGTTACATTTGGTATCAGAGCCATGTTTGCTCGTATGTGCTTAGAATTCTAACACAAGCATGTGGTGAGATGTGTGGGGGAAAGCATATAGTGTAGGAATTGCATCTGGTTCTGCTTATATTTTTGTAGATTGCATTGTTTTTGGTTATCTGCGTGCCCTATAGGGGTGGATTGTGGTTTGTGAATCAAACCAGGATCAATCCTTGGGGATATTCCGGGAATTCTATACTTAATAATTGCTGTTCGGTAAAGAATTATTCTTATTTACCGAGTGTTACTGAATGTCTCGTTATGTTACGAATATAGGATGCCGCCGCGCAGGGATGGAAGGCCCAGGAGGAGGGGAAGGCCTCGTAGGAATCCGGGGCCAGCTTTTGGGGGTCATGGACAGTACCATGAGAATGGTGGACTTGGCAATGATCACGTGGAAGATGTTCCAATTGAGGAACCTGTAGAGGTGGAGGATGACTGGAACTATGAGGACGAACCAGTGCCTCCACCACCGCCGCCACCTGTACAGATGCCCATTGACCCTCAGTTTATGCAATATATGTTTAGTGCTATGTATGGGATGTATCAGGGGCAGGCGAATCAACCTGCACAACCACCACCCAGACCCGTGGATTACGTGCATCTAGCAAGGCATTATCAACCGCCGGTCTTTAGTGGAGGAGTAGACCCGGTTGCTCTGACTGTTTGGATTTATCATATGGAGGAGATCTTCGAGAATATAGACTGCCCAGAGAATTGGAAGGTCAGGGTGGGACAGCAGTATCTTACTGGACCAGCTCTCCATTGGTGGAGGTCGCGTAAGAGTGAGCTTATGGCGAGACCCAACTTCTCATGGGAAGTTTTCTGTCATGCTTTGAGATCCCACTTTTTCACTACACAGATGATGAATGTTAAAAAGAGGGAATTTCTCAACCTGGAGCAGGCAGGAAATATGACAGTGTCTGAATACTATGGTCGTTTTGTGGAACTCATGTCATACGTACCAATGCTAGTTGCTAATGAAGAAGATAAGGTTTCGAAGTTTGTGGATGGATTGAAGGCTGAGATCCGGACTGGGTTTAGCAACCAACACGCCTGCTTAGCTTCAGCATATGATCAAGCTTTATGCATTGAAAGAGCTCGTGCTTATATGCAGCGCGTGAGGGCCGCTCGTCGCAGGGAGTCAGGGGGGCCGATTAGACCCCATCATAGGCAGACGAGGCCGAGAAGCGGTGGAGAGACCTCTAGGCCTCGGACTTATGCACAGCCACCGTATAGAAGCGGACCCCACTGCTGGAATTGCGGACAGCAAGGACATTTGAGGTCACAGTGCCCACAGTTGGTAGGTCGAGTAGGAGGATCTACTTCAGATGCGTCTGGTGGGAATGCGTCGCGTGGAAGAGGTGCAGACAGAGGTCGTGGACCACAGGGGGACCGTGGGGGCCGTCTCAATGTGATTGAGCGGGCTGAGCTAGATGGGCGAGATGATGTCATGACTGGTAAGTTGCCCATTGTTCAATTTCAATCTTGATCGACTTAACCATCTGTAACAAGTGCCCCAGGTAGTGCCGTAGTGCCTTATGTTATTAAATGCGTAGGTACTATACTAGTTAATAATGTGCCTGCTTACGCCTTATATGATTCTGGTGCATCATGCTCGTTTATATCATCGGAATTCGTAACTAATAATAATATGGGACCACTGGAGGCTTATCAACTCCCTGTTAGCTACCTTCGGGAGACCTCATGCGGAGCCAGTGGATTAAACCCGATGCACAGATAATCATCAAAGATCGAGAGTTCAGAGCGAATCTAGTGGTGCTAGATTTGGCCGATTTTGACGTGATTTTGGGAATGGATTGGCTGTCTAAGTACCGAGCCAGATTAGACTGCGGGATACCAAGGATTTCCTTTACCGAAGAAGAAGGTGACAGAGGCTCCGGCCTTAGTGTTACCTGATGAATCGGGGGAATATGAGGTAGACACAGATGCATATTATCGAGGACTTGGGTGTGTGCTTATGCAGTATGGCAAGGTGATTGCGTATGCATCTAGGCAATTAAAGCCTCACGAGCTGAATTACCCGACTCACGACCTGGAGATGGCAGCGGTCGTGCATGCATTAAAAATTTGGAGGCATTATCTTTACGGAGCCAAGTGTCAAATCTATTCGGATCATAAGAACCTTAAATGTCTCTACACTGCAGATAAGATGAGCGGTAGGCAAAGAAGGTGGTTAGAGCTTTTGCAGGACTACGACACGAGTATTCAGTACATAGAAGGGAAAGCCAACCGGGTGGCTGATGCACTAAGTAGTAAAGGACATGTACTGAATTCAATTACTCTCCTGTGGAAGTTGAGGCAAGAGTTAGACAAGGAAGGTGTTGTGGTTGTTCCTTACGACACGATAGCGAGGCTGAATGCTATGACGGTGATGCCATCATTACTCGAGGAACTCAGACTAAGTCAAGCTGTAAGTCAAGAGATGATGCATTTGAAAGCTCAGATTCGTAAGGGTAAAGCAGAAGGCTTTGTGATCGATAGCAAGGATATGATCAAGTTTGGGGACCGTTGGTGTGTGCCTCCGAAAGATCAGGCGCTGAAAGGAAAAATTATGGAGGAAGCACATTGCACACCTTACTCCGTACATCCGGGAGCAGTAAAGATGTACAAGGATTTGAGGCAAAACTATTGGTGGAAAGGCATGAAAAAGAAAGTGGCAGAATTTGTGTCTAGGTGTTCCACTTGCCAGAAGGTGAAAGCCGAGCACATGAGACCTTCAGGCTTATTACAACCATTGGATGTTCCTACTTGGAAATGGGAATCCATTGCTATGGACTTTGTCACCGGGCTACCCAGGACACGGAGCAGTTTAGATACTATTTGGGTAGTTGTGGATCGACTAACAAAGAGTGCTGTGTTTATACCAATGAGATTGAACTGGAGCATGCAACAGTTGACTGGCGCTTACATCCAACATGTGGTTAGACGTTTTGGTATTCCTCGAGAAATCATTTCCGATAGAGATTCCAGATTCCTGTCAAGGTTCTGGAAGGAATTGCAGACAGCCTTTGGGACACAGATCAGTATGAGTACTGCGTGGCACCCCCAGACTGATGGACAGACAGAAAGGACCATTAGAACCTTGGAGGATATGTTGAGGGCGTGTGTGATGGATTTTCAAGGATCGTGGGAGGAACATCTACATTTGGTGGAGTTCTCCTACAACAATAACTATCACGCGAGTATTCGTATGGCGCCTTTCGAGGCCTTATACGGAAGGAAGTGCAGGACACCCTTGTGTTAGAGTGATCCTTCAAAGCGAGTGGTGATGGGTCCTGAACTCATTGAACAGACCACTGAAGTGGTGAGAGTGGTCAGAGACAGAATGAAGGAAGCTCAGAATCGTCAAAAGAGTTATGCTGATTTGTCCAGGAGAGACATTGAATTCGAGATTGGAGATTGGGTACTCTTGAGAGTGTCACCCATGAGGGGCGTGAGACGATTTGGGAAGAAAGGGAAACTGAGTCCCAGATTTATAGGCCCCTATGAGATCACTAAGAAGATTGGGAAGGTCGCTTACCGGTTAGAATTGCCAACTGAGGTGGGAAAGGTGCACAACGTTTTCCCACGTCTCTCAGTTGAGGAAGTTTATATCGGATCCTAACAAGGTTATACAACCGGAGGAGGTGGAGTTGGATGACAACCTAGAATACGAAGAATACCCCGTGGCGATCCTTGACACTAAAAAAAAAAAGTACTTCGCAAGAAGGTGATCAAAATGGTGAAAGTACTTTGGTCGAGACATGGCGTAGAGGATGCCACTTGGGAGACAGAGGAAAGCATGGCTGGGCGTTATCCTGAATTGGATTTGACTCCAATTCAGTGAAGTAATGACCTTAATCCATACTTTTTCATTCGAGGACGAATGATCCTAAGGGGGAGAGATTGTAACACCCCGATTTAATTAACTCATAATTAATTTAATTTAGTTATGGTTAATTAGCAAAAGACTTAGTATGTGGATTATTTTGTAGGGAATGAAGATTTAAGTGGGGAAATAAGTGAGTTCAACTCACAAGATAATAAGAGTCAAGTGCTCAAACGGGTGCAATGTGGTCAAGACAAGTGGTGTAACTCTTTTAACCCACATTCCGACCCGACCCGAGACCCGTGACCCGACCCGGATCCATTTTAACCCTTCAAAAATCTGATTTGGGCATTGGGAAACCCCATTTCATCATCATCATCCTTCCATTCCCGTCACCTCTCTTGAAGGAGATAGGATTCTTCATTTTGGCTTGGAATTGGGTGTTTGTAGAAATTCTTGCTTTTGGTGTTGAATTGAAGCTTGGATTCTTGTTTGGAAGCTGAATTAGTGTTGAAGGAAGCTAAGGTTAGTACTTGAGACCATTTTGGTGTTGATGATTTCAGTTTTTGAGCTTCAATTGGTGTCATGATGAAGAAATCATGTTCTTGGATGAAATTTTGATGATTTGGTTGATTTTCTTGTTATGTAGCTTGGTATTGGTGTTTGGAGGAGTTGGGGAGCTGTATTGGAAGATTTTGGACCACCTCAATACCAGGCAAGGGTAGAGATAGGCCTAAATGGGGGCATAATCGGTGGAATGGCCGGAAACCGCCATTTCCATCGTTTCTGTTGTGTCGGCGCGCAGTTGGGGCGCCTTTTTGCCAAACAGCGCGCGAGCAGCGCGCGATCGAACGTCACGACGCCCGTGACGAAACCGGCGCGGGGTTGGCGCGGTTTTTGTGTAAAAACCGCGCCGGGTGCGCGCCACCCCCCCTGCCCGCGCGGTTCGTTCGCTCGTTTTCCGGTTCTTCGTCCTTCGTGTTTCCTTAGTTCTTCTTATGCTTCTAGCATGCCATAACTATCATTATGCTCACAATCTTCGAACTTAGTTGCGATTAGCGGTGATCTACTATGCCTTAGTTGAGATCGAGTCTTGTTTCGCTTCTATGTTGATGTGAGTGTTAGTGCCGATATGTGGGGCTTGGCACACCCTTGACACTTAACTCGCGATGAGTTGTTTATTTTGTCATGACACGTAATTTACGTATTGACATGTGTGGAATCTGATTATGTGTTGGTGCCGAAATGTGGGACTTGGCACACCCCGGAATATTTTAAAACTACTATTTTAAAGAGCCCGGATTATTCTTTTTAAAAACTATTATTTTCAAGTATTATTATTTTTAAAGTTATCATTTATAAACTAGTAGTATATTTCAAAGAGCCCTGACTATTTTAAAGCTATTTATTTTAAAGAAAATACTTCACTCGAGATGAGTGATTGAATTGAATCTGAAAATCTGTGATGATATGTGAATATCTGTGATGATATGTGAATATCTGTGATGATATGTTGAGACTGAAAAGGATTTATATCCTAGTCTGTATTTGGCTAGAAAGGGCTCATGACCCTTAGCCTGACCCGCTTGCCGTAAGCCACGATTTCAGCTGTTAGTGTCCGCGGCGGGGGCACTGTGGGTATGTCTCTCGACCATTAAGGGGTGTGGACCCTTATATGGGAGGGAATACCGACCATGGTACCTAGGTGCGCGCTAGGCATGCTTATGTGCTGCATTTAGGGTAGATAGACATTTTAGGTCATAACATTTCATCTCACCATCCATCATTCATCTTATTTGCTGTGGTTGAAGCACCGGTATGGGACGGTGTGATGTTTACTTATTTGCTCTGCTCAATTTTTATGTTATGCCTAATAAATGTTTAAAAACGGAATATACCTTCACCTATATGTGTAAATATATTTCTAGGGAATCAAGTTAATTCTTGTTTCCCCTTATGCCGATTCTTCTATTCTTGCTCAGTACCTTGTACTGACCCTTGCTATGTTTTCATGTATAGATATTCCCGGGGAAGACGCAGAGCCTGAGCACGATGTGGGGTTTGGGAATGAGTGATCTGCCTAGGGATGCATTAGCATGTTGTGGACTTATGTGCTTGACTTGAATAATATGCTATGACTTATTACCTAGTCTCGTACTGTTGTAGTACGGATCGGTACACTATATTCTGTCTTGTGTTTAATTTGATATCTCTGACAGGTGAGATGAGACTGATATGTCGACTGTTATGTCGCATAAATAAGGCTTGTAAGCCGGACGTCTGTTATGACGTGAGGTTTCCTTTTCTGGATTTGTACTCTGATATTATGATTCATTGGCTTCCTGGTTACTTGGCTACGTGTTATTGATCTTAAATTGATTGGCCAACAGTTTAAGAGAGGTAACACGGCCGTGACGTCACAGAAATTTGGTTTTGAATTTTTGGGGCGTTACAGAGAGAGAGAGAGAGAGAGAGAGAGAGAGAGAGAGAGAGAGAGAGTTGAGCTCGAACTCGATGATACCGGAACTTGAGCAATATACAAAATATTTAAATATCAAATTACATAATACTTACTTCCATTCTTTTTTAAATGGCACGGACCCACATTTTACGCAATCCAATACACATTTTAATTATCCATAACTCAAATTGTATACAAATAAAAATTATGAAAATTTGATATTCTAAATCTATGCGAAGAGACGAATATAACAATATCTCATTTGACTATATTTTATCTTATATATTTGTATTAAAAAACTCAAATCAAAGTTACTTAATTAACAGTAACAAAATCCCATCCGTCGGTGTCACTTAAACAAAACCGGAGGAAGTATCTTGAAATTTCTTTTCTCATATCACTTAAAAAAAATGGAAACAAATTGAAATATTTTATTTTACATTCGTATATATTTAATTATAATTAAAATTATATAATATAATTTTTCATTATATATAAACTATTTTAAGAAAATTTTAATTATTAGTATGATAATAATTCATGATTATAGGATTATAAGTCTTTTCATCTAACTTTCCACTCTTAATATAAATTACATCATCAATCCCATTTTTTATGTTCCAAATCTTTTGAACAATGCAATATTCATAAGTGAAAATTGTATGAAATATATATTCTAAAACTAAATGCATGTATCCACAGGCTAAATGAGATATAAATAGCGGGATCGTAAGTATATTTTATTAATTAACTATTTTTCAAAGTAATACCACTCGACCAAGTTACTTTTGGAAGTCAAAGACTTGACCATTTGACAAAGTTTTTATGCCCGAAAGATATAGTCTTTGTTTGGGAATTAGTTGTTGTTGTTAACTGATTCTGTGAGTAATAATTAGTTAAAATTAGTTTTTTTGACAATTTCGAGACTAACTTTTTGCCTATAATAAGCTAAAATTCAAAATATTATTATTTGCAGCGGTTTCAAAAAGAGCTGGTTGAACACTATTTTAAGTTATTTTGTATTTTTAAATAAGCTAATTTATCTTAAATTTTCTTACAAACAGTTGATTGGTTTAGCATGTTTGTCAAATATGGTCATACTAGTATTAATTAAGTGTTTAGATGAAATATAAAGAAAAAAAAGACCTTTATAAAATTTAATACTATATAAGTTCATAATTTTTTGGGTGAACCATAAGATTTTTTAAAAATCTCTAGGCTTAAAAGTAATCTCGAGATACTGGTGAATTCAGATAGAAATTTTCGAAAGTATCTTTTTATACTCACAAACATTCAAACAATCATAGATTAATATATTTTAAAATATGGGGATGATGGCTTATCAAGTGATCCAAGTACTTGGTCAAGTGATGACTCTCAACCTTATAGGTGGGATTGGATTCTCCACAAATGAAAGTTAAAAAAAATATATATTTTTTGAAATACGACATTTAAAAAATGCACATTTACAAGAGGGAGAAAAAATTATCCCAGGACTATTTTTTTTGTTTTTGGATACTTAGAAATTTTAGGTCAATTTAAAGTGATTATTATTATAGATAAAAAAATTCAAAATAAAATACTTTCTCCATCCCATTAATTCTATCTCACTTTCTTTTTTGGTTCCTCCCATTAAAATTGTCACATTTCCCCTTTTAAAATTCTTTTACTCAATAAACATCAACTAAAACATCACATCAACTAATTACTTCATTTTTACTCAATCCAAATAAACATCACATCAACTAATATACCGATTCGATCCGAGCTCTCTTATTGAATTGCTCATTCAATGAGCATTCTCAATATTATGCCTTGAAGAGGACTCGAACCTCCACGCTCTTTAGCACGAGATTTTGAGTCTCGCGTGTCTACCATTTCACCACCAAGGCATCTTGAAAGTGCATCCTATTCCATGAATAGGATATCTATCTAGTGTGATGTATGGAATATATGACAAAGGTGGAGTATTTCTATTGATCGGTCATATAGGCCCGAGTCGGACATCCAATTGCTTCGATTTGAATTATCCGGAGAATGCCTTATGTATATATCTACTTTACTTTAACATAATAACATGTTATACTTAAAATAACATGCCCAAAAATTTTGGAACGGAAAACGGAGGGAGTATTAGGGTTGGATTTCTATTTGAAACCCGAGCACAGTAAAATGACTTTTCCAAACGGCCCATTATCTCCAATAAATTTACATTTAAGAAGAAAAGTAATAACGCACAGTAGTGAAGAATATAAAAATTGATGGTGGGATCAAGAATACTGGAAGCTGCCAAATGAGGAGATACATACAGGGATATGATTACTTACCATTCATACCAATAGTAAAATCTTGCCTCTTTGGTGGTTTTAGGGCAAACCCACCCGTACTCAAAAATACTCCTACGAGGGAATATTGATTATTGATATATACACATCTGCCCGCCGTATGCTCATTCATTACCAACTGGCAATCAATCACTGTACCCTCCTTGCCTCTGGGCCTGGGACTGGGACTGGGATTGGAAAGGGAACGACAATCCTACCACCGGGATATAAATACTACCAGATTACCACTGCGTCTGCCTCTGCCTGTACATAATTATTCACACAGCGCCCCGCCCGCCCCCAAACAGTAAACGCTTCTGTGGCGATCGTCTATAGGATTGGGTTTGGGCCAAACCCTTTTCCGCCCCACTGCAATAAATTCTCCCTGCCTCTCTCCCTCCCTTTTACTACTAAATTTTTATTGTTGTGCTTCTCCCAAATCCCAATTTTCCCACCGACGCCGATTTCTTCTTCCGGCCCTCGATTGATAATTGAGGGCATACGGTGATTGGTCCTTGACTTGGGTTGGTGGATCTGTTGATCGTAAGGATGTCGTCGGGGAGATATATGGCTTACTCGCCCTCGCCGTCTGCGCCGCACTCTCCTCACATCGGGGTGGCGGCGGCTGGAGGAGGCATCCGCGCCGCGTCCGCTATAGTCGAGCAAGAGAAGTAATTTTTCCGTTTTCTTGTTGGGTTTTCTTTTGCTTTTTGTTTTTATGTTGTTTAAAATTTGTATGGATATGGATGGTTTTAGTTGACTGTGAAAGGTAGATCTTGTCGGGGTTTAGTGTTTTCTGGGGAGTGATTGAATTTGAATCCAGTAAGTTTGTTTTGAATGAGTGTTTATATATATTTGGTTCGGTTTCTTTTCACTTATTGTGTTGTGTGCTATGAACATAACGAGGGTGGATGCATTGAACTGAATTTCTGGCGTGTGATTGGTGATGCTGTATTGGTATTTGTTTGAATCGTGATTTTGATTGTAGCTGCTGTGATTCTTGTTACACGATAAGATCAGGGGTGTTGTTTTCTTGGATGTATAGTTTTTTCTCCAGAGATTGATTATGAATTCCAGTTTGCATTGGGTGACTAATGATGAAAAGTTGTTGTTGTGTTATTCTCACTCTGACAGGTATCTGACAGAATTACTGGCTGAACGAAACAAGATCAACCCGTTTATGGCTGTGCTCCCAAATAGCTATCGGTTGCTGAACCAGGGTGAGTTCATCGTCCAACATATATCCATTTTATGTTTCATTCTATGGATTTTAAGTGTGTACATGTTATGTGAAATAAAAGCTGTTTGCTTGATGCGTTGAGGTGTGAGGATACATCAAGCGTGATGTTTTGGGTACTGCCCACTCTTCTTGTAGCGTCCACTGAATTCTTAGGTTGGGTGCTTTGTTTTTTCTTCACTCATTATTTTGTTGGATGTTAATCAAGATTTGTGAAACCATACTAGGTTTTATTTGACTCTGGTATGGTGGTTCTCCCTATTTCGGGAAGCAACTTTCTAGTGCAAATTTCAATGTTGAGTGGCTAACTAAGTAGTTACATTTTATAGGTATATTTTATTCCTATTTCTGAACTGTGTCGCTATTTTTTCTTCCCCTTTTACGCATACATTCATTTGCTTAAAGATCTTTAACATCATGCATTCAAGTGATCTTGGTTTACTTTTCCAAAAATTTAACCAACTAGCAGTTGACAGCCCTTGTTCTGGTGACTGCTCACTAATTTCTTAACCAATGCTAACCGGTACATCTTATTCTTGAAAATTGACCTTTTTGAAGCAGAAATAATGCGTGTAACTACCATGTTGGGGAATGCATCAGTTTTAGATCAAAGTGGGCTTGAACATGCAAGTCCCTTGGCTTCGGGAGGGATGTTTTCAAATGGAGGAGCTAATATGAACAGATGGGCATCTCCATTTCAATCAGATGTATGGACACTAACCATTAACATAACTTCTTGTCAGATCTAATCCTTTACTGTTTTCACAAACTCCTGGGAGATTTGTTTTTGCCATCCTAACATTGTCATTTCATTTTGGTTTTTTAGATGAGCTTTTCTGATGACAGGCTGTTTCAGGCTAACAACTTCAGGGGTGCTATGAGTAGTAGCGGGGCATGTTAAAAGAATAATTTCACTTACAGTTGATTTCTTGCCCTTTTGTTCTTATGTCTAACAATCTGATTTTTTAGTGAACAACTTCTGTGTACTAACATTTCACTTAGATTAACATGGAGGACACTAACCACATTTTAAGTGATATCTATATATCTCTCCTCTTATCTGTTGTCTAGGGTTATTCTTCGTTTTTATATTAATAAATTTAATTCTGTTGGACTAATTAATTGGGTCTTGGGAATTAACTTATTAACACTAGACATTTTATGCTAAGTTGCTAACAAGCCATTTTGAATGACCTCGGATTTTCAAGAACAATTTTGCGTTCCTAGCATTGTACTGTATTACTTTGTGGTGTGAAATGAACTGCAGTTTTTCATATATTTTTTCGCTTTACCTTTTTCTGTCTCTACATTTGTGTCCAATGGATGAGTTTCTTTGTTTTGTGATGCTTGGATGCTCTCCAAACCTTTAAGATATTACTTTCTTCTTTCCCAAGCTCAATTCTGATCGGAAACTTATTTAAGTTATGATGCAAGTGAAGAAAGAATCCCCCTACTGTCCTTAATGTTCTTTTCTTACAATGTATGTGAAATTATAATGTGCAGATCTCTAGTTTGATACAACCATCTTCAGCACAGCAAAACTGGCTTGGTTCGCAGGGTAGTTCATCAGGTCTTATTGTCAAGAAAACAATCAGGATCGACATTCCAGTTGATCAATATCCTACTGTACAAATTCTTCTCCAATTAGTATTTCCTGCCTTAATTCTGAACTCCCTCCTTCCTTCAGTTGATACGGGCATCTTATAATTGCAGTTTAATTTTGTTGGGCGCCTTCTGGGACCAAGAGGAAACTCCCTGAAACGAGTTGAAGTAACTACTGAATGCCGTGTTCTTATTAGAGGGCGCGGCAGTATTAAAGATCCTGGAAGGGTAACTCTACTGTCACATTAATTTAAGTATCCCTGCTAGAAGTTAAGCTACGTGGTTGAAATTACATCCATTTCAAAGGATTTTCATCTTGTTTTATATTCATTCGTACCTGGAAAATAGATTGGCATTAATAATTTGAAACCTCTACACTTAATATGAACCTCTCTCTAGAATTTTCCCCATAATGTTTATATTTGAGAATCTTTTATTATTTTTATGATTCATGCTCTCTCTTTGGGGTTATTTCCCTATAACTTATTGCGCTTTGTAATTTTATGTAGGAAGAGATGATGAGGGGGAAACCTGGGTACGAGCATCTCAATGAACCTCTTCACATTCTGGTAGAGGCGGAGCTGCCATATGAGATAATTGATACTCGTCTAATGCAGGCCCGTGAGATACTTGAAGATTTGCTCAAACCAGTGGTAACCGTCCTCTTGACAGCCAAAATTTTCTTCTTGAGCAGTTTCCAAAAGGTCTATTTTAACAATTTCTACATAATCTTATTACAGGATGAATCTCAAGATTTTTATAAGAAGCAACAGCTAAGAGAACTGGCAATGCTCAATGGTACACTCAGGGATGATGGCTCTCAAATGTCTGGTTCTGTATCCCCTTTCCACAACAACCTTGGAATGAAGAGGGCGAAAACTGGGGCGTGAAAGTAGGGGATTGTACGTCCGATCTCATCCCGTCCTGTGAACTGCAGTGCCCGTGGCACAGGTTCTACTCTGCCTGCCAATGCCTCTTAACTGCCATCGGGGCACTGGTACCTGTCGAGTGCCGGTTTGAAAGTGTTTCGTATATGTGATATATATGATATCAAGCGTGGTTTGTTTTATAGTTCCTGGGATAAGTAAGTCTAGTAGCTGTAGCATATTCAATATTGGTTGAAATAATGGCTCCTTGGTCAGGGGTTTCATTTTCTGTGTTGCTGGAGCGGCACTTTGTCTGGGAGTATTCTCCCAGCTATCATTAAGTCTGTCGTATTGTTTGATTTGTTTGTTGTGGCTGGGACCAGTCTTTGAGATGTTTGTTCAACTTGGATGTTGGAATCCTATGCAGTTTAGATGTCTGGTATTGCCAATTATCTGTGTCTTGACATTGAATATCAATAATTCTGTCGTTTTGGAACTTTTCGTTTTGTGTATTGAGCATTTGGTGATTCTTAATTAAGGATAGCCATGGGTCCCGGCCCGCATTGAGAACAGAGCTGAGTTGGGTTTTGGTTCTTGTAAAAATGGACACAAAATCGATCCGTTGTCATATTTAAGGATGATAATGGGTTCGGATCAGCTCCTGAACCGAACCGGCAACCCGTTGTCATCCCTGGATTCGGGTCAGTCCGGAACTGAACCTGAGACTCTATTGGATCTTGGGTTTACTTCTGCCGTTTGGGTCTTGGCATACCTGATCCAAATCCAATCCATTCCATTGTCATCCTTAATTATTATTGCTGATCTGCTAAATTGTTTAGCCATGGATATTATTGTGATGAATGTAATTGAAATTTACTTTCGACAATCCTGCTAAATTCAACAACTAACATTGTGTTATAACAAACTTCTAAACAAAACAGCGGCCAGCATGTGGTCTAGAACCCTCCCTGTCACTGCCGCAGCCTACCGGAGGCTTTGTTCTTGAGTTTGGGATAAGATGACTTGTAAATCTGGAAGCCATAAGGCCAATAATTGTCCTTAAAGGCACAACGGGTTCTATTTACAGTAGAAATGTGGTGTTTCCTTTATAAACAGGAACTCATCACATGTGTTTTGGAGGACAAATTGCAAGCTAATCTTATACTAGCTCATTTAGGCAACATTAATAATGCTCTTCCCATCCTCTTCATCTTCATCAACATCTTCTTCAATTCCCACCCAATGAGTGAAAGCAAAAAGAAACTCCTTGAAATTCACCATTCCATTCTTGTCCCAATCCATCTCTTCTGAAAAATATCATCACAAACATGTTCCCAAAAAATCATCACAAAAATTCCCAACTGAGCATTCCAGACTAACAGAGAGAGAGAGGAGTTACCGAATCTTTTCATGGCAATCCTCCCAGAAGATCGTTCTCCCGAAGAAGTTTCATTTATTGCATCAACCATTTCGCTCCTGCTCACATAACCATCATTGTTCTTGTCCAGAAACACAAACGCGTCCACCAGTGTCTCAAACGTCGCTTCAAGATCCGCCATCCCCAGGCGAGACTTCTGTTGTGACCAAATACCAGAACATAAAACATCATCTTCCAACATAAAACAAGGATAAAAGTTAAAAAGTAACTCAACTAAACCCAAGATACCGCATGTTGGGCAGTCGGATCTTCCTCCAGAAGGTACACGAGGCAAAGGAGAACAATGAACTCGTTAAATTTCATCCCCATGTCTTCATTTATATCACAAGCCTTAAAGAGATCATTGATCTCATCCTCACTGAAGTTGATCTCC